>QJPP01003422.1:0-233832 GCA_003996215.1 Jaltomata sinuosa
CTTACTTTCCCCTGTGCCTATGGTGTATATATTTGGCTTACTGGCCTCACATATGGTCTTGTTGATTTCCCTCTGGGCTAGTTCCTGTGTACCTTTTGTTGATCTCTGAGACTACTTGCTCCTATTCTGTCTGTTACTGCGCTTTTATCTTTTATGTGCCCAGTCGGCCTATGATACCTACTGGGTACCTTATGCTTCGCATTTTGTGCTCACCCTACCCCCTGCATCTTTGGGTGCAGATCCTAGCGTGGGCCATCGCCGTTAGACCGCTGTGATTCGTGCTTAGAGATCTGTTGAAGACTACTTCAGGCTGAGGGTGAGCTCTTGGCGATCGGAGCTTAGCTTTAGTTTATCTTTTGCTTCATGTACTCTATTACCATTCAGAGACATCTGTATATATAGTTTTGGTTTATTTGCACTCCATGTATATAGTTTGGCTCTGTACTATGATACCCAGGTCTTGGGGTTTGGTTTAGTTTTCGCATATGTATATATTTATATCCCTGTTATCTATTTTATTTGTCTTGTTCCCTTATTTCCTAGATAGTAGCCCATTACTAACTGTTCTGGGCTACGGGGAGTGGTTCACCTATCGGGGGTTGTAGGTGCCATCATGACCGAGAAATTGGGTCGTGACAAACACTCCTTAAATATTGAAGTAATCTCCTATTAAACATCCCCAAATATGGCACCGGTCCGTGAACCTTGCTGCTCCAACTACACCATTTCTTCAGAAGTCACGAGGCAACACCATTGTTATTACACCAAGATTAATCGACCTCTACATAGATGCAGAAAAGTGGAAAATGCTCATTCCAAACACAAGGCCAGACAAATCTTAGAGAGTAATATGCGGAATACCCTCTCACTTCGTGCAACTAGGGTTTCACCCAAAAGGGATAATAAAGTAACATGTTACTCATGTCTCGAGAAAATAGAAACTTCTAGGATATAGAAAGTGCATTAGTATGCTAGAAGCACGACAAATTTGTAGAATTGGGGAAATAATCAAAGATTTCCCTGAGAAATTTTCCATGAAAAACATAATAAAAATTGAACAATGATCTCAAAACTTCCCAAAAGGCCAAGATGGAGGTGGTTATATAGAACCACCAATACCATCTTTGGCTTCGCCCCCGACTTCTATATCACCTCATTGGTGACCCTTCATAGTCAACAAATACGAAAAAATAAGCAAAGACAAGGATGAGATTGAAGACGGGGGAAAAATAAAGCATTAGCCATAAGATTTTCCATGGAATCAAAGACATACAAAAGCCGAGGAGCCAAGCTCATTTCTTTTCTCTAAAGAACATATTGATAAAAAATCTCTTTTTGTGGAAAGCAAGTATGGATGAAGGGAGAGTATTTATAGCAGTCCATAGAAAAGGTTTAACCCCTAAAGAGCTTCGAAAGGTAGAAAGGCACTTATGGAAAAGATGAAGACACGAAAAGAAGATATCTCATTAAAGATCCTTTGATTAATTGACAAGACCTCGAAAAGGTAAGAAAATATGAAAAATAAAGACAAAATATCTTTGGTCGGACTTGGGAAACCTTAACCACCTCAGTATTCAATCACACGAAGACACATAACTTGGAAAAGATTTGAACGAGTGACCTGTGTCAAAGGGATCAAATGAAAATGGTGATTGAGTTCCTTTCTCTAGAAGATTCTATTCTTTCTCTAGAAGATTATGTTCTAAGAAAAATCATGGATCTTATATAACATGAAGATCAGAGAAATGATTCAATTACATTCTTCTGACAAAAGATTAAGTCTGAAAAATGTATGAACTATCTGTATAGGAAAAAATAGCCTAAACATGTGGATGAATTAAGAGAAGGGAGCGTAGAATGACTCAATTGCCAGTTGGACAAGATCCAATAACAGGCCATACCTCTGCTGACTGACACAACCATGACCAAATCACATACTAGATATTAATTTCACTGTGCAAGTTGATACACTACGTCAGAGGGCATCTTCACCTAGAGAAAAGTTAACCAGCTTGCACTAGCTGTTGGCAGTCATTACATAAATAACCCACAAACAATATCAAGCATTACTTCTTTATCCTTCATGTCACTTAACTTGGCATTTATTAAGGGGTTTAATGCATAGTATTCAGCCATTGGAGAGTCAGCACCTATATAAGATCATGTAACGTCATGATATGACACATAATTTTATTGTCTGAATAAAACTCCTCTTTCCATTAATGTTAAAGTTTACTTTGCGTTACTCTCACCTAGGGGGTGTTCACAACTTGGGTAAAAATCAAACCAAATTGAAAAACTAAGCCAAACTAATTAAATAAATCAATTTTTATTTGGTTTGGTTTGATTTTACGTTTTAAAAACCAATAATATATGGTTTGATTTTGGTTTTGTTCAAAAAAAAATTGAAAAGTAACTGAATTGAACCTGACAAATTTTATACCCATTTTTCATAATTATATATACATAATATATTATTTTTTATGAATAATTTTAAATATCTTGTATATATTTGCATCAAAATTTATTTATATTTGAAATATCTTGTGTTAGACATGCCATGTTATATTTTATGTGGAAATCTAAGATTTTGTTTTTTCTTTTCGAATGAATTATTTTCTTATTTTTCTATTGAATGAACCGTTTTATGATTAATAACCCAATAACCAAACTAAACCAAACTTAAATCGATAATAACCAAATGGATAAATGTAAATTATATTTTATTTGGTTTGATTTTAATAATTAAAAAATTAATTATATTAGTTCGATTTTGATTTTGACCAATATCGACTCAAACCGACCGGTGAATACCCCTACTCTCAGCCATATCACCTTTGGCTCTCATTTTTGTCAACAATCAGGCTACAAATGATCCATTTAAATCTCCCATCTCATCTCAGCTCGGTCCCCATCGGACCTTGTTTTATTTATAGCTTTTATTGCTCTTTCCTTAATTTTTAGCATTATGCCTTATTTTGCTATGTCCGACTGAATTAGGACATTTTATCCTTTAAACCTCACTAATAAGTATAACAATACCTTTTTTAGGGTAAACAACAGCCGACGAGGCATGTCAATGACTATCCGTAAGATGTTCAACCTCGCAAGTTTGGTCATCAACATATTTAGAGATGTGAGACCTATATGTGCTACCATACCTCATGGCTTGCAACATCTATTTACAATTTGGATATACACAATCCACAATGTACAATTGTTTACAGCTCTTAATCATTTTAAAATTGAAAGCATTCTCACCGAAGTTGTCTTTAATGCCACCTTTAACTCTTGCTTGTTAGTGAATGTTTTTCCAGGACACAAATCAGTTTCGTCATAAAAGTTGTGGTTGGATTGTAATCCAATTTGTTGCCCAACAATAGCAGGATGCTCTTCATCATGATTTGGAGGAGCATTTATATCCCTTGGATGATTACCCTAGCCATTATCTTGCATGGTATCTTTATCGACCGGAGATTGCAGTAGGCATGGGCATGGGATGTTGTTGCTGATGTTGAACCTTCTTTAGATTGTTTAACAAGATTTATCTTTAAAATGATCCTAGAACCATCAACGACAACATCAAGTATATAAAATAACACTTGTCTATCATTCAATATATAAGAAGGATGGATTTCCCCCCAGCCTGTAGAGCATTAACCATATAACTAATGCAAAAGTCATTGGGCTCACAAGTTTATTGTCCTCTGTCCATTACATGCTCAACCAAGTCACTGTTCGTACCATTGCGATGACAACAATGGACATTATCACATTATTCAAAGACTTTCAATTTCAGCGGTTTGGGTCTCCTTTTGTTCACTTATATAATCACCGCCTATTATAATATATTCCACAATTGACATAAAACCTAAACTGATCTATGACTATAGTCTATAGCTGGTTCACGACTGTAACAACTACCACCAGTCAAAATCTTTAAAAAAAACAAAACAGGTATAGAGCTCTTACCAATTACCAACTGAGTTATTGGAATGGATCAATGAATCCCTAAAAGAATGTATACTTCCAAAATCACCTCTAATGTCGCTAATGAAGCTGCACCAAAAAAAGTGAGCTTTTACAACAATGGAAAAATTAATTAGTGTTGTTTTTCAGAGATTTTTGGGAACTAGGGATAACAATGATGCAATTGGAGGAAGTTTTTCATCGTTGGAGAGTGATTTTTCAGTGAAAAGCCTAAATTTTACGCCGAAAAAGAGACCTGAAGGGGAGGAAAATGGATTTTTTAGAGAAGAAAAATTAATTTATTTCTAATTTTGGCAAACAATATTATATACAGCTGGATTAGTTTGTGTTTTTTAAAACTTTGGTGATGAAAACTATTTTGCATTTTTCAAGACTTTAGGATTGAGGTGAAATCTTTTAAGATTTTGAAGGTGAAGACTATTTTATATTTTTCAAGACTTTGGTGCTAAAGTTAAAACTTTTAAACTAAATATACTTATGTCTTTAAAAAGGGTATTCTCCACATTTTTAAGACATGGTGTATTTACCCAATTGAAGACTTAAAAAGAGGTGTTTTGCAAATGAACCCCATTTATATAGTGGCATGCTTCTTGTTACAAAAATATTTCAAAAGAGAGATGAGATAAAAAAGGAATACCAGCTTCTTGATCTAGAAATATTTTTATTTGTGCTTTTCTTTATTTTTTGAGAATGAATTGGTATTCAATTTGAATTGGTATTCAATTTACTTGTAATAGTACTCCACTTTGTTTAATCACTTACAATACAAAATGCAAATTATTATGAACTATTAAAAGTAAGAAAGAAGAAGAATATAGTAGAGAAGAAGAGAGGAGTTCTTATTTCTCTTGAAGAGATGAAGATACAATGGAGAGAACCCCTTTATTTATAGGGGAAAATTGACTTGGTCCCAAAGTTAGAGTTCCTAAATTTTTTCCAAAAAAGTAGGAATGATATACATTCACTATTATAATACATTTTTAACACTCCCCTTTGAATGTCTAATCGATAGACAATGTGCCTCATTAAAACCTTACAAAAAAACTCATTAAGAAAAAAATTTAGTGAAGGAAAAAGAGTACACATCTAATGATACGCATCTTAGCAGCCTCATTAAGAACCTTACAAGGAAAACCTCGTAAGAGAAAAAGAGTACATCGCGTATTAACTTTCCCTCATGAAATATCAATCCAAACACTTGAATCTTCGCATCCCAATCTTGTGCACCATCTTCTTGAAAGTTGCAGTTGGTAGAGACTTGGTAAATAAATCAGCCATATTTTCACTCGAATGAATTTGTTGCATGTTGATATCACCATTCTTTTGGAGCTCATGAGTGTAGAAAAGCTTTGGTGAAATGTACTTCGTTCTATCTCCTTTTATGAATCCTCTTTTTAGTTGTGCTATACATGCTGCATTATCTTCATATAAGACCGTGGGTACTTTGTCACATTTCAAGCCACACTTTTCTCGAATGAGATGTATCTGTAATGACCCTTCTGGTCATTTACACGTTTTCGCCTTTCTTGTACCATTAGAGCTTACTAGTAGTGGCCCAAGTCATTTATGGCTTGTCGGGACCGGTAGTTCGGTACCCGAGCCGTTTGTTTGGTCTTTATGGTCGTTCCTCATTTTAGAGCTTCAACTTTGGAAATTATTGACTTTCGTCAACATTCTTGGTAATATCAAAGAATTAAACCAAGGTTCTAGGTCAAAGGAATTCCTTACTCGAAAGTTCGAGTTAAAGAAATACCTCGTGTAACACCTCGCCCGTTTGGAAGGTTTAAAGTAACCCGTGCCTTTGGGGTAAGACTAATAGTGTCTAATATACTAAGAAGGATGTTTTATGAGGTATTGTAATGGCAAAATGGTCGTATGATAAGTTTTGAAGTCAAGCAAGTTGCGAAACAAAAGTCGGAAAAAGTTATTGTAAATTCCTTTAAGGAATTCTCTTCAAATTTGGGTTAAATGTCTTGGGGTGTTTCTCCCTATATATAACTAGTTATGGGCCTCCAATACACCAAATCGAAGGTCTACGAGTCTAATTTCCAAGCACTAAACCGTTCATCCATACGACTTTAGAATAGAGAGATATTCGCATTTTCGTAAGACTGCACAAGCAGACACGTCAAGGTGGGGACCACGTCCTAAGTCGGTTCAGCTTATAAAAGCTGATTTCTCCTTCGTTTTAACTCATTTTTTCCACCCAAAATTCTTAGAAAATCAGAGGGAGAGTTCATAAATAATCCATGGACTTTGATCCTTTCAATTCGAAAGTTTAACGGAAGTTGCTCTACGTCGCGAGCTCTTCATTTTGGTGTAGTTTATCCCATCGATTTCATGGCGTATCTTCGTAGGTGTTGATGCAGCGAGCTAGCAGGTGTTTTCTGAGTATTTGGCAGTAGCTATGGAGTTATTTTGGTGAGGTATGAATCCCGTATACTTATCTATTTGTTGGATCAAGATTTTAAGCTTCTAGTTATGAAAAGTTGTTGTTGCCCATATCTTGTAGTAGTTTCTTGTTGATTTTTTATCTGTTTGTTGTTCTTGCAAGGAGGCAGGTTGTTAATCTCGGGATATTGAATATTTTTGTCAAGGAAATCTCTCCCCTATGACCCTCCTTCGTTATTATATGTTCTAGTATTGTTTTATGGATTTCTAAGCCACGAAGTGGTATTTTGGATTTGTGGCTTTGGACAGCCCCTTTATCTTGTTATGTTTGGTTATTGTTGTGGTGTTATGGTTGTGGTAAGGTGCTGGAGGTATTGGGAAATTGTGCGATTCTTTTTGTGATCGCATACGATAGTGATTGGATTGGACAACGTGAAGTGCGCCTTGAAATAGTGCCTCGGGAGCTCGTCGCTCCTTTGAGATGTGGTTAACATATTATTGTTGGATTTAGCTGCCATTTCTTATTGTTATTGGCCTCATTTTATGTTTTGGAGTTGGATGGTCGCGAGTGTGACATTAACACCTTATCAAATGGCTATGGCTCGTTCTTGCAGCCTCGTCGATTCTAGCAATTGTTCCATTACCTTGGTTGGTCAGCCTTCATAGAGATGCCTTTGGGGCTTCAGTTAAAAGTATTCTTTTGTGATTTGGAGCTTCCCGGAGCAGTTCGAGTCTGGACGATGCCGTTCCCGCAGCTAGTCATCGGATGACAGGTAGGTTATGGTTTTTCCCTATCTAGACTCTGCGTATATAGGCTATAACTGCATTAATTAGCATCCTTGGATGGGTTGTTATAGGTTGGTACCCCAGACCTTGTCCGCCTTTCGTCCGTCTATTTCATATGTTATTTGTAGTATTCGCGTAGTAATGTATATTACCTTTGTGGTCCTGTGTGGCCTTGTATTGACTCTGGAACATAGATGGTGGGCTACTTTGGAATGTCCGCGAGTCCTGGACATAGAGATTATCCTTTTAGGCTGGTTATGTCTGCTGAGTAGCTATTGGGCCTGTGCAGGGCTGATAGGAATTGTTGTGAGCCGTTGGGATACTTTTATATTTGTGTGCGAGCATATCATCCATGAAAAAGGTTTTCCCCTGCATGTTTTACTACAGTTTTGGCTTTGAGCCACTACTGATAGTTTTCCTAAATTTGCATGGCCCTGGGGGCCCGTTTTTGGTACTGTTGTTTATAGAAAAGGGGATTTTTGGATGTTTTTGCACTGATTTTATTACTGGTATTAGTCTCTGCGGGGCAGAGTATCAGACTTGATTTTATTACTGATACTAGTCTCTGCGGGGCAGAGCACCAGACTTGATTTTATTACTGATACTAGCCTCTGCGGGGCAGAGCACCAGACTTGATTTTATTACTGATACTAGTCTCTGCGGGGCAGAGCACCAGACTTGATTTTATTACTGATACTAGTGTCTGCGGGGCGGAGCACTAGACTTGATTTACTACAGTTTTAGACCCGGTTACGCCCGGCACCCTTGGAGGATTTTTTGACGCATTTTCTACTACTTTAGTCCTGGACGGGGTCTGGGCATGCATACTTGAGACTGGGTCTCTATCTTGATCCCGGACTTGCTTCTGGATGACATGTCTTGATACTTAGTTTTAGTATGGGGTCGGGGACCTCCATGGACCTTGTCGCTCTGGGCCTGGGGCTTCGGGCTGCGTGCACTGGAGGGAAGGGTATACGGTGGAGTAGAGGTATACAGGCTGAGTCCTTCTATGGAACCTGCCTGCTGGGCCTGATTGGCACCGGAGAAGGTACATACAGAGGTTCTATTTCACATCATATCATATCATGCATTGGATTCCACCCTTGTTTGTTGTGTGTTCAGTGTACGCTCCAGTAGTATGGGATGCCGGAGGGTTTGTTTTCACTTAATTGTGTTCCTCGGTTGAATGGGCGGCCGTTGGGACTGTAGGTAGACTATAGTTACTCCTGTTTTTACTTAGAGCTTGTCTTGGCACCCGGTTCTTGAAAGATTAGTGATGGCTAGCCTGTTGAGGCTTTGGTTGTGGGATTTTTGATTATTGAGAGGGCTTCAGAGTCCTATCTTATTGAGGCACTTTTGTGTGGCCTTCTGAGCAGAGTGTGAGACTCTGGTTCTATTCTTGTGGGAAGCTGAGTGGTATCTCTCGGTTATTGTGGCCTAGTTATTTCATCCTAGGGTTGTACTTGTGAGGTGATTCCCTGGTTACGCTATCATGTGATTGGATTGGTGTTATGATTTCCTTATACTGGTTGATTCCATTTTGAGTATGTTAGACTGCTCTCTGTCTTTTCCTTCCACTTGAGGTTACCGGTATACCGCTATTTTCTCAACTCTCTCTCTACGTGCTTATATTATTGTCCAAGGACTCCAGGTGCGTTCTCCTTTCCTCACCGGTGATTCGGTGTAATTGTATCTCTGTGCTAGCTCCTTGTGCCTTGCTTATTTCTTCAGTGACTGCTTTCTTGCTATCTGTTACTTGCTGCTTTTATATCTTATATGCGCTCAATCGGCTGATGATGCCTACTGAGTACTCGTGGTTTTGGTGCTCATACTACACTTCTGCACTTTTTTGTGCAGATATTAGCTGAGCTTTCGCCGTTGATCACGTTGGAGACTCGTGCAGCTTTTGGATCTTTGAGACTAGGGTGAGCGCCTGACGGTCAGGGCTTATCTATATCTCATCTGTTGTACTGTTGCTCCTTGTACTTTTGGAGGCAATTTATGTTGTATTTTGTTACTACTAGCACTTGTATCCTATTAGAATCTTCTGTACTATTGATACCAAGTCTTGGGGTTGGTGTAGTTTCCTTTATGTATTTATATTCGAGTTTTTCTTTCGCTTATTTCTGCTTGCTGGTGCGTTTTGGTTAGGTAGTAGCCCATTACTAACCGTTCTGGGCTACGGGAATTGGTTCGCCTACTGGGGGATTATAGGTGCCATCATGACTTGAGAAATCGGGTCGTGACAGTATCATTGACCTCAACCGGACACATTCTCGGCTTGCTTCATGAATAACTATTATTTCAGCATGATTTGATGAAGTAGCTACAATAGACTGATTTGTAGATCTCCAAGATATGGTAGTACCTCCACATATAAACACATAACCTATTTGAGATCTAGCTTTGTGTGGGTCAGATAAATACCCTGCATCAGCATAACCAACAAGATTGGGACTGCAATTATTAGAGTAAAATAAGCCCATATCGGTAGTCCCTTTTAGATACCACAACATGTGTTTGATTCTATTCTAATGCCTCTTAGTAGGAGTAGAACTATATCTTGCTAATAAATTAACCAAAAAGGCTATGTCAGGTCTTGTAGTATTAGCAAGATACATAAGTGCACCAATTACACTAAGATATGATATTTCAGGACCAACAATTTCCTCATTCTTTTCTTGATGTCAGAATGGAACTTTATTACATCAAGTGATCGAACAACCATCGGAGTACTTAATGGATGCGCTCCATCCATATAAAATCTTTTCAACACCTTTTCTGTATAGGCAGATTGATGGACAAAGATATTGTTTACCAAATGTTTAATTTGCACACTAAGACATAATTTTATCTTCCCAAGATTTTTCATCTCAAATTCCTTCATTAAGTAATCAATTTCCTTTCGAAGCTCTGTTGGAGTTCCACTAAGATTTATATCATCAACATAAATGGCAAGCATAACAAACTCCGATGTTGTTTTCTTTATAAAAACACATAGGCAAATGACATCATTTATTTAACCTTTCTTTGATAAATACTCACTAAGGTGGTTATACCACATGCGGCCTGATTGTCTTTAAGCAATACAATGATCTTTGCAATCTAATAGAATGCATTTTCCGAGGCTTTGAACTATACGCTTCAGACATCTTAAACCCTTTAGGGATTTTCATGTATATCTCATTATCAAGTGACCCATAGAGATAGGTTGTAACCACATCCATCAAATGCATTTCAAGTCTTTCATGGATAGTGAAACTAATAAGATAATGTAACATTATTACATCCATAACTGGTGAGTATCACTAATAAAAAGAGGCTAAAAAGAGATGGACAAAAGCGATGCTGGCCGTCACTTTTTTGACCAAAAGCGATGAAAAAGCGACGGCGTCACTTCCGTGGGAAAATGACCTGTCGCTTTTCTAAAAATGATGGACAGCGTTGCTTTAAAAGCAATGGACAGCGTCGCTTTAAAAGCGACGGCCAGCGATGCAAACAAAAAAGTGATGAATTTTATTTTATTTTTATTTTTTCCAGAAAAGCGATGATGTCCGTAGTTTTGTTCTTGAACTTGAAGAACAAAGCGACGGACAACGTCGCTTTTCCTGGTAAATTTTTTCCAGAAAAGTGATGTTGTCCGTCGCTTTTAAAGCGACGCTGTTCGTCGCTTTTAAGGCGACGTTGTCCGTTGCTTTTAAAGCAACGCTTTTCATTTTAAAAAAAGCGACGGATAAAAGAGACCCTGTCCGTCGCTTTTCTTCATTTTTTTCAGCTGCAAAAATCTGCATTTTCAATATGCACCACCTGCCATTTACAAAACTAATTCAATACAGCCCAAACCAATAGTAATTGCTGCCACAACATTCATAATAAGATTCAATCATAACAAGAAACTAAATACGAAGTAATAATATCACTAAACACATAAAAGGTCCATCAAAAGGACCTATAAAGTATTCAATAACTTTAAAAAAGTGTCAAAATGTCAAAAGTATAGGGAAATGATAGCAAGCATTAACCTAAACTAAGGTTCACAAAGACTAACCTAAACAAGCAAGCTATTCAAGGTTCAAAAACTAACATTAATGTAATAAACTAACACAACTTAAAAAAGAACCTATATAATTCAAGTACCTAATTCAAGATCCTATACAATTCAAGTTTAAAAAAGAACCTAAAGTTGAAAACTTGTTAACCCAAAACTAACAATTTAAACTAACAAACTTAACTTACAAAAGCCTAACTTAAAAAAACTAAGATTCAAGAACCTAATTCAAGAGTTAAAGTTGAAAACTAATTCAACATTCTAAAACAAAACTCAAAACTAATTCAAGAACCTATTTCAAATTCAAAGTTCCCAAATCAAGTTAATAATCTAATTCAAGAACCTAATTCCAAATTCAAGTACCTAGCTAATTCAAGAACCTATATAATTCAAGTTCAAAAAATAACCTAAAGTTGAAAACTTCTTAACCCAAAACTAACAATTTAAACTAACAAACTTAACTTAAAATAACTTAACTTAAAAAAACTAAGATTCAAGAACCTAATTCAAGTTAATAATCTAATTCAAGAACTTAATTCCAAATTCAAGTTTCAAATCTTAATTCTAAATTCAAGTACCTAATTCAAGAACCTAATTCCAAATTCAAGTTCCAAATCCTAATTCCAATTTCAAATACCTAAAACTAATTCAAGAGTATAAAAACTAAACCCAAAACTAATTCAAAAACCTTTTTCAAATTCAAAGTTCCCAAATTCAAGTTATAATCTAATTCAAGAACCTAATTTCAAATCCTAATTCCAAATTCAAGTACCTAATTCAAGAACCTAATTCCAAATTCAAGTCCCAAATCCTAATTCCAAATTCAAGTACCTAATTTAAAGTTCCTTATTTTCTTAATAATAACACTTAAATACAAATATTCACATAACTCACAAGACTAATCTAAACTAATTAAGGTTCACAAGACTATCCTAAACTAACAAGCATTATTCAAGGTTCACAAAAAAGAACCTAAAGTTGAAAATTAATTCAAGAGTATAAAAACTAAACCCAAAACTAATTCAAAAACCTATTTCAAATTCAAAGTTCCCAAATTCAAGTTATAATTTAATTCAAGAACCTAATTCCAAATTCAAATACCTAATTCAAGAACCTAATTCCAAATTCAAGTTCCAAATCCTAATTTCAAATTCAAGGACCTAATTCAAAGTTCCTCATTTTCTTAACAATAATACTTACATATAAATATTCACATAACTTACAAGACTAACTTAAACTAATTAAGGTTCACAAGACTATTCTAAACTAACAAGCATTATTCAAGGTTCACAAAAAAGAACCTAAAGTTGAAAACTAATTCAAGAGTATAAAAACTAAACCCAAAACTAATTCAAAAACCTATTTCAAATTCAAAGTTCCCAAATTCAAGTTATAATATAATTCAAAAACCTAATTCCAAATCCTAATTCCATATTCAAGTACCTAATTCAAGAACCTAATTCCAAATTCAAATTCCAAATCCTAATTCCATATTCAAGTACCTAATTCAAAGTTCCACATTTTTTTAACAATAACACTTATATACAAATATTCACATAACTCACAAGACTAACCTAAACTAATTAAGAATCACAAGACTATCCTAAACTAACAAGCATTATTCAAGGTTCACAAAAAAGAACCTAAAGTTGAAAACTAATTCAAGAGTATAAAAACTAAACCCAAAACTAATTCAAAAACCTATTTTCAACTTCACTATCAAATTCAAGAACCTAATTCAACAACCTAAGTTGAAAACTAATTCAAGATTATAACCCAACAATATAAACTAATTCAAAATTTCCAACTTTCACTATCAAATTCAAGAATCTAATTCAACAACTTAAAGTTGAAAACTAATTCAAGATTATATTTATAACTCAAAAATATAATTTCCAACTTCACTATCAAATTCAAGAACCTAATTCAACAACCTAAAGTTGAAAACTAATTCAAGATTATATTTATAACTCAAAAATATAACTAATTCAAAATTTTCAACTTCACTATCAAATTTAAGAACCTAATTCAACAACCTAAAGTTGAAAACTAATTCAAGATTATAACCCAACAATATAAATTAATTCAAAATTTCCAACTTCACTATCAAATTCAAGAACCTACAGTTGAAAACTAATTCAAGAACCTAATTTATACTTAAAAAGAGCCTAAAATATTTACTATGCTCACAAATTCTAAAATCAAATTCAAGTTCAAACTTCTCAATTTCAAGTTCAAGTTCACAAATTCAATTATATGAATTATAAAATGTTCATAACCATTATTCAAGATTCACAACTAGCAATGTTCATACTCTAACACTAACTTAAAATAAATAACAAAAAATAATTTAAATATTGGAAACTAACAAACTTGCTAATAATAACAAAAAATATTAAATAAATCCTAACTTAAAATTTTAAATACTACTAATTCAAGTTCTAGTCTACATAACAACTAACAATATTCTTAATCTAACATTAACCTAAAACAAATGCAATGTAATTGAAAAAAAAGTAAAAAAAAATCTAACTTTGAATTTTAAATAAGCCCTTACCCGAAAATTAATGATGGAGGAGGAAGGAGGCGGCGTGGAGGCAGCAACAGAAGTGACGACAGGTGTGGAGGTATGGAGGTGTGAAGGTGTGGAGGTGTGGAGAAGAGAGAAGAGAAGAGAGAAGAGAGAAGAGGAAAATGGAGGAGTGACCCGATCTGGGTCACATTATTTTTTTAAAAGTCGAATAACATCGCTTTTGTTCGTTGTTTTTTTAAATGAGTTGATCGTGTATTGACCGAAAAGCGATGGACAAAAGCGACGCTGTCCGTCGCTTATCTATTTTTTTAATATAAATTAAACTTTAAAGAAAGCGACGGACAGCGTCGCTTTCTTTAAAATTATTTTTTTTTAATAATTGCAACGCTAACCGTCGCTTATAATAAAAAATAAAAATTAATTAATTATAAATAATTTTGGCGCAAAAATCTGCCACAAAAAGCGACGGACAAAGAGACGATGTCCGTTGCTTTTGTAAAAAAATAATTATAAATTAAAAAAAAAAAGCGACGGACAACGTCGCTTTTTTCGTCGCTTTTCAGGAGCGATGTTGTCCGTTGCTTTCCTATCCGTCCCTTTTTGAGCTATTTTTAGTAGTGTATGTCTCTTCATAATCGACACTAGGTCTTTGCGAAAATCCTTGTGCAACAAGGCGAGCTTTATACCTTTGTATTTCATTTTTCTCACTTCTTTTTCGCATAAAAGCCCATTTATAGCCAATAGGTTTAATACCATTAGGTGTTTGAAATATAGGTCCAAACACTTCACGCTTAACAAGTGAATTCAATTCTGATTGAATTGCTTCTTGCCATTTTGGCCAATCATTTCTTTGTGGACATTCTACAACAGATTGAGGTTCAAGATCCTCACTATCTTGCATGATTTTTGTTGCAACATTATATGCAAAGACATAATCCACCACTATTTTTGATCTATTCAAATTAGTTTCAACATCACTTGAATTTATGGATAGTTCCTCATTTTCTTGAGTCTCAGGCTCATTGATTCCTTCAAGGATATCAGAATTGCTCAAATCTTGAACTTCCATATGAGATTCTTTTGTAGTATCATCTTGACCATTTATCTTTCTTTTTCTAGGATTTCGATCCTTAGAACCCAATAGTTTACCACGCTTTAGGCGTGCTTTGGACTCATTAGCTATGAAACTATTTGATGGTCCTACAGGGACATCAATTCGAATCGGGATATTCTCTGCAGGAATATGTGATTTAGTAATTCTTTTCTAATCTGTAAATGCGTTTTGCATTTGATTTGCTATTTTCTGCAGGTGAATAATCTTTTGTACTTCTTGTCCACAAATAGAAGCACGTGAATCAAGATGAGACAATAATGGATTTTTCCACAAAATTTCTGTTTTGGGTTAATTATTTTCTCCCCCTAATTTTAGAAAAAGTGTCTCATCAAACCGACAATCTGCAAATCGAGCAGTGAACATATCTCCCGTCAATGGTTCAAGATAGCGAATAATGGAGGACGATTCAAACCCACCATAAATTCCTAACCTTCTTTTGAGACCCATCTTATTGCGATGTGGTGGTGCTATAGGCACATACATAGTGCACCCCTTAGATGGGATATATTAGGTTCTTGACAAAAAATCAATTGCAATGGAGAAAATTTATGATAATTTATCGGTCTGAGACGAAAAAGTGTTGCAGCATGCAAGATTTCATGACCCCAAACAGAAGTGGGCAACTTAGTTTTCATAAGTAATGGTCTTGCTATCAATTGCAGGCGTTTAATTAATGACTCAACAAGACCATTTTGAGTGTGAACATGAGCTACAAGATGTTCAACTTTGATCCCTATTAATAAGCTATAATCATTAAATGCTTGCAATGAAAACTCTGCAGTATTATCGAGGCGAATGGACTTGATTTGATTATCAAGAAACTGTGCCCATAATCGTATTAGTTGTGCCAATAATTTTGAAAATTCCAGATTACGAGATGACAAAAGACACACATGAGACCATCTAGATAAAGCATCTATTAGGACCATAAAATATCTAAACGACCTACTAGGTGGGTGAATATGTACATAAATATCCCCATTTGTACGTTTCAAGAACACAGGGGACACAACTCCAACCTTTGTTGGTGATGGTCGAACAATTAACTTGCCTTGATAACAAGCAGTAGAATGTCTGGCCAGAAACATTCTTGGTGATGCCAAGATATTCAAGATTCATCTCATCCATTATTTTAATGTGATATCCATTTTCACGGATATCCTTAAAACTCAACAAGTTTCTCCGAGACTTAGGAGAAAGCATGACATTATGTATGATGAGTTTAGTTCCCTTAGGCAAAATTATGATAGCTCTTCCGGACCCTTCAATCAAATTAGTACTACCAAAAATCATAGTGACATTTATTTTGCCCATAAGTAAATGAGAAAAGTATTTCTCGTTCTTGAATATTGTGTGCGTTGTACCAGAATCAATCAAACAAATATCTTCACAATTGGATAACTTCCTTTGAGAATTATCCATATCTTAGCCTTCAAGTCTTGAGACGGTAGAGTCTCGTGTTGATAACGTGTTATGAACTATTAAAAGTAAGAAAGAAGAAGAATATAGTAGAGAAGAAGAGAGAAGTTCTTATTTCTCTTGAAGGGATGAAGATACAATGGAGAGAACCCCTTTATTTATCGGGAAAAATTGACTTGGTCCCAAAGTTAGAGTTTCTAACTTTTCTCTAAAAGAAATAGGAGTGGTAGACATTTACTATTATAATACATTTATAACACAAATTAAATTTTATATATTGGTTTATGCTCGGGCTTAGCACGCGCCAAATACTACTAGTATTCAACACTTGTCAATACTAATAATCTATGGAAAACCATGAGGTGCTAAATGTAAGAGTTTAATGGCGTATGCATTTTGAAATATTTGAAAGAAACGTAGGTTAGTATATAATCAAATTCATACTAATTACTATTGGTTAAAAATCATTTTTATTAATAGATGAATGAAGAAAATGAGCTAAATTATATTACAAAGCTTCGTAACTAATAAGATTAGAGCCGGTTTGGATTGGCTTACTTCAAGTGTTTTTAAGCTAAAATAGTTTTAAAGTATTTTTGTAGTATTTCTATAAAATTTATGTTTTTAAGTCAAAATAACAAAAATAAATAAAAGGCATAAGTTAGAAATCCTAACTTATAACTTTTGACTTATAAGTTGTTTCCTCCGTTTTATTTTACTTGGTCCCCTTACTAAAAATAATTGTTTCAACTTGTCCAATTTATAAAATCAAGATAAGTTTATCATTTTCTTCCAATACTACCCCTATTATGCAATGACTATGTAAAATATTAATAGTCAAATTTAGATTTTCAAAGCATAATTAATAAGGTTGATTTAATAAAATAAACCCCTAATAAATATTTTTTTAAGAGAGTGTTAAGTCAACATGAGTTAGGTAAAATGAAACAGAGAGTGTATAAGTTATAAGTTCATTTAAACAGACTCTTAAATAGATCAAGACAACTGTAATGCTTAATTATATAACAAATTGTGTTAGCTGGAGATCAACAATAATTTTGAACTCTATAATGAACTCGTATAAGCTGAGCTATTCTAACACATCACACATGAGTTGTTTGTGAGCTTGTTGAGCAATGAATTTTAGTATGTAAAATAGCCAATATTAACCAATTAAAAATGAATGATACAAAATCTAATCCTTTTGGTTAGTACATTTCAATGAACTCATTTACATTTTAAATTTTCGTTCTAGTATTTGAAGTTTGTTTAGATTTTTATTTGACTATATAATCAATGTTTGTATAAGTAAAAAAAGTAATATTTTCTCTGTTTCATTTAGCTTGGCCCATATTGACTTGACACTCTCCCTAAAAAAATATTTATTAGAAATTTATTTTACTAAATTAATCTTATTAGTTATGCTTTGAAAATCTGAAATTTACTACTACTCCATAGAGTTATTTAATGACAAGAATAATATTAGAAGCAAATAATGAATTTCTCTTAATTTATTAAAATGAACAAATAAAAAAATCATCTTTAATTTAAGAATCAAGTTAAAAAAACGACCCTATTTTAAGTGTCGTTAAGAATTTAGTACCATTAAGAAAAAATTAAGTACAAGATAGGAGTATATTTTCTAAATTGTGCTTATTTACTTCTTTGACTGTTAGATCAGTGGCGGAGCCAGAAATTTGACTAAGGGTGTTCAAATTTATAAAGTAATTTTTTTTTTCAATGAGTGAATGCAACGAAAAATTCAAATGGAACTACATATAAAAAGGTACATAAATGCAGCGGAATTGAACCCGCAAATTTGTGGTTAACCCATGTTTTTGATATAAAAAGGTACACAAAATGCTTTAGAGTGGAAACTCGCGACGGTAGACTTAAAATGCACACTCTTCTCCACTGAGCTACAGCACACGCTCAGTACAAGGGTGTTCAAATTGTTAAATATACTCATAAACAGAATATTTTACCTACGTATTCGATATAATTTTCCTAATTTTCCGGCGAAGGGTGTTCGGCTGACCACCCTTGTTATAGGGTAGCTCCGCCCCTGTGTTAGATGCTAGTGCTACTATGTAAAGTGAGTATTACTAATCACTTTTCATCTCTTTAATAGCAGATTAATTTCTGTCTTGAATTATTAATCGATGCAGTTATTTTGGGATATTTGTTTTAGAGTAAAACAATATTTAAAATTAGACAGAGAAAATAACATATATTTTGAATCCGTATCTTATTCGTTCTAGAAATACGCATTGTTATTTCATTTTTTCTCGAATCTCCTTTAACGAAAGAAATAGAAGCTCGATATTATATTTTTAATTTTATTTTACATTTAGCTTTTTACCAAAATAAAAAATAAAAAGGAGTTTGTAGAGAGCGAGTCCCAAGGGTTGCAATCAAAATCCGTTAAGCAAAGAAGTACCATTCCAAGTCAGCTTCCCCAAGAAACCGTACAGTCCACGTGGCACACTTCCATAAATACCAATATAATATGTACCTTCCTCACTTGAAATTCTCTAAAGGTGGCACAAGTCTAATTATTAATCAAAGAAAAAAAACAAAACTTTTACATTCTTGTAGATTTTTTTCCCCTTTCCTCTTTTCCCATCAATAGAACACCACTTTTCATATTTAGTTCATCATAACATATATTGTGTCAATCAATCTTGTATTTTTGTGAAGGTTGAAGTTCTTGATTTTGATAAAATCTTTAGGATCAAATTCCAATACCACCTATGAGAATTTGATCATCAACCTATTTTCTTTCATTAAGGTGGAGAACTGCACACACTAAGAATTCTCATACGAATCACTAGATTTGGTGATCCAGGCTTCTATTTTATCTTGTTTAAACATTAGGCCAAATAAATATATTTCAAGAATAAACAAATAAATAAGAAGATTACTAGCTGGTAATCGAGTTGTGGAGGAAAGAATAACTAAAGGTTCAATGGATCCTATATGTGATTTATGTACACTGGTGAGGGCAGTGGTGTATTGTAAATCAGATTTAGCAACGCTTTGCTTGCAATGTGATGAATATGTGCACTCAGCAAATCCAATATCGCGAAGGCATTCACGTTCTCTCATTTGTGAAAAATGCACTTCACAGCCAGCAGTTGTAAGATGCATGGATGAGGCAATGAGCTTGTGTGAAGGTTGTGATTGGGATAGACATGGCTGCATCGGGACAGGGCATCGACTCCAGAAGTTGAATCCTTACACTGGATGCCCGTCCCCCGATGAGTTTACAAGGATGGTGTCACTAGTTCTTGAAATGCCTATTAGTGATGACACTAATTTTGGCAGCTTCGGTACTCCTTGTAGCTCACTGAGTATCAATGAGAATAATAGCAGTTTGGAGAGTAAAGGGAATGAAGGTTCATTGGTTTCTAGTAAGCTCAATGAGTTAGCTTCTAATTATAAGTTTGAACCATGGGCCATTCCTCCTGATCCCAATTACATGACTTCCTACAACAAAGATCCAGCACCCTTCTCAGAGGGATCTGGTCTTCCTAAGGTTATATACTGCTCTTGATTTTCTCGTATTTCCTTTTTTGTTTGTTTGAGTTGTTTTGATATAACTGGCAATGCTATTGGATTAAGATCAGATACGTCATGTGTGTGGCCTGTCCTAAGCAGTGACGTCAACAGTTAGGGGCGAATTCAGGATTTAGAGTCAGTGAGTTAACAATGAATGTGATCTCATTATATGTATGCACTTTAAATTGTTTTTCCATGTGTATACATAGTTTGAGCCAAAAGTAACTGGTTCATTTGAACCGCAGAACCTGCTTCCCCCCCCCCCCCCCCTGGCTACATATATCCAAACATCAGATAAGTGTTGGTGTTGAATATGTTATATGCACTAATGGTGCTTTCTTTGTTTTCTTCGAATGCAGCAAGATTGTCCAATTAAGGATCTCGGATTACAGGAAGGTGATGATCTCTCAAAAGATGTTGATTTTGACGACGTGACATTGAATTTCGACTGTGGTTATGAGATTTTGGGCAGTTCACAACAGAGTCATCCAAAATACTCTAATGAAGACAAGGAATTGGATTGCCTAGTCATGGAGAAAAATTCATCTGTCACAGGATCTAATAACGTTGAAACTTCTCACGAGGTTCGTGGTACTGCTTTCTTAAGTTACTCTCTTCCGTTCCCTGTAAATTGAGTTTTAAAGAAAGTATACCAAATGCATTACAAGCGAGATTCTATTGTTGACACAATTAAGGCAACATGTTTACAACTTTTTGTTCCACGTATGATTCAGTTTTGGTGACTTGTTTTAATTTGTAAATATCTGTAACTTACTATAGATGTGCCTTTTTGTTTTTGTTTTTTTTGGTGTAGCTTTAGTTATTCCATTTGTATTTTTTGTTAGGCAACATCTTCAGTGCAGCAAGAGTACATGGGATTGCAGTCCTCACAATTGGCTGCAGCTGCGAGTTCAACGAATCTGTTGCAGACAATGAGTGCCACTCCTAATTGCATGCTGATGAATTCCACTTGCAACGGAAGCATTGGCGCCTTACCCTTTCTACCTGCACCAATTCATCCAAGCATGTCATTATCACTCTCCAACATCACTGGAGAAAGTTGTGCAACAACTGATTATCAAGATTGTGGGTTGTCACCAGGGTTTCTGAATGAAGCACCATGGGATTTGAGTATAGAAAGTTGTCCACAGAAAAGGCATGAAGCCAAGATGAGATATAACGAGAAAAAGAAAACTAGAACGTAAGTTCATCCATACTCCTCCTACATTTGATCTGTCATAGCTTGTTCATTGCTGCTGTTATGTTCATTTCATTGTCTCACTAAAACTGCAACATTGTTTCCAGAAGTATCTATGTTCAAATAGGGGGAGCTTTCATACATTCATCTATTGCAACTCTTGCATTTAGAGTCCTCTTAATGTTCTTTATTTTTCTTCATTCTCACCTCGAGTAAACTTCTCATAGGTTCTCTGTATTCCCTAGGTACAATTTACCAAAAGTTTTGATACCAATTTTTTTCCCTTTATTGATATTATGCTTTGTGACATGAAGGTTTGGTAAGCAAATAAGATATGCTTCACGTAAGGCTAGGGCAGATACAAGAAGACGAGTTAAAGGTAGATTTGTTAAGGCTGGGGAAGCTTATGATTATGATCCATCAGAAACAAGAGATTTCTGAGATAAGACGGCTGATTTTGGTCTCCCTTCTACTTTGTCAACACTTACCAAAGTATTAAGGTATCTTACAACAACAATAGTCAAAATGATCGAATAATTTGTGATGTTGTTTCTACATCTCTATTTGGCTTAGTCGTTATGATGACTTGACTCAATGAGCTGAACTCACCTTCTGAGTTACCTGTAAACTGCTAAGGAGTCCCGAGAAGGCATTCCAGTAGCTTGGAAGTCATATCAGAGAATCAAATCATATCTAAGTATATTCACCATAATGGAAAACGTGGACGTATAAATCAAAAGATGCTCAAGACCTGAAAAACTTTTTTGCCACTATAGTTCTTGATGATAGAGTATTGGAATTTTTCTCCAAACAATTTTCTTTGCTCGACTCTTATTTTCAGCCCAAGGGACCTTCTAAGCTAGTTTCAAAACACACAAGCTCTTGTGTTCCATTATAATCGTGTCTTAACTTATGCATGCCATGGCACGTTTTTGAACTTTAAACTACCACTAATAAGTTACTGTAAACTACACTGAAGGGAACTAATGCAGAATGATGATCTATGAAATATTTAGAATTCTCTTTTTAGAATGATTATGGTGCTGCATCACATTATCTTCTTTACTATTTGAAATATTTCCAACTGTGCAGAATGATGATTTATGACAACAGTGCTGGTTGACGTTAACTTCTTTGTCTATCTGTGTAAGCAGGCCTTTAATGAACACTCTACACAAGAAGAGGTTGTCATGATTTCCAATGGCCTAACCGGTAGTTTCTACTAGACTGTTGCTTTCTCATAGGTAACCATAGCAAACATGTAATCTCATTACAATTCGCGTTTGTGTTGCTGTCTTTTCTTATTCTGATTTCACTCTTGAAGGATCCCACAGTTAGAGGATACAATTGCAAAAGGACTCTGCCTTTCCTTTGCATTCTGAACTCAGAAAACCTCCTACAAAGTCACCCTATAATCTGTTGGTGTGTGCAAATTATATCCATTGCCGAGGTGCCTCCTGTGTCTTCCATATCGGTGCCATCTAATAAGTTTCAAATTTTTTAGCACTTAGATCATTTGCTTTCACTTTTTCCTTCTCGTTTAATAGACGCTTTCTATTGAACTCGAGCTATATTCACCTCATTGAATTGGCTTTAGCAATATTTTAAATAAGGTATTTTGAAGGACAGAACAACAGCAGGGATTTGTGGCCAAATGGTCACCATATTTTCCTCAATCTTATTTAAGTTTGATACTTGTGGCACTGAGTGTGAAATCTTGGCTTCCCATTTGCTTGGATGCTTGAAAAGTTGATACTATTTTTCTCTCAGAATGCTTCCCTATTATATGATACTAAAACAAACTGTATGCATCAAAAGTTGGTATCTTACTAACAGACAGAGACTATATTGAACTTGATGATAGGTAAGGAAAGAGGAAGAAGTTAAGAAAATTCTACCAAGTCCAATCCGATTGTAAGAGTATAAGTAGCCCATCCAATTGACAATAAGCTGAACTTATCTATAACAGATTAACTTAACCTTCATCACATTTTTTTTGTTCCTTCCAAAGTTGGAGAAGTGCAGTAATGAACACTTTCAAGTATTTGGGCAATGAGGGAGCACTAATATTGTTAGTTTAATTGCCATCTAGCGGAATATAAAAATACAAAAAAAAATTACCATGGAAAACTCCTAGTTCAAGGGAGTAAAAAATACAAACTACCATCGCTGGACATGCCTAAAAAAGTTCACTAAACTCGAGCGATTTTTAGGTTAGTACGCTATAATCAAACAGACTAATTCTAGTACTTTTCCCTCTACAATCAAGCCAACTATAGCAATCCTTTTTAAGACTACATTCCTACTATAGAAAGTAAACTTGAAAACTTCAACACTTTGATCACCTACTACAAAGCTTCCATGAAAGCAAACAGGTTACAATTTAAAGAAAAAAAGGCTCACGTCTAATCAACTCAAGAACTAAAGCAGCACGTTCCTCTAGAACAGTTTCTTTCGTCGATCACTTGAATCTCACAAAATATTCTCTCACAATAGTGACTGTGTTAATAGTGTTCAAGATGATAGTGTCAATGTGGTGCTTTATGTAGGAGTAATGATGGTCGAATTTCTCTTGGCTTCTTTCTCCAAATCCCATTAGAATTTGGTTAAGGAATCCAAGCCTACATGAACTTGATTTTCTTATTTATTTCGATCTCCACACGATTTCTCCTAATTTCAAAATTCTTTCCTTTGTTGAAACTGTAGGAATAGTTCCATGTTGAACTCGTATTCCTTGATCCACACATTTAACTATAAATTTAATTTCTCAAGGAATCCTTTTTACACTTGAAATCTGTTTTGCAGCTTCTGACCAGCAATCGTCTCCAGTCGTATGCAAAGAGCCTGATTCTTTCACTGTATGCGTAGAACTTCTGCAACCCAGTTTTCAGCATAATCAGTTTGCCCAAGAAACCTTTTAAGGACATGGTTCTTCTATAGTTATTTTCAATCATCAAACTATCGGTTCCTTATTGAGACCTGCTAAGGACCTAGTTCTTATGTAGTTATTTGTCAATCATCAAAATTAATTTCATTCATCTCAACAAATATCCCACTTGGCATATTTCCAAAAAAAATATTATGCTAGAATATACATTTGAGCTAATTGATAATTGACTCATGTGTGGTTGGTAGAAATACATAAAATAATTTTCGTAATCAATTGAATTAGTTAGCATGTTCTTTTTACCAGAACTTGCGTTCTGTAGCAACTCTTTGTCATTAATAGTAAAGTATGCAGCAAGAAGCAAATACGCAACCATGTTAAGAATTTATCACCAACTTAATTAATATCTAAGATATATCAAAGAAGAATCTAGAATATTTAAGAGTTGCAAAGAAATGAAGGAAGAACTCTAGAATGTGTATTCTAGAGAGAGAAGTCTAGAAATGTTAGTTCTAAAATAAGTAGTTGAAGGAACATTCTAGAATAAAGTAGTAAATATCCTTATATAGATTCTTCCATCACCACCTATAAATAGAGGTGATTCATTTGAGATGTAGGTGTGCTCAAATAAGTTGCGCTCAAGTAACCAAGCAACAAGTGAGTAAGAATAAGAGAGAGTTGCTAGAGTGTGAGTGCAAGAAAAATTATGTGTAAGAATTATAAGACCGAAGTTGGTCTTTATTTAGAAATAACAAAATTCAAGTTGTGAGCAAACGATTGAGCCCATCAAATATTCACTAAGTGATATCAAAGCCTGCTGGATAAAGTTTGGTGAATAAAGATTGAGGTATCAACTCAAAAGAGATCATCCAAGCTACTGTCGGAGGTTACAAGTCACGAGGTACTTATTACTGGAGGATATTTGCAAGCACTCTCAATAGCATTGAGAAGCTCAACTGTCACGCCCTGAGCCTACCCCCTGGATGTAACATGGGATCTGTGACCACAAGTGATCCCAAGCTAACCCTTGGCCTTAGCATGACTTAAAATATAACATAAACATTTATAGCGGAAGCATAACTAAAGTAATGAGCAACTTAAATCATCATATAGATAACGGTCTAAGAATGTCAAATCTGAATCCACAAATACTAACTGACTAACTATGTCTGAAAAGTCTCTAAACTGATAAGATGAGTTGCTGGAACAAGATCCCCAGCTAACTAAATCCAAGCACTAAAGAAATCATGAAAGTAATGTAAAACTCATAACTAAGTCCTCAGATGATGAGGACTCATCACTGGGACTGGAAATCCTGCTGGTGTCTAGTCATGAGTCTGGAAATGAGTGCATCTACATCATGATAAGATGCAACATAAAAAGGTATGCAATCAGTACTATGAAATGTATTGAGTATGTGAGATATGCATATGTTATGATAAAAGTGTACTTGAAATCATGCTTATAACTGAAATTCATGCAATAGTAGTAAAAGTTGTAGTGCAATAACTCAAAGTAAAATCATAAGCTAAAATCATGATCTATAAGTACAAGTCATAAAATAATGAGTCTGAACCTGAGAACTAGAAGTCATGTAAACTTAATAACTTAAAATCATTTCTTGTGAAAGTTTCTCGTAACCGATAGAGACCATGTGAGCTACATGGAATGCAACTTTTATACCCTAGTTGACAAAGTTGCCCTGTACCTTACTGGGGTACAAGACCATATTTACAGTGGAACCACTATCATGAGCCCATTGGGCTAGAGGAGATATTCTCAACTAACTAGGACCCTCTTAATCTATACTGGCAACGTAGTTCTGGACTTGGGTTATCTGAAACCCTCTTCTGCTTGGTGCTAAATACTACTCCTAAAATATATCATTGAGATCATACATATCATGACAACATATATCATAAAAGTATAGCATGACCCTAGTTCAAAATACATGTTCTTTCTAAATTTTATAACTTGAGGAACTAGGCATGATATTTTCATGAACACTTGAGGCCATGTTATCTGAACATGCCAATTGTTCTTAAAAACAGTTAAGAATACCAAATTATTCTAAGTTTGTTCTTCAATTCATGTGGCTAGAAAACACTTATAAAAACTCATGCAAAATTATGTAAGTGGGAATAGAAATTATATTACAATGTAAAGAAATTGAATTTACAGGAATTTGCACAATTGAGTAACAACCCTAACTTTATAAATTCATAAAATCAAAGTAAAACTTCAGGTTTTGGGATAAGGGTAAAAGAAAACCTTTACTGAATACTCACATACCTGACTGGAAGAGAATCCTGAACTCGAACTAAGGTTTGAAGCTTTGGACAGGAAGCACTAGGTTTGTAGCTTGAGAGAGAACTTTTCTTTCTTTTATGAAGTTTAAGTCGTGAGAATGAGGGGAGAATGGACTAAGTCTGACTAAAACACCCTCCAATTATCTTAAAATGACTTAGTTTAAGATTTAAAAGAGTAAGAAGAGACCAGAATACCCCTGACTTAAAAATTAAAAAGTTACAAGAAATCTCCTCGGATGGGCCATCCCATAGCTCATGGGACCCACCACAGCTCATGGTGTTAGCTGTTGGACTAGGCGTTGCTTGGATGGTCCTCTAGATGAATCCCAAGGTTGAGGCTCATGTCTTGTGGGGCCTTTCATGGCTCGTGGCCTTGACTGTTAGTCTGAAAGGAGCTAGCTGAGCCTCTGGACCAATCCCACGTGGCCCTTACGACTCATGGGCCAGCTTGTGGAACTGGTGTCCACTGGCACAGTTTCCACGATCGGGCTCATGGCTTGTATGACCTTCCACATCCTGTGGCTCTGCCTGTGGAGCTGAGGTTCTACAGAAAATCAGTCTAAATGCTAGTCTAAATACTGCTTCAAATTCTGAGGTGTTACAATATCTCTCCCTTGGAATCATTCGTCCTCGAATGAAAACTAAGTAAGCTGAGATGGTAGGGAAGGATTTGCAATCCACCAAACTGAATTCTAAGGCTGAAATAATGACACCGACTGATTTGTAACTAAACTGGAGTCGTGAGACATGAATGCATACTAGGAGCATGAGAACAATTGATGGAAAATACTAAGGGGGAAACTAGGAGTACTGAAGAGAAAATTGTTACCTCAAGATGGAATTGAATAGAAATAAAAGAGGTGAGGGTACTTGGCCATCATAGCTGCTTCTACTTCCCAAGTAGCTCCCTCAATTGACTGATTCCTTCAAAGAACTTTCATCGAAGTGACTTACTTATTTCTCAACTTGCGAACTTGACAATCAAGGATTTCAACAGGGATCTCTTTATAAGAGAGACTATCCTTCATTTCCACACTCTTTAATGGCACAACTAAGGTCGTATCACCAACACATTTCTTCAACAAGGACACATGAAAGACTGGATGTACCTCTGCTAGCCCTGCGGGCAACTCTAACTCATAAGAAACCTTTCTAAATCATCTCAAAATCCTATAAGGACCTATATACTAGGGACTAAGCTTCCCTTTCTTACCAAATCTCATCACCCCTTTCATTGGCAAAACTTTCAGAAACACCTGATCATCAACTTTGAACTCTAAGCCCTTTCTCCTCGTGTCTGCATAGGAATTCTGATGACTCTAAGCTGCCTTCAGCCTCTACCTAATGAGCTGAACCTTTTCCATAGTCTCATGGACTAAGTCTGGCCCTATTAATACAACTTCACCTAACTCAAATCAGCTAATAGGTGATCTACATCTCCTCCCATAAAGTGCCTCATATAGAGCCATCTAAATGCTAGAATAGAAATTTTTATTGTAGGCAAACTCTATAAGCGATAAGTGATTATCCCAATTACCTTTGAAATAAATCATACAATCCCTCAACATATCCTCTAAGGTCTGGATGGTACGCTCTTCCTGGCCATCTGTCTGCGAATGAAATATTATGCTAAGATTCACTTGAGTTCCAAGACCTTTATGAAAAGATTTACAAAACTGGGTGTAAACTGAGTGCCCCTATCTGAGATTATAGACAAGGGAACCCCATGCAACCTTACTAACTCACAAATGTAGAGCCTAGCATAATCCTCTGTTGAATCAGTAGTCTTGATAGGAAAAAAGTGGACTGACTTAGTCATTCTGTCTATTACCACCCAAATCAAATCAAGTTGTCTGTGAGTGCGCGACAAACTAGTAATAAAGTCCATATTGATCATTTTCCACTTTCAAGTAGGAATTTCAATGTACTGAGTCATACCTCTTGGTATCTGATGTTCTACTTTTACCTAGTTGAAATTTAGACACTTAGCCACAAAATCTGCAATATCTCTCTTCATGCCATTTCACCAATAGACTTTTCGTAGGTCATGATATATCTTGGTGGAACTGAGAAGGATAGAATATATGGATTTGTGAGCCTCAGATAAAATTTATTGTCTCAACTCATTTACATCTAGAACACATAGCCGACCTTGATATCAAAGCACATTATCTCCCTCTTGGGAGAAAAACTCTATTCTCTGCTGGTAGACAACACCCTTGAACTGATGCAAGATAAGATCACTATCATTTTTCTTTCTTTACCTCTACTACTCATGAAGACTCTGAGCCATTCTGAACTATAGTACAACCATCTACTAAATATATAAGACAAACCCCTAAACGAGCAAGCCTATGAGCATTCTTAGCTAACTCCTTCTTTTCTTCTTCAATATGTGTCACGCCCTGAGGCTACCCTCTAGATGTAACACGGGACCAAGGATCATGAGTGACCCCAAACTAACCCTTGATCATAGCATGACTTAAGCATAACATAGATAATCATAGCGGAAGCATAAAGTAGCAGAAGTAGGCAATCGAACTAAGCATAAGATAGAGGTCTAAGAGTAGCAAAATCTAAAACATCAAATACTGACTGTCTAGCTATGTCTGAAAAGCCTCTAAAACTGACATAATGAGTTGCTGGGACAAGACCCCAGCTAACTCTAACTACTGAAGAAAAAGTCATAAAAACAGCTAAACTTAAATCTAGTCCTCGAAGGATGAGGACTCACCATCTGTGACTGGAAGTCCTGCACTCTCTAGCCATGAGTCTGGGAATGAGTGCCTAAATCTACATTATGAAACGGTGCAGCACAAAGAGGTATGCAATCAGTATTATGGAATGTACTGAGTATATGAGATATGCATGATCTGTAGTAAAACATGCTTAAAATATATGTAAGGTTGTAATCATATGCTGATAGTAAAATCTATACTGTGATGACTCAATGCAATATCATAAGATGAAAACATATTTATATTCATAAAGCATAAGTAATGAGTCTGAAATCTAAAAGTGAAGAGTCAATACATTTAAAAGCTTTAAACCATTTCTGTGGGAGATTCTCATAACCAATATAAACCATGTGAGCTACATGGAATTCAGTGTGCTACCCTATAGTGAAAAAGTTTATCCTAACCGGCCAAAGTTAGAATCATATAACTAAGGATCCTGAAATGAGCCACCGAGGGCAACCTACGGTGGTAATGTAGTTTTGGGACTTAAGGTACGTTAAAACCAGTCTAACTTGGTGCTAAATACAATTCCTAAAAATATACTATAGCTCATATAAATATATTGTGGCATTTCTAGATGCCAAAACTATTCATAACTCATTGATATATCTGATGTCAAATCTATTTGTAAAGCATGTAGGCATATCTAATGTCATGCTATTCATAATTTCATAAGTCTTAAAAATATAGCATAGTCATAATTCAAAACAGATTCTTTTCTAACCTTCATAGCTTGAGGAACTAGGCATGCAATTTCATAAATACTTGAGGTGATATTATCTAGAAATATCAATTTACCTTGAAAACATACAATGGGGAAGAACCATACTAGAAATCATTCTCAATGCATGGGCTTTTAGAAATACTTGAAGAATCTCATATAAAACCATGGGTAAGAGGCTAAGAAGCATATTATAATGCACATAAATCAGTTTCATAGAAAAATCGTAAATTGGGTAAGAACCCTAATTCTTCAATTTCATAAAATCAAGGTAAAATCATAGTTTTGGGCATAAGAGTGGGAGGAATACCTTGTTGAATACCCACATACCTAAACCCAAAGATTTTCTTTACCAAAATCTGAGGATGGAGACTTGGAGATAAAACCCTAGACTTTAGAGCTTGAGAGAAGGATCCTTTTCTTTCTTTTGAAGTTTTAATTGAGAGAATGAACGAAGAACTAACTAATTAAGTGGGACTAAAACCCCTTTAATTTGGCCTAAAATAACTTAACTTAGGAGCTAAAAGAGTGGAAAATTATCAAAATATCCCAGGGATTTAAAGCAGAAAAAACTGATAAAAATTCTCGGACTAGGTTCCAAAGATGGATTCTACGGCCCATAGACAGAACCACGGATTGTAGTTGTGGTTTGTGGTTTCCTGGAAAAAAATTCACACTTGCAGGTATGAGTTCCACGAGCAGGGTCTACGGCTCGTGGAACGTTCCACAGACCATAGAACCCCTTCGTGGTTATCAGGGAATTTGATGACCCTCAGTCTGATTTCCACGAGGGGAGACCACAGTCTGTGGTCTGATCCATGACCCGTGAATCCCAATTGTGGTTCTCAGACCAGAGGATGGGTCTGCAGGGTTCATTCTACGAGGCCTTTCGACAGCCCATGGTTCCATCTATGGCTCGTGGTTTGGGCCTGTGGACCCTGGAACTTCAGAAAATTTTAGAGTTTCTAAGTTTAAAAGCTGGTTGGAATTCTGGGGTGTTACAATATCTCCCTCATGGGATCATTCACCCTCAAATGAAGAATAAATAAGCTGAGTTTAGAGGGAAAGATCTACGATCCCAACCAACAGGACATAAAAACTGAAGTATAGGCACAATGACTGAGTTCCAACTTGAAACATAACTGAAGTAACTTTGTAAAACATGAATGCATGCTAGGATTATGAGAAAAGCTGATGGAATAGAACCGGAGGGATATGCTAAGGAGGAAACTACTACCTCATGCTGATACTAGATCAGAAGGAAAGAGATTAGGGTACTTGGTCATCATGATTGCTTCTGCTTCCCAAGTAGCTCCCTCAACTGACTGATTCCTCCAAAGAACCTTTACTGTAGTGACTTTTGTTTTTCTCAACCTCCAAACCTGAAGATCAAGAATCTCAACTGGAACTTCTTCATAAGTGAGACTATCCTTCACACTCACATTATCTAATGGAAAAACTGATTATGGATCACCAACATGCTTCTTTAACAAGGAAACATGGAAGACCGGATGAACCACTTCTATCTTGGCTGGCAACTCTAACTCATAAAACACATTACCAACTCTCCTCAGAATCTTGTAGGGACCTATAAACTAGGGACTGAGCTTCCCCATCTTACCAAACCTCATCACACTCTTCATGGGTGACACCTTCAAAAATATCCAATCATCCATCTCAAACTCTAAGTCTCTTCTTCTCACATCTGCATAATATTTCTGTCGACTCTGAGAAATTTTCAACCTCTCCCTAATAAGATAAACTTTATCTATAGTCTTATGAACCAAAAATGGGCCTATCAATGCCACTTCACCTACCTCAAACCAATCCATAGGTGATCTATACCTCCGCCCATAAAGTGCCTCATAGGGAGCCATCTGAATGCTACAATAAAAGCTGTTGTTGTAGGTAACTTAAATAAGAGGTAAGTGATCATCCCAAATACCTTTAAAGTTGATCACACAAGCTCTCAACATGTCCTCTAAAGTCGGAATGGTGCTCTCTGCCTGACCATTGTCTGTGGGTGAAAAGTTATGCTAGATTAACCTGAGTACCAAAACCTTTCTGAAATGACCTCCAAAACTGGGATGTAAACTCAGTGCCTCTATATGAGATGATATATAAAGGAACCCCGTGCAATCTAACTCTCTCACAGATATAGAGCCTGGTATAGTCCTCTGCTGAATTAGTAGTCTTGACAGCCAAAAAGTGGGGCAACTTAGTCATCCTATCTACAATCACCCAAATAGAATTATGTTTTCTGCGAGTATGAGGTAAGCCTATAATGAAATACATATTAATAACTTCCCACTTCCAAGTAGAAAGGTCAATATCCTGAGTCATACCACCCGGTCATTGATGTTCTACCTTCACTTGCTAATAGTTGGGACACTTAGCCATAAAATATGCAATGTCCCTCTTCATGCCATTTCACTAATAGACTTCCCATAGGTTACGGTATATCTTGGTAGCACCGGGGTGAATAAAATACCTGGAGCTATGAACCTTTGTCAAAATCCATTGTCCTAACCCATCTACACTGGGGACACATAACTGACCCTGATAACAAAGCACATTGTCTCCCCTTTGGGAGAAAACCTCTATCCTCTGTTGATGAACTGCACCCTTCAACTGATGCAAAATAGGATCACTATCTTGCTTCTCCTTTACTTCAACTACCAAAGAAGATTCTGACCCATTCTGAACTATCACGCTACCATCTGCTGAATCCGTAAGGCAAACTCCTAACAGAGTAAGCCTATGAACTTCCATTGCCACCTCCTTCTTTCCATCCTCAACCAGTGACACACTACCCATAAACAATCTATTAAGTGCATCAGCAACTACATTGGCCTTACCTGGATGGTAGAGCACACTCATATCATAGTCCTTAAGAAGCTCAAGCCATCTTCTCTGATGAATATTCAATTCCTTATGAGTGAACATATATTAGAGGGTCTTATGGTCGGTAAACACATCCATATAGACACCATACAAGTAAAGTCTCCAGATCTTCAAAGCAAAAACCACTGCTGCCAATTCAACATCATGAGTCGGGTAGTTCTTCTCATGAATCTTAAGTTGTCCAGAGGCATAAGCAATCACCTTACCATGTTTCATCAAAACACAACCCATACCAACCCTACATGCATCACAAAACACAACAAAACCATCTAGGCCCTCTGGTAGAGCTAAAACTAGGGTTGTGATCAATCTAGTCTCCAATTCCTGGAAGTTATTTTAACATTAAACCACTAAAACTTAACCTTTTTTCTGAGTCGATCGGGTCAACGGGGCAGCTATGGATGAAAACCCTTCCATAAATCTCCTATAGTAACTAGCCAAATCCAAAAAACTTCTGATGTCTATCAGGGAGGTGGGTTGAGGCCAGTTTTTCACTGCCTCTATCTTTTGCATATCTACTCGAATGCCTTATTTAGATATTACATAACCCAGAAAAGCAACAGACTGCATCCAAAACTCACACTTACTAAACTTAGCAAATAAATGGCGATCTTTGAGAGTCCACAACACAACCCTCAAATAGTCTGCATACTCCTTCTTACTCCAAAAGTAGATAATAATGTCATCAATGAAAACAACAATGAACATATCATACTGCTTGAACACCATGTTCATCAAATCCATAAAGGCTGCAGGAGCATTCGTTAGTCCAAAAGATATAACCATAACTTCATTGTGACCATATCGAGTTCTGAAGGTTGACTTCAAGATGTTACACTCTCTAACTCTGAAGTTATGATAACCTGATCTAAGGTCGACCTTAGAGAAATATATGGCACCCTGAAGATGGTCAAACAAGTCATCAATCCTAAGGATGGGATACTTATTCTTGATTGTGACCTTATTCAACTGACGGTAGTCGATGCACATTCTGAGAGAACTATCTTTCTTACGCACGAAGAGGACTGGAGCACCCATGGAGAGATATTGGGTATGATAAAACCCTTATCTAAAAGGTATTTCAACTGCTCATTCAATTCCTTAAGCTGTGTTAGAGTCATTCTGTAAGGAGGAATAGATATAGGTTGCATATCGGGGGGAAGGTCTATCCCAAAGTCAATCTCTCACTCAGGAGGGACTCTGGGTAGATCCTCAAGAAAGACTTTAGAAAACTCATTCACTATTAGAACTGACTGGAGAAATAGGGTTTCAGACTCAGAATCGATAACCCAAACTATATGGTAGACATACCCCTTAGAAATCATTTTTCTAGGCCTTAAGATAAGATATGATGTGACCCTTGGAGGATGGAGGACTACCCTGCCACTCTAAGATAGGCTCATTAGGAAACTTAAAGCTAACTATTCTGCTTCGGCAATTAATAGAAGCATAGCATGCATGTAACCATTATATACCAAGAATAACATCAAAATCAATCATCTCCAGCTCTACTAGATCGGTTGAGGTGACTCTATGAAGGACTAAGATAGGAAATTTCTATAAAGTATCTTGCCTAGGAATGATTTACCAATAGGAGTAGAGACATAGAAGGGTTATAGGAGTGTTTTAGGACTGACTTCAAACTTGCAAGCAATATAAGGGGTTACAAATGACAAAGAAGCTCTGGGATCTAACAGAGCATAAACATTAAAGGAGAAAACTTGCAACATACCAGTGACTACATCAGGTGAGTCCTCCTGATCCTAGCGAGATGACATAGCATAGAGACGGTTCTGGCGCTGACCACCATATGTGCCAGAAGTGGTACCCTACAACCTGGTGGAGCTGCTGAAGTAGTACCCTAAGTGTTGCCACCTTCACTGCCCTGCCTGGATGATGGACAATCCCTAATCCGATATCCCAACTGTCCACATCCAAAACATCACTCTAAGCCAAGGTAACACTCACCAGGGTGACTCATATCACACTTGATGAAACTAGGGTAGGGTGTCACTCCCCGAGCCTACCCCCTGGATGTAACACGGGACCCAAGATCACAAGTGATCTCAAGATAACCATCTGGCATTAACATGACTTAAAAACTCAAATAAATATAAGAACAAAAGCTTAACTGAAGTAATAAGCAACCGAATCTGTTATAAAAATATAATTCTAAAATGATAATCTGAATATCTGACTCTATGTCTGAAAGCCCCTACTACTAACGAGTTGCTGGGACAAGCCTCCATCTAACTCTAAATACTGAAAACTGAATGAAAGAACTAGTAGTCTAGAATGAAGCTAAACTCCATGCCCTCGAATGATGATGACTCATCTAACTGGATGGATGTGCTTCTGATCTACTAGCCACGTATCTGGGAGCGGGCTACAGGATCTACATCATAATAGAATGAAGCACAAAGAGGTATGCGGTCAGTACTATGGAATGTACTGAGTATGTGAGATATGCATATGACATGATAAAGTATACTTAAAAGGATGTTTAAAACATATATCATGTATATGTCATGGTAAAACATGCTTAAAGCAAAACTAAAACTGAAGTCGTATAATGATAGTAAAATCTGTAATGAAATGATTCAATGCAATACCATAAGCTGAAAACACCTTTAGAATCATAATAATAGTAGAAATTATGAAATCTGAAAAGCAAAGAGTCAATGCACTTAAAAACTTGAAACTATTTCTGTAGGAGGTTCTCTATCCGATATAGACCATGTGAGCTACATGGAATCCGATGTATCCGCCCCATCGAGAGGACCCAATATACCTTGCCAGGGTATAAAGGAAAACTGTGGCATAGTCACTAATTCTAATGCCCAACAGAGTGGACTTATGAACCTATGGGGGCACGTAGTTCTGGGACTAAGAGTACTCTCACCCCCATCCAACTCGGTGCTAATACTACTCCCAAAAATATACATATAGCTCATATAGTACTGGGGCATATCTGATGCCAAAACTGATCATAACTATTGACATATCTGATGTCAAAATTATTCATAGCTTAGATAGACATATCTAGATGCCAAACCTTTCATAAAATGTAGGGACATATCTGAGGTCCAAAACTATTGGAAATACATAAGTACATATCTAATGTCATGCACTTTCAATTCATAAGTCTTAAAAACTTAGCATAGCCATAATTCAAAATATACTTTTCTTTCTAAATCCATAACTTGAAGAATTAGGCCTGCAATTTCATAAATACATAAGGTCATGTTATCTAAACATGTCAATTCTCACTTGAAAACATGCAATTTAGTGAAATCATACTAGAATTCCTTCTTTATGCATGGGCTTTGAAAAACACTAAGGAATCTCAAATAAAACATGGGTGATGAATGAGAAACCATGAATTTATGCTAATAAACTGATTTCATAATAATTTTACAAATTGGACAAGGGTTAGTCTTTAAATCATGAATAGGAAACCATTTATAAAAATCTATGGCAAATTATGCAATTTAGAGTTAGAATTTATAGAAGAATCATAAGGAAACAATTTATAGAAGAACCCACCAGAATTGGGTAAGAACCCTAATTTAGAAATTCATAAAATCAACTTAGAAGATTGGGGTTTTTTGCATAAGGGTGAAAGTAATCGCTAATTGAATACCCATATAACTGAACTTGAAGAACTTCTAGCTAGAACATTGGGGATGAAGCTTGGAGAAAAATCCCTAAGGTTGGAGGTGGACACTTGGAGAAGAAATTTGAAAAAAAAACTCTTGAGAGACTTTCTTGCTGGAGCTTCTATGATCTTGCTTGCTTGAAACCCTAGGGACCTTGACTTAGAGTCTTGAGGGAATTCTTTAGAGATAGATTGATGTTCTTATGAGGAATAACCCCTTTTGGGTGTTTAAAAGATGATGGAAAGAACATGATATGAGGAAAGGACCAAACTATCCTTAATTAAACTCATAGGAAAAAGTGCAGAAAATCATCGGACGACGCTTCCCACAGGCCATCGTGGCTCCCACGGACCATCGGACCCAATCAACGGCCTCATGGGGACAAATAGCCTCACTGGAAAGTTCCCACGCCTTGCCACCATGGACTATCGTGGTCACCATGGGCATCGGGACGCCCATTGGAGGTTCCGACGCTCGTCGGATTTTTGATACCTGACAGTGCTTCACTAAAATGCCCATAATGTTTTACTTCGGACTCGAATTAACAAGCGGTCAGTGACGTTAAAAAGAAGATTCAAATAACTTTAATTTGGTGGGTATTAGGCCACCTTACTCTTTATATTCTAGGAGTTATGATTGTATGAAATTGACCCTAGTTAGAACTTTCATGAAAACTAAATCGGTAGAAGGGCTTTCAACTTAATTTTGAGCTAGGGGTCCTTTATGACTTCAATTCAAATCTAATACTCCTTTAAAACTTAGGAATTGATCTGAATACTTAGATTCATAGAAAATTCATCTAGTTTGGGTCTAACAACAAATGAAGAACGGATCGGATCTTGGCTTAGAATTTCTGGAGTGTTACAATATCTTCCCCTTGACATCATTCGTCCTCGAATGAAGACTACTAAGTTGAGATTGGAGGGGGAAAAGGTTGCAATCCTATCAATGGAGTTCTAATAGCTGAAGTATTTTATGGTAACAAATTTTTGACTGAAATATAACTGAGATCGATTCCAGGAACATGCATGCATACTGAGAGCATAAGTATAACTGATGGTACATGAAGCTGAATATCTAACATGATAACTGATCTGGATTAAGAGTAGGGACTCAGCTGAAACTCGAAGAGAACGGACACATTCTTAGGGATCATGGTCAACTGAATGAAACATCAAACTGAGAGGAGTAGCTATACGAGAAAACTATTCTTATCTAAATTGAACTTACTACCATGGACTTAGCTGAACGTAGGTTCTTCTGGCCTTAGGAATGATTACCGGTAGGTCTGAACTGATATGATATGAGCAACCTGGGTAGGGAGTAAGAACAAGACTATTCCCGCGTAAACAACACATATGATAACTTTTAAGCTTAAGAACACCTTTTTAACTACACTAACTTTCCTGAACAACACACTTACCATTTGCAACTAAAATTTTCACTAGGGCACCTATAGATACTAAGGTCTGAGTCTGACTACCTTTTTCAACCATGTTCAAGCCTATCTCGACTAAATCTCTTGCATCTAGAGTTACCCCCTAAAAATAACATTTCTTATCACAAAAACCAACTAACCTTGAGCTCTTAACCAATGGGATCACTATTCACGTACAACAAATTCCCGTAGCCCAGAATGGTTAGTAATGGGCTACTGCCTAACCAAAATGCACCAGTAAGCAGAAATAAGTGAAAGCAAAACTCGAATATAAATACATAAAGGAAACTACACCAACCCCAAGACTTGGTATCGACAGTACAGAAGCTTCTAATAGAATACAAGTGCTAGAAGTAACAAAATACAACATAAATTACCTCCAAAAGTACAAAGAGCAACAGTACAACAGATGAGATGTAGACAAGCCCCGACCGTCAGGCGCTCACCCTAGTCTCAAAGATCCAAAAGTTGCACGAGTCTCCAACGTGATCAACGGCGAAAGCTCAGCTAATATCTGCACAAAAAAGTGCAGAAGTGTAGTATGAGCACCAAAACCACTGGTACTCAGTAGGTATCATAGGCCGACTGAGCGCATATAAGATATTAAAGCAGTAAGTAACAGATAGCAAGAAAGCAGTCACTGAGGCAATAAGCAAGGCACAAGGAGCTAGCACAGATCATCCATAACCAAGAGCTTCAAGTAACACATGCTAGCACAGAGATACAATCACACAGAATCACTGGTGAAGGAAAGAAGAACGCACCTGGAGTCCTTGTACAACAATATAAGTAAGTAGAGAGAGAGTTGAGAAAATGACGGTATATCGGTAACCTCAAGTGGAAGGAAAAGACGGAGAGCAGTCTAACATACTCAAAATGGAATCAACCAGTATAAGAAAATCATAACACCAATCCAATCATAGGATAGCATAACCAGGGAATCACCTCACAAGTACAACCCTAGGATGAAATAACTAGGCCACAATAACCGAGAGATACCACTCAGCTTCCCACAAATATAGAACCAGAGTCTCACACTCTGCTCAGAAGGCCACACAAAAGTACCTCAATAATATAGGACTCTAAAGCCCTCTCAATAATCAAAAATCCCACAACCAAAGCCTCAACAGGCTAGCCATCACTAATCTTTCAAGAACCGGGTGCCAAGATAAGCTCTAAGTAAAAACAGGAGTAAATATAGTCTACCTACAGTCCCAACGGCCGCCCATACAACCGAGGAACACAATCAAGTGAAAACAAACCCTCCGGCATCCCATACAACCGGAGCGTACACTGAACACACAACAAACAAGGGTGGAATCCAATGCATGATATGATATGATGTGAAATAGAACCTCTGTATGTACCTCATCCGGTGCCAATCGGGCCCAGCAGGCAGCTACCATTAAAGGACTCAGCCTGTATACCTCTACTCCACCGTATACCCTTCCCTCCGGTGCACGCAGCCCGAAGCCCCAGGCCCGGAGCGACAAGGTCCATGGAGGTCCCCGACCCCATACTAAAACTCAGTATCAAGATATGTCATCCGGAAGCAAGTCCGGGATCAAGATAGAGACCCAGTCTCAAGTATGCATGCCCAGACCCCGTCCAGGACTAAATTAGTAGAGAATTCCTCAAAAACCCCTCCAAGGGTGCCCGGGCATAACCGGGTCTAAAACTATAGTAAATCAAGTCTAGTGCTCCGCCCTGCAGAGACTAGTATCAGTAATAAAATCAAGTCTGGTGCTCTGCCCCACAGAGACTAGTATCAGTAATAAAATCAAGTCTGGTGCTCTGCCCCGCAGAGACTAATACCAGTAATAAAATCAGTGCGAAAACATCCAAAAATCCCCTTTTCTATCAACAACAGTACCAAAAACGCCCCCCAGGGCCATGCAAATTTAGGAAAACTGTCAATAGTGGCTCACAGCCAAAACTATAGTAAAACATGCAGGGGAAAACCTTTTTCATGGATGATATGCTCGCACACAAATATAAAAGTAGCTAAACGGCTCACAACAACTCCTATCAGCCCTGCACAGGCCCAACAGCTACTCAGCTGACATAACCAGCCTAAAAGAATAATCTTTATGTCCGGGACTCGCGGACATTCCCCAATAACCCACCATCTATGTTCCAGAGTCAATACATGGCCACACAGGACCACCAGGGTAATATACAATACTACGTGAATACTACAAACAACACATGAAATAACGGACGAACAAGGTGGACAAGTTCTGGGGTACCAACCTATAATAACCCATCCAAGGATGCTAATTAATGCAGTTATAGCCTATATACGCAGAGTCTAGATAAGGGAAAACCATAACCTACCTGTCATCCGATGACTAGCTGCGGGGAAGGCGTCGTCTAGGCTCGAACAGCTCCAGGAAGCTATGAATCACACAAAACAAATACTTTCAACTGAATCCAAAAAGGCGTCTCTATGAAGCCTGACCAACCAAGGTAATGGAACAATTGCTAGAATCGAAAAGGCTGCAAGAACAAGCCATAGCCAATTGATAAGGTGTTAATGTCACACTCGCGACCAGCCAACTCCAAAGCATAAAAATGAGGCCAATAACAATAACAAATGGAAGCTAAATCCAACAACAATACGTTAACCACATCTCCAAGGAGCGACGAGCTCCCGAGGCACTATTTCAAGGCGTACTTCATGTCATTCAATCCAATAACCATCGTTCGTGACTCCAATAAGAATCACACCAACTCCCAGTACCTCCAACACCTTAACACCATCAACATACAACAATAACAACCCAATTTAATATGACAAAGGGGCTGCCCAGAGCCACAGATCCAAAATACCACTTCGTGGCTCAGAAATCCATAAAACAATACTAGAACATATAATAACGAAGGAGGGTCATAGGAGGAAGGTTACCTAGACAAAAAGCTTTGAAATACCAATCTAAAAATGCTGTTATAAGGACCCACCATGAGCTGTAACAATATACGGCAAGAAAACACGACAAACATGCCGATAACTATAAGTTCTCCTCGAAATTGATTCTAAAGCTCAAATTAAGAATGAGTCAAGGATTTAGAACCCTTAAATTCTGATAATCAAATGATAATACCATAAAAATATCAGTCCCACGAACTGCCTCCTTGCAGTAGCAACAAACGGAGCCAAAACGACGAGAAAACTATACCACGACGATGAGCTCGCGACGTAGAGCAACTTCCGTTACACTTCCGAATTGAAAGGATCAAGGTCCATGGATTATTTCTAAGGTTTGTATCTGTTTTTATATGGTTTTGGTCTGCTTTTATAGGTTTAAAACGAAGGAGAAGCTGATTTATAAAGGCAAACCGACTTAGGATGTGGGCCCCGCTTTGACAAGTCTGCTTGCGCAGTCTTACGAAAACATGAATATCTCTTTATTCTGAAGTCGTATAGATGAACGGTTTAGTGCGTTGGAAACTAGACTCGTAGACCTTTAATTTGGTATATTGGGGGCCCACTAACTCTTTATAGATAGGGAGAAACACCCCAAGACATTTAACCCAAATTTGAAGAGAATTCCTTAAAGGAATTTACAATAACTTTTTCCGACTTTTGTTTCGCAACTTGCTTGAATTCAAAACTTATCATACGACCATTTTGCGATTATAATACCTCATAACACATCCTTATTAGTATATTAGACACTATTTGTCTTACCCCAAAGGCACGGGTTACTTTAAACCTTCCAAACGGATGAGGTGTTACACGAGACATTTCTTTAACTCGAACTTTCGAGTAAGGGATTCCTTTGACCAAGAACCTTGGTTTAATTCTTTGATATTACCAAGAATATTGTTGGAAGTCAACGATTTCCAAAGTTGAAGCTCTAAAATGAGGAATGTCCCTAAAGACCAAACAAATGGCCCAGGCACCGAACTACCGGTCCTGACAAGCTATAAATGACTTGGGCCGCTACAAGTAAGCTCTAATGGTACAAGAAAGGCGAAAATGTGTAAATGACCGGAAGGGTCATTACATTATCCACTACTAAAAAGGCTTTCATCCATGAAAGTCAGGAAGGAAGAAAATACCAGAGATTTCAGAATAGCGGATACGACGCCCGCACTACTCTCTCAGACAACCCGGGTAGCCTCCACGACAGGACGACACCCAATAGAACAGAACCAAAGAAAGCAACAAAGTGTTAATTTCTTACTAGCCAAGCTAGATTTCAACCTCCAAAGATCTGCCAACCCAAACTGAACCTCGAGAATCTTAACCAAAAAGAACCTACACAACACCGAAACCAGAGCACCAAGGCTATCAACACACAAAACTCGAATCCTCAAAACCATACCAAGTTTACCAGAAAATCCATCAACCCGAACTCATGAACCCGTTGTTCCGCAAAAGCCCCTTTTTCTTTTTATTCTGAACTGAATCCTTTAGCACCATAAAAAGGAAGCTGCATACAAGCTGAACACTCAAACCACCCTCGAAGCATCAACTGACATACCGGAGATCCATAGTTCCTGCTTATACTTTACCACGAACGAAGTCACCCATTTTATTCAATTGCGTTTTAAGCCAATATATAGGCTACTAGCCTTTGCCATCCAAGATAACAACCCGTAGCATATTATTGAAACTAAAGTTACCTGCCTTGACTGACCACCAACCAACAAACAAATATTTTTTCTAACATCAAATTCACTAACTGAACCGTGCCAGGTCTGAATCAGCTGAAAGTGAATGAACCAGGGCAACCCGCCCAAAAGACCCAAACCAAAACCACGATCCTGCAAGAAGTGTGGTAAGCCTACCACGAAGTCTATAACCATGAGCCAAGCTCCCAACTCTAAAAAACACTACTGCTACTCCGAACACTCGAACACCATTTGAATGTGAAATTGCCTTATGAATCTCACCTCAGGAAGAAGTCCACCATGCCACAATATCAAGTCCAAACACCCCGAAGGAAAAGGAAAAAGGTGCCTGGGGTTCAAAGTTACCATTTAGCCATAGAAATTTTTGCATATACTTTCAACTCATTCCTTTGGCTTGAATCAACCGCTCTACTGGTTCTGCAAACAACCAACCACTTCGAAGCATATATCATAACGAACTTCTCGTACATACTGGCCGAGTCTAAGCAATACTAGAACCCCACATAAATAACAACTCCGGAGGAATCAATTAAACAAGATTTCAAATCCTGGGCAAACGAATGGCTATTACCAGTCTCTACGTATCATCAGAGCTCAAAATAGTCTCTCTAGTCTCAACCCGCACAAGCTGACCACATAAAGCATACACCACTGCTGAAGCTCAAACTTACGCCGCTGAGTCTGTCCAACCATGGTAGAAGAACCTCGTACTAACTAGAACACTTGCTGAAATCTAGAATATCTCGCCTCTTGCAGAGGTTAGCCAAGGACTAGGTGTCCAAGGCCAATAGCCGCATCCACAACTGAAGTAAAGAAGCTAAGTTGCCCGCACCCACTGCCTCCCGGCACTAGGATGCTGCAACCAAATAGAAACTACCACGAACCATTCGATGTAACCTGCCAAGCCATGATTCTGAACCCCAACTTTCAAAACTGCCAACTAAAGCCTTGGTCGAACCAGGATGCTGCCAATGAACCCTTAGGAACCCAAGCCAACTAGGCCTGAATATGCAAGTTGCCAACACCGCAGCTGCTACTGAAACAAAACCAATCGATGGAAAACCCACGGCAATGTGTAGACGGCTGAATCGAATCACCGACACACAATCCCAAAGCAAACCTTCATCGCCACCTCAGGCAACTACGAGGACACATAAACACAAACAAAAGTTATCTCCCTTCTTTTTCAACTAAACAAAAATGCTTCCTTAGCACATACTAAACCTTACAAATCCTTTCTCGAATAAGAACCTGAAGCCATTACCTTACTACTCATAGCTACACGTCAAATTCAATAAGGCAGGAGAAGAATGGGCCGGATGCCCAACTCACCCAAAATGCTTACAAATACAACCTAACCACGAGGTTACGATCAACACTTAGTCAGAAGTGCTTAAAGTCAAGACCCAATCACGATGCCAACATCCAGAGCTCATCGAAAGAACTTCGATCAAGATTCATTCCAACTGGAGCTAAAGATACAACAAAACACCCAACGTACCAGGAAGTGGAGGAGACTATGGGAACAACCCATATACCTACCAACCTCCTAAACTAATCAACAAAGAGGGTCGACTCTAGACACTCGAGAGACCAAACCAATCTATGCACACTAGCATAACCAATACCTCCCAACTGAGGCAAAATCTCAACTCCGGCCCAACTACCGGTAATACACCGAACCATCACATGGATCTCTAGCCACGCTAGATAACGGCCTAGGTAACAACCATCTAGGACCTCTAAACAAGGGAAACCCAACCAAAAGTCCAGAATCACAATGAAATAGGGGTAAGCCAATTAGAAACAAACTAACAAGAACTACCCACGAGCTACAACTCCGAGAAAACACCTCTCAAGGCTAACTTACCCCCATCCACTACTAAAGAATAAACTACCAATAAAACAACGTAGCGATACTATAATTCGGGTAGCCAAACAACTTAAACAAGTAGCAGGTAGGAATAAAAGCAATTATAGAGTCGCAACACAAGCGGGACTAACATAAGTCAAAGGTAGCAAAAGCCTGACCTGGAGTAACGATGTTAGGAACCTCTACCTCTGGCCCACTAAGAGGAGCATCAAGATGATGGGGTCTAACTCTGGACTGAGTGGTCAAAATTGAAGCCCCAACCAGCCCTCGCTGGGGACAAACTTAATAAAGGTGACCAATCTCTCCACAATGATAACAACCAGGCTATCTGGGATACACAATCCTGGGGCGATTCCTAGCAAAGTGCCCATGCTCACCACACCAAAAATAGCCTATACCAGATGAAATCAGACGGGAAAATCTCGCATCGTACTCTAATACCGACAGACAACCCTGCTGAAGAACTAGAAGCTCAACTATAACTGAAGCACCACTCACAGAACCAGGTACTGAAACACTCACCGGAGGACTCAGCGTCCTAGCCACGGTGTCCTGAAGAACTGGGGTAGCTATAAATCCAATCGAAGGCAGGGCTGACCCTACACCCCCTATCTGAGGCGGTAAACTCTCACTCTGAAGTCTTGGTGCTAACGAAAGCACTGAAGCAACAAGCACAGAAGCCTCAGGACCAACCGTTATCGCACTCGTCAGAGGCATCTCAGAATGAATGAACAACTGAAGTTTTAGAATTCAATAAAGTCGAGAGCGCACAATAAGGAGTCAAGAAGATGAAACTTTTCCTAACAATGCCCCGCAGCCTCCCGCAGATAGGATACGGACGTCATCGTACCGATCCGTGAGACTCTACTTAGACACTTGCTTCTGTACCATGACACCGGTGAACCTAGGGCTCTGATACCAAGCTGTCACGATCTGATTTCTCAAGTCATGATGGCACCTACAATCCCCATTAGGCGAACCAATTCTCGTAGCCCAGAACGGTTAGTAATGGGCAACTGCCTAACCAAAATGCACCAGCAAGCAGAAATAAGCAAAAGCAAAACTCGAATATAAATACATAAAGGAAACTACACCAACCCCAAGACTTGGTATCGACAGTACAGAAGCTTCTAATAGAATACAAGTGCTAGAAGTAACAAAATACAACATAAATTGCCTCCGAAAGTACAAGGAGCAACAGTACAACAGATGATATGTAGACAAGCCCCGACCATCAGGCGCTCACCCTAGTCTCAAAGATCCAAAAGTTGCACGAGTCTCCAGCGTGATCAACGGCGAAAGCTCAGCTAATATCTGCACAAAAAAGTGCAGAAATGTAGTATGAGCACCAAAACCACGGGTACTCAGTAGGTATCATAGGCCGACTGAGCGCATATAAGATATAAAAACAGTACGTAACAAATAGCAAGAAAGCAGTCACTGAGGCAATAAGCAAGGCACAAGGAGCTAGCACAGATCATCCATAACCAAGAGCTTCAAGTAACACATGCTACCACAGAGATACAATCACACAGAATCACTGGTGAAGGCAAGAAGAACACACCTGGAGTCCTTGTACAACAATATAGGTAAGTAGAGAGAGAGAGTTGAGAAAGTGGCGGTATACCGGTAACCTCAAGTGGAAGGAAAAGACGGAGAGCAGTCTAACATACTCAAAATGGAATCAACCAGTATAAGAAAATCATAACACCAATCCAATCATATGATAGCATAACCAGGGAATCACCTCACAAGTACAACCCTAGGATGAAATAACTAGGCCACTATAACCGAGAGATACCACTCAGCTTCCCACAAGAATAGAACCAGAGTCTCACACTATTCTCAGAAGGCCACACAAAAGTGCCTTAATAAGATAGGACTCTAAAGCCCTCTCAATAATCAAAAATCCCACAACCAAAGCCTCAAAAGGCTAACCATCACTAATCTTTCAAGAACCGGGTGCCAAGACAAGCTCTAAGTAAAAACAGGAGTAAATATAGTCTACCTACAGTCCCAACGGCCGCCCATACAACCAAGGAACACAATCAAGTGAAAACAAACCCTCTGGCATCCCATACTACCGGAGCATACACTGAACACACAACAAACAAGTGTGGAATCCAATGCATGATATGATATGATGTGAAACAGAACCTCTGTATGTACCTCCTTAGGTGCTAATCAGGCCTAACAAGCAGGTTCCATGGAAGGACTCAGCCTGTATACCTCTACTCCACCGTATACCCTTCCCTCCGGCGCACGCAGCCTGAAGCCCCAAGCCCAGAGCGGCAAGGTCCATGGAGGTCCCCGACCCCATACTAAAACTCAGTATCAAGATATGTCATCCGAAAGCATGTCCGGGATCAAGATAGGGACCCAGTCTCAAGTATGCATGTCCAGACCCCGTCCAGGACTAAATTAGTAGAGAATGCCTCAAAAACCCTTCCAAGGGTGCCCGGGCGTAACCGGGTCTAAAACTATAGTAAATCAAGTCTAGAGCTCATCCCTGCAGAGACTAGTATCAGTAATAAAATCAAGTCTGGTGCTCTGCCCTGCAGAGACTAGTATCAGTAATAAAATCAAGTCTGGTGCTCTGCCCCGCAGAGACTAATACCAGTAATAAAATCAGTGCGAAAACATCCAAAAATCCCCTTTTCTGTTAACAACAGTACCAAAAACGCCCCCCTAGGGCCATGCAAATTTAGGAAAACTATCAGTAGTGGCTCACAACCAAAACTGTAGTAAAACATGCAGGGGAAAACCTTTTTCATGGATGATATGCTCGCACACAAATATAAAAGTAGCCAAACGGCTCACAACAACTCCTATCAGCCCTGCACAGGCCCGGCATTTACTCAGCAGACATAACCAGCCTAAAAGAATAATCTCTATGTCTGGGACTCGCGAACATTCCCCAATAACCCACCATCTATTTTCCAGAGTCAATACATGGCCACACAGGACCAGAAGGGTAATATACAATACTACGCGAATACTACAAACAACGCATGAAATAACGGACGAACAAGGTGGACAAGGTCTGGGGTACCAACCTATAATAACCCATCCAAGGATGCTAATTAATGCAGTTATAGCCTATATACGCAGAGTCTAGATAAGGGAAAATCATAACCTACCTGTCATCCGATGACTAGCTGCGGGGACGGCGTCGTCCAGGCTCGAACAGCTCCAGGAAGCTATGAATCACACAAAACAAATACTTTCAACTGAATCCAAAAAGGCGTCTCTATGAAGCCTGACAAACAAAGGTAATGGAACAATTGCTAGAATCGACAAGGCTGCAAGAACGAGCCATAGCCAATTGATAAGGTGTTAATGTCACACTCGCGACCAGCCAACTCCAAAGCATAAAAATGAGGCCAGTAACAATAACAAATGGCAGCTAAATCCAACAGCAATACGTTAACCACATCTCCAAGGAGTGACGAGCTCCCGAGGCACTATTTCAAGGCGTACTTCATGTCATTCAATCCAATAACCATCGTTCGTGACTCCAATAAGAATCACACCAACTCCCAGTACCTCCAACACCTTAACACCATCAACATACAACAATAACAACCCAATTTAATATGACAAAGGGGCTGCCCAGAGTCACAGATCCAAAATACCACTTCGTGGCTCAGAAATCCATAAAACAATACTAGAACATATAATAACGAAGGAGGGTCATAGGAGGAAGGTTACCTAGACAAAAAGCTTTGAAATACCAAGCTAAAAATTCTGTTATAAGGACCCACCATGAGCTGTAACAATATACGGCAAGAAAAAACGACAAACATGCCGATAACTATAAGTTCTCCTCGGAATTGATTCTAAAGCTCAAATTAAGAATGAGTCAAGGATTTAGAACCCTTAACTTCCGATAATCAAATGATAATACCATAAAAATATCAGTCCCACGAACTTCCTCCTTGCAGTAGCAACAAACGGAGCCAAAACGACGAGAAAACTATACCATGACGATGAGCTCGCGACGTAGAGCAACTTTCGTTAAACTTCCGAATTGAAAGGATCAAGGTCCATGGATTATTTCTAAGGTTTGTATCTGCTTTTCTATGGTTTTGGTATGTTTTTATGGGTTTAAAACGAAGGAGAAGCTTATTTATAAAGGCAAACCGACTTAGGATGTGGGCCTTGCTTTGACGTGTCTGCTTGCGCAGTCTTGCAAAAACATGAATATCTCTCTATTCTGAAGTTGTATGGATCAACGGTTTAGTGCGTTGAAAACTAGACTCGTAGACCTTCGATTTAGTATATTTGGGGACCACTAACTCTTTATATATAGGGAGAAACACCCCAAGACATTTAACCCAAATTTGAAGAGAATTCCTTAATGGAATTTACAATAACTTTTTCCGACTTTTGTTTCGCAACTTGCTTGACTTCAAAACTTATCATACAATCATTTTGTGATTATAATACCTCATAACACATCCTTATTAGTATATTAGACACTATTAGTCTTACCCCAAAGGCACGGGTTACTTTAAACCTTCCAAACGGATGAGGTGTTACACGAGGCATTTCTTTAACTCGAACTTTCGAGTAAGGGATTCCTTTGACCAAGAACCTTGGTTTAATTCTTTGATATTACCAAGAATATTTTCGGAAGTCAACGATTTCCAAAGTTGAAGCTCTAAAATGAGCAATGGCCATAAAGACCAAACAAATGACCCGGGGACCGAACTACCGGTCCCGACAAGCCATAAATGACTTGGGCCGCTACAAGTAAGCTCTAATGGTACAAGAAAGGAGAAAATGTGTAAATGACCGGAAGGGTCATTACAGTCCCTCGGCCAATCGCAACTGCAACGCCCGTGGTGACTGCCCGTCGGAACATAGGAAGGGTTAGGAATGGGCCACTGGCAATTGTCACGGTGGGGCTGACATCTTAAGGAAACTGCCATGCCCATCACCCTAGGCTATCAAGTTGGAAAACTTTGGCTCAGGGCCACTGGACAATTCCCACGATGAGCCCCATGGCCCATTGGAACTCCGACGCCCGTGGTGGTCGCTCATGGGGACCAACAGTTGCGAAAATTTCTTGGGGACTATAAGTTGGATAGCTGGTCTGGATACCAAGGTGTTACAATATTTCCCCCTTGGGAAGGTGCTACCTTTCTAAGTCTGTGGACCTTTCACAAACCCCTAAACTGAACTACGATCATTTTACCCTAACAAAATAGATACTAATCTAGAATCTAGTATGAATATCCACTTCCTTTTCTAGAATAAGACTCTCCCTCGCCTAAAACCCTAAGCCTTTATCTTTCTATTTCAAATAGGAATTGTACATACGACATTCATTAAATTACAACCTATACCTTGCAATGACATGTCAAACTTACATGGTTATAACAACCCACAACTCTCTCTTTCTACTACCAATCGCGATCTATATTCCTCTATCGCTACTTTTTCTAAGCTAAGACAACTCACAACCATACAAGAATAGGGGCCTGGGGAGTATGGATGCATAAAGGAAGAAATCTAGTGACACACCTGATTCAGCTTCTTGAAGAATACTCTGATCCGGCTGGCTAGGCAATGAAAGAAATTGGTTTTAGAGCTGAACACTACTGTTGCTCCGGTTAGCTGAGGGGAAATCCTTGATCCTATGGCCTAACTGACCACACCTAAAACAACCCTCTTGGCCAGTAAGGCACTCACCTAGATGAAACTTACCACAACTACTACAACGAGGGTACCTCAAGGTCTTCAGATCCTTATCATGACAAAACTAAGAATCGAGTGCAGGTGTGCTAACTGGGGATGGGGTTGATTCAGATGACTTCTGCTGAAAAGATGAACGATTCATACTACCAGTTTTCTGCCGACTAGAGTCATGGTTCCATGTTTTAGTTTTCTTATTCTTCATCTTTCTTCTCTTTGGTTTCTCTTTCTCATTCAACTGAGCTGTCATGGATTGAGCCAACATATAGATGGCTTCACAAAACTTTGCATTCATAACCTCATGGTCTAGAACAATAGGATTAATATTTCTCTTGGGGTTTCTTTGTGGAGGCATTATCTGAAATGTGTAAGGAACAAATTAGAAGGGTAAATAGAGTTAAACTCTATTGCACGATAGTGAACATGAAAGAAGTGAAGTTTTTCCTAAAACATCTCATAGCCTCCCCCTCATAAGTGTGACATGCTTCACACGCTTGAAAGAGACTCTACTTGATGCGGCTTTCAGACACCCTAAGACTCTTGAACCTGATACTCTAATACCAAGTTTTTCACGTCCTGAGGATACCCCCTGGATGTAACACGGGACCCAAGATCACAAGTAATCTCAAGATAACCCTCTGACATTAGCATGAGTTAAAAACTGAAACAAATATAAGAACGAAAGCTTAACTGAATTAATGAGCAACTAAATTTGTTATGAAAATATAAGTCTAAAATGATAATCTGAATTAAGCTGAATATGTGACTCTATGTCTGAAAGCCCCTACTACTGACGAGTTGCTGGGACAAGCCCCCAGCTAACTCTAAATACTAAAAACTAACTGAAAGAACTAGTAGTCTAGAATGAAGCTAAACTCCACACTCTCAAATGGGGAGGACTCAAATAATTGGCTAGATGTGTTGTTGATCTACTAGCCACAAATCTGGAAGCGGGCTACAGGATCTACATCATAATAGGATGCAGCACAAAGAGGTATGTGGTCAATACTATGGAATGTACTGAGTATGTGAGATATGCATATGACATGATAAAGTATACTTGAAAGAATGCTTAAAACTTATATCATGTATATGTCGTGGTAAAACATGCTTAAAGCATAACTAAAACTGAAGTCATATAATGGTAGTAAAATCTGTAATGAAATGACTCAATGCAATATCATAAGCTGAAAACACCTTTAGAATCATAATAATAGTAGAATGTCTGAAATATGAAAGCAAAGAGTCAATGCACTTAAAAACTTGAAACTGTTTCTTGGGAGGTTCTCTAACCGACATAGACCATGCGAGCTACATGGAATCTGATGTATCCACCTTATCGAGAGGACCTAATATACCTTGCCATAAAGATATAACTATGGCATGATCACTAATTCTAATGCCCAACAGAGGGGACTTATGAACCTACGGAGGCACGTAGTTCTGGGACTAAGAGTACTCTCATCCTGTCAAACTCGGTGCTAATACTAATCCCAAAAACATACATATAGCTCAAATAGTACTGGGGCATATCTGATGCCAAAACTGATCATAACTAATGACATATCTGATGTCAAAACTGTTCATAGCTTAGGTAGACATATCTAGATACCAAACCTTTCATAAAATGTAAGGACATATCGGATGTACAAAACTGTTGGAAAAGCATAAGGACATATCTAATGTTATGCACTTTCAATTCATAAGTCTTAAAAACTAAGCATAGCCATAATTCAAAATATACTTTTCTTTCTAAATCCATAACTTGAAGAATTAGGCATGCAGTTTCATAAATACATAAGGTCATGTAATCTAAATATGCCAATTTTCACTTGAAAATATGCAATTTAGTGAAATCATACTAGAAATCCTTCTTTATGCATGGGATTTGAAAAACACTTAAGGAATCTTAAATAAAACATGGGTGATGAATGGGGAACCATGAATTTATGCTAATAAACTAATTTCATAACAATTTTACAAATTGGAAAAGGGTGAGTCTTCAAATCATAAATGGGAAACCATTTATAAAAATCCATGAAAAATCATGCAATTTAGAGTTAGAATTCATAGAAGAAACATGAGGAAACAATTTATAGAAGAATCCATGAGAATTGGGTAAGAATCCTAATTTAGAAATTCATAAAATCAACTTAGAAGATTGTGGTTTTGGGCATAATGATGAAAGGAATCCCTTATTGAATACCCACATACCTGAACGTAAAGAACTTCTATCTAGAAGAATGAAGCTTGGAGAAGAATCCCTAAGGTTGGAGGTGGAGACTTGGAGAAGAAATCTGAAAAAAACTATTGAGAGACTTTTTTGCTGGAGCTTCTATGATTTCGCTTGCTTGAAACCCTAGGTACCTTGCCTTAGAGTCTTGAGGGAATTACTTAGAAATAGATTGATTTTTTTTATGAGGAATAACCCCTTTTGGGTGTTTAAAAGATGAGGGAATGAACCTGAGGTAAGGAAAGGATCAAACTACCCTTAATTAAACTCATAGGAAAAAGTGCATAAAATCATCGGATGATGCTTCCCACGGGCCGTCGTACCCAATCTTCGGCCTCATGAGGGCCAAATAGCCTAACTGGATAGTTCCCACTCCCTACCACCATAGGACATCATGGTCACCATGGGCGTTGGGATGCTCGTAGGATGTTCCCATGCCGGTCAGCCAACCCGTCGGATTTTTGACAACTGACAGTGCTTCACTAAAATGCCCATAACATTTTACTCCTGACTCAGATTAACAAGCGGCTGATGGTGTTGTAAATAAGATTTAAATATCTTTAATTTGATGGGTACTAAGCCACCTAACTCTTTATATTCTAGGAGTTATAATTGTTTGAAGTTGACTCTAGTTAGAACCTACATGAAAACTAAATCGGTAGAAGGGCTTTCAAATTAACTTTGAGCTAGGGGTCCTTTATGACTTCAATTCACAGCTAATACTCCTTCAAAACTTAGGAATTGATCTTAATAATTAGATTCATAGAAAATTCGTCTAGTTCAGGCCTAACAACAATTGAAGAACGCATCATTCTTGGCTTAGAATTTCTAGGGTGTTACATAGGGAGTCCTCTTTGCAACACTCCCCTAAGAACAAGAGCCTGATGCACTACCTGTCTGATCATTCCTAGGTCTAGACCACTGGGTAGGAGCACTAGCTGATGCAGGTATGGGTCCTGATGACATCTTTTGAAATGAATACCGGTGTTTGCCTCTGGACCTCTGATGACTGAAACCCAAACTCTTTGTCCTTGTTCTCTTGTTCTCCCTTGTCATTTCTTTTAGTTTATCTTTCTCAATCTGCCGAGCATGTGTCATGAGCCTAGAGATATCCATATCCCTCAATAGCATAGTTGTCTTGCACTCCTTATTCACTAAGTTGGATACCCCATAAACAAACTTACTCATCCAAGATCTCGGCTCGGCCACTGTAGATGGAGCATACCTAGAAAGCTCAGTAAACTCCAGCCCATATTCTTGGACTGACATAGTTTCTTTTCTCAAATTCATAAACTCTTCAGCCTTAGCCTTTCTCAACTCCCTTGGAAAGAACATATCCAGAAAAGCCTCAACAAAGAACTCCCAAGTGTCAGGAGTTGCATTCCTACCCCTACCTTCCTTCCACTGAGTGTACCAAATATGAGCCACATCCTTTAGTTGGTAAGAAGCAAGCTCAAAACTCTCAGTACCAGTCACCTGCATAACTTTCAAAATCTTCTTCACCTCATCTATGAAATTCTATGGATCCTCACCAACCTTAGCCCCTAAAAACTCTAGCGGGTTCATATGAAGCAAATCTCTAACTCGGGCTATGACTGACCCTCCATTTAGATTGACCAGCATAGGGGCCTATTGATTAGCCTAATTGGTCATCGCCTGGGCTAACATTTGAATGACATTTCTGAACTCCGTCATTCATAACCTTGTGGTCCAGAACTAGAGGATTAGCATTTCAGGTGTTGGCTCTGCAAGAAGGCATGATCTGAAATGCATAAAGAATGGATTAGAGATGACAAATAGAGTTAAAATCTATCGCACGATATTGATAATAAAAGAAGTGAAGTTTTTCCTAAAATATCTCGTAGCCTCCCTCTCATAAGGGTGGAGTGCTTCACACCCATGAAAGAGACTCTACTTAATGTGGCTTTCAGACATCCTAGGACTCCTAAACCTGATGCTCTGATATCATGTTTGTCATGCTTTGAGGCTATCCCTTAGATTTAACACGGGACCTAGGATCATGAGTAACCCCAAGATAACCCCAGGTCTTATCATGACTTAAGAATAACATAGATAATCATAGTGGAAGCATAAAGCAGCAGGCGTAGGCAATCCAACTAAACATAAGATAAAGGTTTAATAGTAGCAAAATATGAAACATCAAATATTAATTGTCTAGCTATGTCTAAAAAGCCTCTAAAACTGACATAATGAGTTGCTGGGATAAGACCCCAGCTAACTCTAAGTAGTAAAGAAAAAGTAATAAAATCAGCTAAACTTAAATTTAGTCCTCGAAGGATGAGGACTCACCAACTGCGATGGGAAGTCCTATGGTCTCTAGCCATGAGTCTGGGAATGAGTGCATGAATCTACATCATAAAATGATACAACACAAAGAGTTATGGGATCAGTACTATAGAATGTACTGAGTATATGAGATATGCATGATTCGTAGTAAAACATGCTTAAAACATAAGTAAAGCTGTAATCATATGCTGATAGTAAAATCTATAATGTAATGACTCAATGCAATATCATAAGCTAAAAACATGTTTAGACTTGTAAAGTATAAGTAATGAGTCTGAAATCTAAAAGCAATGAGTGAATACATTTAAAAGCTTTAAACCATTTTTGTGGAAGATTCTCATAACTGATATAGACCATGTGAGCTACATGGAATCTAGTGTGCTACCTTATAATGAAGAAGGTTATCCTAACCAGCCAAAGTTAGAACCATATAGCTAAAGATCCTGAAATAAGCCAAAGAGGGCAACCTACGGTGGTAACATAGTTCTGGACTTAATGTACGCTAAAATCAGTCTAACTTAATGCTAAATACTACTCCCAAAAATATACTATAGCTCATATAAATATACTGTGGCATATCTAGATGCCAAAAATGTTCATATCTCATGGAAATATCTGATGTCAAATATATTTGTAAAGCATGTAGACATACCTAATGTCATGCTATTCATAATTTCATAAGTCTTAAAAATGTATCATAGCCATAGTTCAAAACATATTCTTTTCTAAAATTCATAGTTTGAGGAACTAGGTATGCAATTTCATAAATACTTGAGGTCATGTTAGCTAAACATGCCAATTTACCTTGAAAAGATGCAATAGGGAAGAACCATGCTAGAAATCATTCTCAATGCATGGGCTTTTTAGAAATACTTGAGGAATGTCTTATAAAATTATGGGTAAAAGGCTAAGAAACATATTACAATGCACATAAATCAGTTTCATAGAAAAATCATAAATTGGGTAAGAACCCTAATTCTTCAATTTCATAAAATCAAGGTAAAATCATAGTTTTGGGCATAAGGGTAGAAGGAATCCCTTATTGAATACCTACATACTGAACCAAAAGCTTTTCTTAACCAAAATCTGAGGATGGAGACTTGGAGATGAAATCCTAGACCTTAGAACTTGAGAGAAGGATCGTTTTCTTTCTTTTAGAGCTTGAATTAAGAGAACGAATCAATAACTAACTAATTGGGACTAAAACCCCTTTAATTTGGCCTAAAATGACTTAACTTAGGAGTTAAAAGAGTGGAGAATTACCAAAATACACCAGGGATTTAAATCTGAAAAACTGATAAAAATTCTTGGCCCAGATTCCACAGATGGAGTCTACAGCCCGTAGACAGAACCATGGACCGTAGTTGGGGTTTATTATTTCAAGGCTAAAATTCACACTTGCAGGTCTGAATTCCATGGGAAGGGTCTACGACTCGTGGAATATTCCCCAAACCGTAGAACCCCTTCATGGTTATCAAGGATTTTGATGACCCTCAGTTGGATTTCCACGAGAGGAGACCATGGACCATGGTCTGATCCACAACCCGTGAATCCTAATTGTGATTCTCAGACTAGAGGATGGGTCTGCAGGATTTATTCCCCAAGGACTTTCCATGACCCGTGGTTCCATCTACGCTCGTGGTTTGGGCCCGTGGACCCTGGAACTTCAGAAATTTTTAGAGATTCTAAGTTTAAAAGCTAGTTCAAATTCTGAGTTGTTACAATATATGACACACTACCCATTGAAAATCTGCTAAGTGCATCAACCATTATATTGGCCTTACTCGGGTGGTGAAGCATACTCATGTCGTAATCCTTAAGGAGTTCAAGAAACCTTCCCTGATAAAGATTCAACTCCTTTTGAGTGAACACATATTGGAGGCTCTTATGGTCGGTAAACACATCATGGACACCATACAAGTAGTGTTTCCAAATCTTTATGGCAAAAATATCTGTTGCAAGCTCAAGATCAAGAGTCTGGTAGTTCTTCTCATAAACCTTAAGCTATCTAGAAGCATAGGGAATGAATTTACCATGCTCCATTAAAACACAACCAAGGCCTACTCTAGATGCATCACAATACACAACAAAACCATTTGAACCCTCTGGTAGAGTCAAAAACTGGAGCAGTGGTCAACCTAGTCTTTAATTCCTAAAAAATCTTTTCACACTCATTAGCTACTAGAACTTAACCTTTTTCTGAGTCAACCCTGTCAACGGGGCAGCTATGGATGAAAATCCCTCGACAAATCTCATATAGTGCCCAGCTAAACCCAAAAATCTCCTAATGTTTATCAGAGAAGTGGTTCTAGGCCAGCTCTTTACCACATCTATTTTCTGTTAATCTACTCAAATACCCTTCTTAGACACCACATGACTAAAAAAATCAACTGACTGCAACCAAAACTCACATTTGTTGAACTTAGCAAATAACTGACGATCCTTGAGAGTTTGCGGCATAACCCTCAAATGGTTTGAATGCTCCTCTTCACTTTGAGAATAAACAAGGATGTCATCTATGAAGACAATGATGAATGTATGCAAATACTACTTGAACACCCTGTTCATCAAGTCCATCAAATTTGCAGGAGCATTTGTTAGTCCAAAAAACATAACCACGAATTCATAGTGACCATACCAAGTTTTGGAGGTTGTCTTAGGAATGTTACATTCTCTGACTTTGAGCTGATAATAATCAGATCTGAGGTCTATCTTGGAAAAGTAACTGACACCCTGAATCTAGTCAAATAAGTCATCAATCCTAGAGATGGGATACTTATTTTTTATTGTGACTTTGTTTAACTGACTATAGTCGATGCATATTTTGTGCAAACCATCTTTCTTATTCACGAAGAGAACTGGAATACCCCATAGGGAGATGTTAGGTCTGATGAAACCTTTATCTAGAAGGTCCTTTAGCTGATCTTTCAATTCTTTAAGCTCTACTAGAGCCATTTTGTAAAAATAAACAAATATGGGCTGTGTATTTGGAAGAATGTTTATCCCAAAATCTATCTCCCTCTCAGGAGGAACTCCAGGCAGATCCTCAGGAAACACTTTTGGGAGCTCAGTGACTACCGAGATTGACTAGAGGGATAAGGTCTCGAACTTAGAATCCTTGATCTGAACTCTATGGTAGATGCACTCCTTTGAGATCATCTTTTTAGCCATGAGGTAAGATATGAAATGACCTCATGACATAGGAGGATTACCCTGCCATTCTAAGAAAGGCTCATTAAGAAACTGAAACTTGACAACTCTAGTTCCATAGTCAACTGATGCATAATAGGCATCTAACCAGTTCATACCAAGAATAACATCAAAATCAGTCATCACTAACTCCACTAGATCTGCTGAGGTGACTCTTTGGAGAATTGTGACACGGCAGTTTCTATATATTTTCTTAGCTAAGACTTACTCACCGGCTGGAGTGTAGTTATGAAAGGGTTCTAGGAGTTGTTCAGGACTGACTCCAAACTTACATGCAACATAAGGGGTCACAAATGATAATGAAGCCCCAGAGTCTAGTAATGCATAAACATTAAGAGAGAAGACTTGTAACATATCAGTGACCGTGTCTGGGGAGCTTTTCTGATCCTGACGGGATGATATAACATAAAGGCAATTTTGGTATTGACCACTGATGGTACCAGAAGTGGCACATTGCTGAGATGTACGACCTATTAAGGCTACTATAGGAGTAGATTGAGTTCTGCCACCTCTATTGTTCTGCTTGGCAGAGAGGCAGTCTTTAATCTGGTGTCTAATGTGACCGTATCCAAAACACCCTCTTGTGCCATAGAGACACTCTCCAAGGTGATTCTTTCCACACTTGTTACAAAGAGGGTAGGAAGTACCTTTTAAAATACTCCCTTGAGAATGAGAGCCTGATGCCCTATTGTCCTGATCATGCCTAGGTTTGGGTGCCGAAGAAGGATCATAGTTGATGATGGCACTAGTCTTGATGACCTTTTCTGAATCAAATACCGGTGTTCACCTTCGTACCTATGCTGACTAAACCCTAAATCATCTGTTCTGGACCTCTTATTCTCTCTTGCCCTCTCTTTCAGTTTCTCCTCTTTGATCTGTTGAGCATAAGTTATAAGCCTAGAGATATCAATATTTCTAATCAATATAGCCGTCTTGAATTCTTTCTTCACCAAAACCAAAACACCAAACAACTTGGTCATCTTAGCCCTTGGCTCGGCCACTATTTCTTGAGCATACCTAAAATTTTGAGTGAACTTTAGCCTGTATTCTTAGAGTGACATTGATCCTTGTTTCAAATTAACAAACTCCTCACCCTTATCCTCTCTCAACTCCCTTGGAAAAAACAGTCAATAAAAACCCCAACGAAGTACTCCTAAGTCTCAGAATCTTCATTTCTGCCCCTACCATATTTCCCTTGAGTGTACCAAATGTGAGACATATCCTTAAGTTTGTAGGAAGCAAGATCGGTGCTATCAGTACCAGTTACCTGCATAACCTCAAGAATATTCTTCACCTCATCAATAAAGTTCTATGAGTCTTCACCAACCTTTGACCCCAAAACCTCCGGTGGATTCATACAGACAAAATCTCTAACTCTAGCAGCAGCTGTCCCACTATTTAGGTTAGAAGGAACAGGTGCCTGTTGACTTTCCTGGTTAGTCATTGCCTTAGCTAATAATTGAATGGCATTATGAAACTCAGAGTTTGTAACTTCATGGGCTGGAGCTGGAGGGTTTGCATTGCAAGTGTTTTTCCTTTGAAGAGGCATGATCATAAATGTGTAAATAACGAATTAGGAAGGTAAATAGAGTTAAACTACATCGCATAAGATTGAATCATAAAAGAAGTGGAGTTTCCTAAAATATCTCATAGCCTCCTTTTCATAAGAGTGGCGCATTTCACACTCATGAAAAGGACTCTACTTAATGCGGCTTTCAAACATCCTAGAACCCTTAAAACTGATGCTCTGATACAAAGTTTGTCACGCTCTGAGTCTACTCCCTTGATGTAACACGAGACTTGAGACGACAAGTGATCCCAAGCTAACCCTTGGCCTTAGCATGACTTAAAACATAACATAGACATTCATAACAAGAGCATAACTAAAGTAATGAGTATCTTAAATGATCATATAGATAACGATCTAAGAATGTCAAATTTGAATCCACAAATACCAACTGACTAACTATATCTAAAAAGCCTCTAAACTGATAAGATGAGTTGCTGGGACAAGACCCCCAGCAAACTCCAATCACTTAAGGAAATCATGAAAATAAAGTAAAACTCATAACTAAGTCCTGGGATGATGATGACTCACCACTGTGATTGGATATCCTGCTGGTGTCTAGCCACGAGTCTGGGAATGAGCTCCTGAATCTATATCATGATAAGATGCATCACAAAGAGGTATGTTATTAGTATTATGGAATGCACTGAATATGTGAAATATGCATATTTCATGATAAAAGTGTACTTGAAATCATGCTTACAACTGAAATTCATGCAATAGTAGTAAAAGATGTAGTGCAATAACTCAAAGTAAAATCAGAAGCTAAAATTGTGGTATATAAGTATAAATTTTACAAAAATGAGTTTGAACCTAAGAGCTAGAGGTCATGTTAACTTAATAATTTAAAACCATTTCTTGTGGGAGTTTTTCTTGACAAATAGTGACCATATGAGCTACATGGAATCCAACTTATGTACCCTAGTTGGCAGAGCTGTCCTGTACCTTGCCAGGGTACAAGATCGTGTTTAGAGTGAAACCACTATTATGAGCCTATTGGGCTAGAGGAAATGCTCTACACTAATGAGGACCCTCTAAACCTACGCTAGCAATGTAGTTCTGTACTTGGGTTATCTAGAATTCTCATCTTCTAGGTGCTAAATACTACTCCCAAAACATATTATTGAGCTCATACATATCATGAAAACATATATCTTAAAAGTATAGCATGGCCCTATTTCAAAGTACATGTTCTTACTAAATTTCATAACTTGAGAAACTAGGCATTCTATTTTCATGAACACTTGAGGTCCATCTTATCTGAACATGCCAATTCGTCTTAAAAATAGGTAATAATACCAAATTATGCTAAGTTTGTTCTTCAATTCATGTAGTTAGGAAACACTGGTAAAAACTCATGCAAAATCATGTAAGTAGAAATAGAAATCGTATTACAATGTAAAGAAATCGAATTTACATGAATTTGCATAATTAGGTAAGTACCCTAACTTTATCAATTCATAAAATCAATGTAAAAACTTAAGATTGTAGGCATGAAAGAAAACCCTTACTAAATACCCACATACCTGACTGTAGGAGAATCTTGAACCCGAACTGAGGTTTAAAGCTTTGAAGAGGAAGCCCTAGGTCTGTAGCTTGAATTTTTTTTTCTTTTTTTTCTGAAGTTTAATCGTGAGAATGAGGGAGAATCAACTAATTCTGACTAAAAATTCCTCCAATTAGCTTAAAATGACTTATTTTAGGATTTAAAAGAGTGGAAAGAGACTAGAATACCCCTGACTTAAGAATTAAAAAGTTGTAGGAAATTCCATTGGATGGGCCATCTCGCTGCTCATGGGACCTACCACGGCTTGTGGTGTTTGTTGCAGGCTGGGGGTTGCTAAGCTGGTCGTCTGGATGAATCCCACGATTGAGGCTCACAGCTCGTAGGGCCTCCCACAGCTCATTGCCTTGACTATTGGTCTGAAAGGGGCTAGCTGAGCCTCGGGACTAATCCCACGGTGACCCCCATGGCTCATGGGCTAGCTTGTGAAGCTAGTGTGCACTGGAACAGCTTCCACGGCTGGGATTAGGGCTTGTTGGACCTTTTACATCCCATAGCTCTGCTCGTGGAGCTGAGGTACTGCAGAAAATCAGTGGATAAACATGGATAAATGGGAGATGATATTTTACCGATAAACTCACTCTCTTTCAAAAAAGTAGAAATTGACTTGCCACCCAAGTTTGATTTATTGAAAAGTTAGTCTGGTTTTAGTAGGTCATAGACCTAGAGAGAAGTATTTTAGACGAGCTTTGTTTTGACTTCAAGAGGTTAGTGAATCTCTATTCATGTTTTAATTATGTTACTAGTTTTATGTAAGTTCTGTGATTCTGTATGCTTCCGGTGCATATATTTCATCAATTGGTATCAGAGCCTCCTTACATATAACTAGATAATGTAAAGAAATATTCATGATTCATAAGTGAGTTCTTGATTTTGTAAAACCATGAGTCATGTTGTTGAACATATTAAGCATGTTATTAATTCCTGAAATCTGTTCTTGATTTTGAATATATGTGATTCATGTTTTAAAAAATATTAATAATTTTAATAATTCCTTAAATTTATTCTTGATTTTGAATTTATGTAAATCATGTTGCTGAATATATTAATATTTTTGAAATGTGGTTATCATCTCTAAAATGATATATGATGTTTTAAAAAAAATCAAGAGGGGTTGTCTGCTGATATCAAGCCAGCAACTAGATGACATCTGCCAATGTCGCGCGCTAGAGTGTTGGTTGACGCACGCGCAACATGGCCAATCCGTCAAAAAACCTTAGTTATGCCCTGTCGATGTGCCAAATTGGTTGGTTAGGAGTTGTCAAATTTTTTTGACGAACTTCAATTGACCTGAAATTTGGTTGATCCATGAAAAATGGCCTAATAAACAAAACATACTTCTTTGCTATGACCTAAGGTATTTGAGCTGTTTAGATAGGTTTTTATGAATTTTTCTATTTTCAAAAAAATAAAAAAATAAAAAATTATTTTTTACAAACCATTGATGGTAAGGTTCACTCTTTATGGTTTTCATTGATAAATAATAATAAAATATATGAGTTTACATTAGGGGTGTCAATAGTTTTTAAAAAATTGACATAACCGACCGAAATGAACCATTACGAATCGATTTTTAGGTATCTTTAATAAAATTGATGGTTTTATATAAGTTTATAACTGTACCGAATAATTGGGTAGGATTTTTATTTTATAAAAATTAACTAAAAAAATATCAAATCATACCAAATAATACATGTGTACATATATTTTATATATTAAGTTTATTAATAAAATATTAAAATTTTTGCTTAGGACCTGAGCTGATTGAAAGCGGCAACATAATTAACACTCAGACTCCTAATATTGAAACTTACTATACTACTCCGATCAAAACTAAATTTGTCCTAGGATTTTAACTCTCGAGTAGTAATTAGAAAGCTACAAGGTATTCCAATGATCTTGGGTAACAAGCTACATGTTATTAGATATTTTTCTCTCTTATGATTTAAATTTTTCTTATTCGGTAATTAATTTAAGAATGACTCAATTCTTGAGTTTCATCTTCATTAATTTCTCCCCGCTCGTGTAATCTACATTATATTTTTTTAGCTATGCTTAATATTATTTTACACTACCATAAAATAATGGGATAAATTTTTATTCTTGTTTCTTATCACCTTTTAAATAATAAAAATTCCTAAAGAGTTTTTGCCAAAGTCATTGTAACGACCGGACTCGTCATTATTTTAGAAATCACGATACCGCAAAATTTCGAGAACAATTTAAAAATATTTTGTATTAAGTGGGGCGACGTGACAATTTTTTTTAGATTTTTGAAAATAATTCGGCTGACATCACTCTGCTATAGCAGTATTTATTCTGTTATAGCGCTATTGCTATAGCGGAAGGCCGTCAGCTATAGCGGGATAACAGGAGGCAGTAGCCTCAGAATGTAATTTTAATAAAAGACTTATCCTTCTCAATTGGAAATCATACGAGGGTTTCTACAAAAACCATCCTAGGCTGCTCCAAGGCTTGGGAGCCATGGAGAGAAGGCATTTCGGCTAAAAGATGCAAAAACTCGGGTTTCAGGCTTGTCATCCGGCAGGGAACGCCTTCACGGAACCAGAAATAAAGTGTGCAGCTGCTTGGCATCCAGGTAGGATAGGTTTCTCCTTTTAGTAGATTGACCTACATTATTTCGTATTTATTGTATAAACAAGATAGTAGAATACATGCTTAGGCCTTCGGGCATGGAGTCTGTAGAATTTCTGTGGTTGGATTGGCTGAACTAGGAAATAGTTGAGTCGAGATAATGTGTTTAATAATTTGGGCTGTCTATAATTAGTTATGTGTTTGTTGATGATAGAATTAAGGGACTGGAATGTCGGGAAGGTCTGAGGAATCGAAAATGCTCGGGTAACTGAAGGACTAATAAAAGGGAGTTTCAGACACGAGTTGTTACAAAGAGGTAAAATTAGTAGAAGGGTGGAACGTCCAAGGTAAGGGGAGGTTTTCCCCATTTTGTATTCGGTCCTAGTGGAAGTTTTGGAATTCTATGTAATTACTAGTTATGTGTTAAAAAAGAGGGTGAGCGAGGGCTTGGTCTTCAGACGGGATTCAAGGTTGAGTTTACATACTCGAAATGGGGGTAGGTAATGGTTACTGATTTTACAATATGCATTATGTGTTCATGTACCATTATTAGTATTGTATGAGTTATACGCTTAGGGGATGAAATGTGAATGTCTAATTGTCTGGTTATCAGTCTTGTGAAATGAACTTGTTTGTTGCTTTTTGGTTTACAAGTATGTTTTTTTCATTGTTGGTGATTGATTGAACTTAGTGTGACATTCAATTGGCTCAGGTACCATGCCTGGTACGGGAACACTAACGGTTGGCTCGAGTACCATGCCTGATATGGGAATACTAATGGTTGGCTTAGGTACCACACCTGGTATGGAAATACTAATGGATGGATCGAGTACCAAGCCTGGTACGGGAATACTAATGGTTGGCTCGGGTACCACACCTGGTACAGGTTATTTTATTAGATTATTGTGTTTTTTCGATAGTTCCAAAAGTGGACCGGGTTATACTTCTTGATTGTGATTATTGCATATGGTCCATAAGAGGCCGGGTGATTATATCTAAATGTGAGACTGGTCTTGGTGTAGGCTGGGGTTGTATGTTGAACACTTAGGTGGTGTAAGAGGGATCTCGAGGTAGGTCCAGGTTAGGTGAAAGGAATATGTGTTGTGGTCATTATGTGTGGTCTAAGGTTGTCACTGGGTTATATGTGGTTGATAAGCTAAAGGAGGAGACTTATATCCTAGTCATAGTGTTGGTCGATTGTCATTACGAAAATGAATGTTAAACCTGACCCATGTGATGGGAGTTAGAAGGTAGATGCGGGGTCTGGAGTATGTTGTTGGGTATCACTATGAGGTTTGGGAATCATCCTAGGGATCCTTGAGGGGTCCGGATATGGTGAATAGTACCATGAGTATAGTTGGTCTGGTCTGGCAATTAGCTGGGTTATTAGTGGATGCTTTGTCATAGGGATTTACTTGGGTAACGGAGTGGTAGTGTGGGTCTGGACTTAGGGGTTGGACTAGTATAAGGTGCCTTGGGAAATCTAAGGTTCAGTGTGACTTGGAAAATTCTAAGAGCCACGGTGCAGAGTCCTGAGTGAGGGAGTTGGCAACAGAGGAGTTAGGAAAAGTTGAGGTATGAGTTACAAGTAGATGGTAGGGTTGAGATTGGGATTGGTAAAGGTGGGAGTCAGAGGACGGGGCTATTGTAATTGATTTCATTCTTTCCTTGATTTTCTTATATGATGGTATGAGTGGATTTGGATCGACCGATGATGCCTACCAGTATGTGTGTTTGTACTGATTCTATTCTTGCCATACCTTTTTTGGTATAGTCTTATTGCAGGATTGGTGATGTTTCTTAGGTACAGGACGACGATATTCTTCTGCAGCTTCTACTCGTTGTTTCTATGGTGGGAGCTATGTCATTTTGTACTTCTTGTATCACTCCTGTAGTAGCTCTTATACCTGTTTAGACTAGATTCTAGGGAGGGTTGTTTCTAGTTTTAACTGGGAATGGGGATGAGTTATATCTACTGAAAATTTAAATTTTCTGGGCTGTCATCGTCGGGACCGCCATAGAGAAATAGTACCGCTATGGTGATCCTGCTATAGCGGATATTTATCCACTATGGTGGTATCGTTGTAGCGGAGTGACCACCACTATAGCGGAAGGGGGCAGGGCAGAAGCTCTACCCTATTTTCCCCTGTTTTCCAATTCATTCCTGAGGCATTTAGAAGCGATAATTAAGCTACGAGTTGCTATGTAAAACAAGGATATCATCTATAGAACTAACATAGCATGCTTAAAAGGGGAATACTGTCAGGAACTAGCATCCATGTGCTTAAAAATGAGGGAAAAGGGAAAGGGGAAATATTATCTAGAATAAGCCTCAAACGGGGACAAAATCCAAAAAGCAATAAATAGTCTAATAAGGGGGGAGGGGAAATCCTATGCCTCATCATCACTCAGGAAAGAGAACTCCTACATGTCCTTGGGCACAAGTGTGGGAAGCTCCTGACCCTGGGCGACACATGTAAACATGACCTTGATGGTCTTCCGCATCCAGGCAAACATGCAGTCCCGGGAGCACCTCTTCTTCTTCTCTTCCTCTAACTCCCTGCGGAGTGCTGCTAATTCCTAAGCAGAAAGGGGTGGGGGCTGTACCTCCAGCTTTAGTGTCCTCCATGAACCTCCTGAAGGTGGCCAGATTCTCTTTAAGCTGGCAGCTAGTGTTCGGGGGTTGAGGCTGGGAAAGGGCGGGAGTGTCATCATCATCATTGTCAGCATCCTCAACCGGTTAGTTGCTTCCTACCTCATCCACCTTCCTCTTCTTCTTAGAAGAAACCACTTTCTCCCGGAGAGGGTCGAAGGGGTCATCTATCTCTACCACCCTATCGGTGCCGTCCTCTGGCACATGGAATGACCGGCACAACTCGGACACCAAACCTAAAAGAAAGGGGCCCTTCCTATGACTCTGGTAGAATTCCTTCCACTCTGAGATAATCTGTTCCCCCACATTCATGATGATCCCCTTCATAGAACAAGCAACCACAAGGGCCCATGCATAAGTCATGTTGGTCTTATTTCCCGACGGGAAGATTCTCTGGGATATCAAATTGAGCCACCTCATAGCATCTATGGAGAAGTAAGCACTAGTGATGCCCTCGGGACTGGGCTACTAGACCTGACTCCTGCACTCCTCATCCACTAAGGTATCCCTCAACCAGGTCATATCCCAAAGTCGATACTTGGCCTCGTAGAAAGCATTGGAGACATGAGGCATTCCTAGTACCTAATTGATCATCTTAGAATCCACCGGAACATCTATCCCTCGAATGTGGATAGTGGGGTTGGGATCATCCCAATGATTGGTAGGAAGTATGGCATATAACTCCCACACCCAACCTGTCTACGTTGGAGGGGGAGCTACTGCCAAGGGTTCCCAATTGAACTCTCGGATCCTACGATTGAAGTCGGCTGCTTTTCCATCCACACTTGGTATTTTACAACCCCTTTTATAGCAAAAACCTACCCGGTGATAGTCCCAGAACCTCTCCTAACTAGCATCGTCAGGGAATCTCACATAGGGGTACTCTTGCACTTGTTCATCACCCATTGGGTGTGATAACCTGTAATGTAGAAAGAAGGCAGATTAGAACTCAATAAGGCATAAGGGAATAAGAAAATGGGAAACAAATTCTAAGTGTTAGCCTGATGAGGCTACTGTCTTGCGGTCTTCCGCTATAGCGGACGATCATCCGCTATAGCGAATGATCATCCGCTATGGTAAAACTGCTATAGCAAATATTTCTCTGCTATAGCGGGATCACTGTAGCAATTGGATTCTGCTATAGCAGTATTAATCGTCCCAGAACTCCAAGGGGTGCAACAATGGCGCTCTTTGACCCAAATCTCTATTTTTGACAATCCATGTTCAGATCAATGATTCTAAAGTACCCTATTACTATTTTCTACAAATATTTGGGCATTATAACTCCTAAATTCCATCCAAATCATATGTTTTATTCAAGAACAACTCTTCACCTCTCCTACCATTTTGGCCCATCTTTGGCCAAAAGTTGCATAATCATTATTCCCAGAATGCTGGGGAGGTATTGTAAATGTAAGGGAAGCATCCATGCTTTGGAAATTCAACAGAAATCCAACCTATTTCAAAACTCAAGGACCCAACTACAATGTATACCCCAAATCCTTATTTTCTACCATAATCATGTCTAAATCCGTGTAAGAAAGTAAAAGAGCAAGTAGAAGCGATTGATACCTAAAATTTTTGAGGTCGGGAGTGGGGTGATCGGTAGGAGAAAGGAGTATTTTGAAAGGAAATAGAGGAAAATCAGGATGAAAATCTATTTCTCCCCTATTTCAATCTGCTATCGATCTCTATAGCGGTCAACACTTTGCTATAGCGATACCGCTATAGAGGTATAATTTCCACTGTAGCGGACGACAATCATCTTTGGGAAAGGAAAGGTTCTCCGGGTCTTTTCAAATTCTTTTGCTCTAACATTATAAGAGGCCCTAGATTTCTTGGGTGCTCAGGGAAGGTCACATATAATATTTCTTGGGTGGCTCGATAATTCTTAGTCAGAGCGGGATCATAATATTTCCATAATTGGTCGAGTGCGATTAATTAAGGGGAAGGTACAATATTTTGCGTAGCTCATAAATATGTGGTCACTTGGGACAGTGAGGGTCCAAGGCTAGTCCTCTCCTTTCTTTTAATTTTGGGATTGTTTAGGAATGAACAATGGGTAAATTAGTACCTGTTATAATGACCAAACCCGTCGTTATTTTAGAAATCACGATACCACAAAATTTTGAGAACGATTTAAAATTATTTTGTATTAAGTGGGGCGACATGACGGAAAATTTCAGATCTTTGGAAATTGTCTGGGCTGACGTCACTCTGCTATAGCGGTATTTATTCCGTTATAGCACTACCGCTATAGCAGAAGTCTATCTGCTATAGAGGGATGAAGGCAGGCAGTAGCCGTAAAGTGCAATTTTAATAAAAGACTTTAACTTCTTAGTTGGAAATCATACGAAGGTTCCTCCAAAAACCCTTCAAGGATGCTCCAAGGCTTCGGAGCCATGGGGAGGAGGGATTTTGGCTAAAAGGACACGAAGACTCGAGTTTCAGGCTTGTTATCTGACAGGGAATACCTTCACAAAGACAGAAATACAGTGTGCAGCTTCTTGGCGTCTAGGTAGGCTAGGTTTCTCCTTTGAGTATATTGACCTACTTTATTTCGTATTTATTGTATAGACAAGAAAGAAGCATACATGCTTAGGCCTTCGAGCACGGAGTCTATAGAATTTCTGTGGTTGGATTGGCTGAACTAGGAAATAGTTGAGTCAGGATAATGTGTGTAATATTTTGGGCTATCTATAATTAGGTATGTGTTGGTTGATGATAGAATTAAGGGATTGGAATATTGGGAAGGTCCAGGGAATCGAAAATGCTCGGGTAACTAAATGACTAATAAAAAGGAAGTTTCGGACACGAGTTGTTACAAAGAGGTAAAATAAGTAGAAGGGTGGAACACCCAAGGTTAGGGGAGGTTTTCCCCATTTTCTATTTAGTCCTAGTGGAAGTTTTGGAATTATATGTAATTACTAGTTATATGTTAAAAAAAAAGGGTGAGCGAGGGCTTGGTTTCCGACGGGATTCAAGGTTGAGTTTACGTAGCCGGAATGGGGGTAGGTAATGGTTACTGATTTTCCAATATACATTATGTGTTTATATACCATTATTTAGTATTGTTTGAGTTGTATGCTTAGGGGATGAAATGTGAATGTCTAATTGTTCGGTTATCAGTCTTGTGAAATGAACTTGTTTGTTGCTTCTTGGTTTACAAGTATATTTTGATCATTGTTGGTGATTAACTGGACTTGGTGTGACATTTGGTTGGCTCGGGTACCACGCCTGGTACGGGAATACTAATGGTTGGCTCAGGTACCATGCCTGGTATGGGAATACTAACAGTTGGCTCAGGTACCACACCTGGTGCAGAAGTACTAATGGTTAGCTCGGGTACCATGCATGTTATGGGAATACTAACAGTTGGCTCGAGTACCACGCCTGGTACATGTTATTTTATTACATTCTTTCAATGGTTCCATGAGTGGACCGGGTTGTACTTCTTGATTGTGATTATTTTATATAGTACATGAGAGGCCAGATGATTATATCTAAATGTGAGCCTGGTCTTGGTGTAGGCTGGGGTTGTATGTTGAACACTTAGGTGGTGTTAGGGGGGTCCCAAGATGGGTCCATGTTAGGTGAAAGGAATATGTGTTGTGGTCATTATGTGTGTTCTAAGGTTGTCACTGGGTTATATTTGGTTGATAAGCTAAAGGAGGAGACTTATAGCCTAGTCATAGTGTTGGTCGATTGTCATTATGAAAATGAATATTAAACCTGACCCATGTGATAGGAGTTATAAGGTAGACGGGGGTCTAGAGTATGTTGATGGGTATCACTATCAGGTTGGGGAATCATCCTAGGGATCCTTGAGGGGTCTGAATATGGTGAGTAGTACCATGAGTGTAGTTGGTCTGGTCTAGCAGTTAGGTGGGTTATTGGTGGATGCTTGGTCATAGGGATTTACTTAGGTAACGGAGTGGTAGTCCGGGTCTGGATTTAGGGGTTGGACTAGTGTAAGGTGACTTGGGAAATCTAAGGGTCAGTGTGACTTGGGAAGTCCTAGGAGTCAGGGTGCAGAGCCCCGAGTGAGGGAGTTGGCAGCGGAAGAGTTATGAAGGGTTGAGGTATGAGTTATAAGTAGATGGTAGGGTTGAGATTGGGATTGGTAAAGGTGGGAGTCGGAGGACGGGACTATTGTAATTAATTTCATGCTTTCCCTTAATTTTCTTTTATGATGGTACAAGTGGATTCTGGTCGATCGATAATGCCTACCAGTACATGTTTTTGTACTGATTCTACTCTGATACCATTTTGGGAATAGTCTAGTTGCAGGGTTGGTGATGTTTCTTTGGTACCGGACGACGGCGATCTTCAGCATCTTATACTCCTTGTTTCCATGGTGGGAGTTGTGTCATTTTATACTTCTTGTATCACTCCTGTAGTAGCTCTTGTACTTTTTTAGACTAGATTCTAGGGATGGTTATTTCTAGTTTTAAGAAATGGTTTACTGTTTTCCTTGTAAGGAGTTTTCCATATTTTTAAGAGAGGTTGGTTATGGTATTTCCTTTATTTCCGCATTTACCTGTTGGATCGGGTGGTAAGGGTTCATCTATCTAGGTGCATAGAGTAGGAACCCGCATGGCCCGATAGTTGAGTCGTGATAGTCATACACAAGTATACAAGTAAACATGATAGAGTGTTCTAACTTTTAAATTTGTTTAAGAAAAAAATACCAAAAATCAACTGAACAATACCGATACCGAAGAAAAGTTGAGGTGATGGGATGGAAAGTCTAGTTTTTGTTATATGAAATAAAATAATCAAAAAATTAGTATTATACAAATTTTATAAAATAACTGCCCGAATCGTATCATTGAAACCCCTAGTTTACATATTGACGTAGGACCTTTTCCCTATCGGATAAACTACTTATATATCATACTGTGTTTTTGTCTCTAGTTTTTTAATAACTTACATTAACTCTCCAACTAAGGTACATGTTAGTTCAATAGAACAGAGATTTATTAATTGATATTTACCTGATTAAAATTAAGTGTTTACTCTCTAACTGAGTTAGTTCTGTTTTATTTATGAGGTAACATATCTGGCATGACTCATATATTTGCTTGGATAGTTAAGTTTTCCTAACGACTCTAACTGTTCATATGCTTAATTATATGTTTGATGTATTTTTTATTTTAATTATTTTTAGCTAGTCTAATGATCTGTTTAACATATCTCTCATATTAACAATGTCTTCCTTCAATTCCCTAACTTCAAACTTGAACCAAAATAAGTTAGAGGGCTCGAATTATATTGATTGGAAATGAAATTTGGATATTGTCCTTACTGCTGAAGGTTTCAAATTTGAGTTGGTTGAAGAAAGCCCTGAAAAAATCTAAAAATACAATTGATGATCAAGTAAAAGCCTATTATAAGTAGGTTAAGGCTGATTAGATGACAAGATGCTACATTCTTTCTCCTATAGCGAATATCTTGTAGCATCAACATTAGTCTATGGTGTCTGCTTTTGATATGCTTGAATCTCTCAAAGAGATATTTTGTCACGCCCCGAGGCTACCCCCTAGACATAACACGGTGCTTGATGTCACAAGTGACCCCAAACTAACATATGGCATGGCATATCTATAAAATTTTAATTAAAACATGCACTGTGCGAAAGCTAAAAACAATTAATATCTGTAGTGGGGGGAAAACCCAAGTGGCTGAGTATCTAAAATATATGAGAGAGAGTATTATGAAGTCTGTACACAACACTAACAACTCAAGCTGAATCTAGTCTATGTCTGAAAGCCTTTAACTGATATGAGTTGCTGGGACATGCCCCCAGCTAACTCTATCAATCTGTAAATGAAAACAAGAAGACTGAAAAGTAAAGCATGTCTATCATCCTTGGACTGTGAGGACTCACCAATGAAGCTACTGAGTACGGACTGGAAGTCGACTAAGTGCGGTCTAGATACTGAATGCCTGAACCTACATCACAAAATGATGTAGCACAAAAGTGTGCGTCAGTACTTTGAATGTACTGAGCATGCAAGATTTGTGCTAAGCTGGACAATATAGAACTGAACATAAAAATAGATATACTGTCATAAAACTAAAAGCTAAACTGAATGCAATAACCAAGTACAAATCATGAATATAACATACTGAACTGAATACTGAAATAAATACTGAAGCCATGGTCAATGCAACATGAATCTAACTGTGGGAGGTACTATTAACCGACATACCCCAAGTTAAGCTAACTATGGGGACAACCTGTAACCCTGGATGGAAGGGTGTTCATACCGCTTGCATGGATACACTACTTATGTCCTCAAGGGACAAGGATGTGCAGCCTAGTTTGACAGCTGGCTCCTTTAATACCTACGGTGGCGCCATAGTTTTGTGACTTGGGGACTACTACTAAAGATCTTAGCCTAAACTGATAGCTAAGCCTTCATCCCCTCGTCCACTTGGTACTAAGTCTACTCTTAACTGAATATATGAAACAATGCACTGAAATGATAGATAGCTCAAAGTACTGATAACTAACTGAGAATGAAACATACATATACTGAAAAATATGGCATTCGAATTCTGAAGAATGATTGTCTGACTAATCATCCTAGCAAGCATAGCCTGTGAAATACTTAAATTAACACAAGCTAGGGTTTCTGGGTCTTATGCATGAGACTATGCTAATTCTCCAAAACATGTAATTAGTACCATGGAGAAACTGAGGAGCTGACTAGAATTGAGGGACCTAATAAGTAAAAGGAACCCACTAGTGAAATCCCACATGATGGAGAAAACTATGGAGGAATCCTTGGATCTTTGGGGATGAACTTGATAAAGACCTCTGCTTGTTCTTGGGAGGAAACTGTTGCCTCTTTCTCTTATTTTCTTTCTAAGTTTGATGATTTTAGAAGAATAAAGTTTAAGGTAGTTTTTGACTAGTTAATTAGGCTTAGAGGATGTAAAATGACGTAGCTTAGGCCTTAAGAGAAAGGAAAAGTTCAGAATACCCCTGGGAAAATTAAAAGAAATCTGCTGAAAATCATGACTCAGGTATCACGACTTGGTTGACGGACCATACTCCTGGATGACGGACCATCAACTGAGATTTGGTCTTGCCTAAGAGTCTTGAGGGTTCTCTGATCTAAGGGAACTATGACCCACAAGATGGACCGTACTCCAAAATGACAGTTTGTCATATGGCTCATGGTTCTTGGGAGTTTGGTCAAGTCTGGGGATTCCATGAGTTAAAAGACGGACCATGGTTTTGAAGAACGATCCATAACCTGACTCGTGGTTCCTGAGTTCTGAATTGAGGGTCCTCTGATTAAGGAAAACCACTGGTGATAGGACATACTATGGTTCTAAACTATGGTTCGTGATCCCTTCCGTGGTTCTGAGTAAGGGAAATTATACTTCTCTGATCTTTGGATCCACAAGTCAAACAACAGTTTGTAGTCCTGGACTATGGCCCGTGATCCAACTCGTAGTTCCTGGGACATGGACTGGGATCCTACTGGAAATGGGAACTACGAATGAGACGATGGGCCGTGGTTCAAGACTATAGTCCGTGATCTTAACCGTGGTCCCTGGAACTTAAACTGTTGGTCTACTGGAACTGGGATTACGGATAAGGAGATGGGCCATGGTTCCAAACTATGGTCCATGGTCTTAACCGTCATTCCTGGAAACTTGATTTTTTTTTTGAATTTTTTTATTTATTTCTTCTGGTTTTCTGAGCTAAGTCTGGGCTTGGGAGTTTTGGGGTGTCACATTATCTCCCCCTTGGGATCATTCATCCTCGAATGAAGACTAGGTAAGCTGAGTTTAGAGGGAAGGAACTGCAATCCCTACCAACTGAGTACTAGAAACTACTATCTAGCTGAACTGAGTTCCCTGAACATGCAAATATGCTGAAATGCAAGGATGACAGATGGAATGAGGTACTAAGACTGAATTACACAAGAGTAAACTGAGAGACTGGAGAGGAACTATTACCTCAAGCTGAAACTAAATCGGAAGGAAAGAGCTGAGGATATTTGGCTATCATGGTTTCTTCTGCTTCCCAAGTAGCTCCCTCTACGGACTGATTCCTCCACAAGACCTTTACTGAGGCAACTTCTTTATTTCTAAACTTAGCAACCTGATGGTCAAGAATCTCAACTGGAACGTCCTCATAGGTGAGTCTATCCTTCACAACCACACTCTCCAAAGGTACTATCGATGCCAGATCACACACACACACTTCTTCAACAAGGAAATGTGAAAGACTAGATGAACCGCTGCTAGTTCTACTGGAAACTCCAACTCATAAGACATATTACCAACCCTTTTCAAGATTCTGTAAGGACCTACATACCGGGGACTGAGCTTCCCTTTCTTGCCAAATTTTTTCACTTCCTTCATGGGTGACACTTTCAAGAAAACCCAATCATCTATCTCGAACTCTAAATCTCTTCTCCCAACATCTGCATAGGACTTCTGACGACTCTGAGTTGTATTTAGCCTATATCTGATGAGTTGAACTTTCTCCATAGCCTCATGAACTAAGTCTGGCCCAATCAAGGTTGCTTCACCTACTTCAAACCAACCTACCGGTGACCAGCATGTACGCCCATAAAGTGCCTCATATGGGGCTTTCTGAATACTGGAGTGAAAATTGTTATTGTAGGTGAACTCTATGAGAGGTAGGTGCTCATCCCAGATACCCTTGGAATCAATCACACAAGCTCTCAACATATCCTCTAAGGTATGAATGGTACACTCTGCCTAACCATCCATCTGCGGATGAAATGCTATGCTGAGCTTCACTTGAGTACCAAGACCTTTCTGAAATGATCTCCAGAAATGAGATGTAAATTGAGGACCTCTATCTGAGATGATAGATAAGGGAACCCCATGCAACCTGACTATCTTTCTAATGTAGAGTCTGGCATAATCCTCCACTTAATCTATAGTCTTGACTACCAAGAAGTGAGCTGACTTAGTGTCTTTATCCACTATCACCCAAATGGAGTCATGCTGTTTGTGAGTACGAGGCAATCTTGTAATGAAATCCATGTTGACCACTTCCCTCTTCCAAGTAGGAATGCTAATCTCCTGAGTCACACCTCCTGGTTTCTGATGTTCTACCTTAACCTGCTAACAGTTGGGACACTTGGCCACAAAGTCTACGATGTCCCTTTTCATACCGTTCCATCAATAGACTTCCCATAGATCACGGTACGTCTTAGTGGCACTCGGATAAATGGAGTATCTAGAATTATGGGCTTCTGTAAGGATCTGCTTCCTCAACTCACCCACCTTAGGAACACACAAGCGACCCTGATAATGAAGTACACTATCTCCCCCTTGGGAGAAAACCTCAACTCTCTGCTAATGAATTGCACTTTTCAGCTGAAGCAATATGGGATAACTATCCTGTTTCTCTTTAACCTCCACTACCAAAGAAGATTACGATCCATTCTGGACTATCACACCACCCTCTAGCGTGTCCATAAGGCAAACTCCTAAGCGAGCAAGCCGGTGAACATCTCTGGCTAATTCTCTCTTCTCTTCCTCAACATGTGATACGCTACCCATAGACAGTTTGCTGAGAGTATCAGCCACTATGTTGGCCTTACCTAGATGGTAGAGCACATTTATATCATAATCTTTGAGGAACTCAAGCTATCTCCTTTGACGAACATTCAACTCTTTCTGGGTGAACACATACTGGAGGCTCTTATGATCTGTGAACACATCAACATGAACACCATATAAATAGTGTCTCTAAATATTTAGGGCAAAAACAACTGCTGCATGCTCTAGGTCATGAGTCGGGTAATTCTTCTAATGGACCTTAAGCTGTCTGGAAGCATAAGCTATGACTTTACCCTGCTGCATCAAAACACAACCTAAGATGACCCTCGATGCATCGCAATAAACCACATAACCATCTGAACCCTCTGGTAGCGTCAAGACAGAAGTTGTAGTCAACCTGGTCTTCAGTTCTAAGAAACTTTTCTCACACTCATCTGACCACTGAAACTTGACCTTTTTCTGAGTCAACTTGGTCAATGGGGCAGCTATAGATGAAAATCCTTCAACAAACCTCCTGTATTAAGCGAACAAACCCAAGAAACTTCTGATATTTATTGGAGAGGCGGGTCTGGGCTAGTGCTTTACTACCTCAATTTTCTGAGAATCCACTCAGATCCCTTCGTTGGATACCACATGACCAAGGAAACTGACATACTGTAACCAAAATTTACATTTGCTGAACTTAGCGAATAGCTGGCGATCTTTTAGAGTCTGGAGAACAACCCTCAGATGAGTCGCATGCTCTTTCTCATTCTGGGAATAAACGAGGATATCATCAATAAAGACGATGATGAATAAGTCCAAATACTTCTTGAACACCCTGTTCATTAAATCCATGAAAGTTGCAGGAGCATTGGTTAGTCCAAAAGACATGACTACAAATTCATAGTGACCATACCGATTCCTGAAGGCTGTCTTCGGGATGTCACTATCTCTAACTCTGAGCTGATGGTAGCCGGATCTGAGGTCTATCTTGGAAAAACAACTAGCACCCTGAAGCTGGTTGAACAAGTCATCAATCTTGGGGATGGGATATTTGTTTTTGATTGTAACTTTTTCAACTGATGGTAGTCACTGCATATACTGAGAGAACCATCTTTATTATGCACGAACAACACTGGGCATCCCATGGAGAGATTTGGGTCTGATGAAGCCCTTATCTAGAAGGTCTTTCAACTATTCCTTTAATTCCTTAAGCTCGGTTGGAGCCATTCTGTAAGGAGGAATCAAAATAGGCTGGGTATCTGGAAGGAGATCTATTCCGAAGTCAATTTCCCTTTCGGGAGGAACTCCGAGAAGATTTTCTGGGAACACTTCTAGAACCTCACTTACTACTGGAACTGACTCAAAAGTTGGAGTCTCGAAGTTTAAATCCTTTACCCAAACAAGATGATAGATATACCCCTTGGAAATCATTTTTCTGGCCTTTAGGTAGGAGATGAAATGACCTACAGTCACTGAGTTACTACCCTTCTATTCTAAGACTGGATCATTTGGAAATTGAAACTGAAAAATCCTAGTTCTACAATTGACTAAGGCATAACATGAATGCAACCAATCCATACCTATAATGATATCAAAGTCTACCATTTCTAAATCTATAAGATCTGCTGAGGTGACTTTATGGGAAACTGTGACAAGGAAATTTCTATATACTCGTCTAGCTATAACTGGGTCACCAACTGGAGTAGAGACTGAGAAGGATTCTGGGAGGGTTTTTGGACTAACACCAAAATTTACTACTTTATATGGAGTTCTAAGAAAAGTGTATCCCCTAGATCTAACAATGCATAGACATTAGTATTAAAGACTCGCAATGTACCCGTGACCATATTAGGAGAATCTTCCTGGTCTTATCAAGCCTGAAGAGTATATAACCTGTTCTGGCACTGACCACCACCTGTTCCAGACGAGGCACCCTGCTGAGTGGCGTGACCTGCTGGAGCTACTATAGAACCAGTCTGAGTTTGTGGGCAGACACCCTTACCCTTTTGAGAAGATGTCAGACAATCCCTCATCATGTGGCCTAGATAACCACACCCAAAGCAATTTCCACTACCTGCTATGCACTCACCTTGGTGGTTTCTACCATACTTCTTACATAGTGGATTTGTGCGTCCACTAGTAACCGCACCTTGGGACTTAGAGCTAGACACTCTATCCCATCGATCCTTCTTGAACTTAGGCACTGGGGCACTCGTAGAAGATGGAGCTGGAGCTAAAAAAAATTGGCAGAACTGAGAGCGATTTTCATCCTCTGACCTCTGCTGAGAGTAGCTAAAGTCACCTGTCCTAGCCTTCTTAGTATCTCCTCCTCTTTCCTCAATCTTCTCATCTTCAATCTGCTGGGCATAAGTAACCATCTCCTTAATCATCATAGCAGTCTTGCATTCCTTGACTACATCATTCGATACACCAGATATAAACTTGCTCATACGAGCTCTGGAGTCAGCTACTATCGCTGGAGCATACTTGGATAGCTGGGTTAACTTGAGAGCATAATCCTTCACGCTCATGTCATTCTTCTTCAGATTAATAAATTCCTGAACCTTGGTTTCTTTGAGCTCTAGTGGAAGAACCGGTCCAGAAAGGTTGTCTTAAAATTATTCCTACTCACTAGACCTGCATTTGTACCACGAGATTCTTTCCATTGCTGGTACCAAGTGTAGGCCTCTCCCTTCAATTGATAGGCAGCCAAGTCTGCACCCTCGACTAGAGTGACACCCATAATGTCTGTCACTTTTTGAATGTCATCCAAAAACTCTTTAAGATCCCGTTCTGACTTGGACCCATGAAATTCTGGAGGGTTCATCCATGTGAAGTCCCGAATTCTTACTACGATAATGTTAGTCTGAGGTGGAGCTGGTGCTGTAGCCTGCTGATTGACTTGGGCGGTCATGGCCTAGGCAAGCACCTGGAAAGCAGCCCTGAATTCGGCATGCATGCTTGCTCATTCAAAGGGTCCATTGGAGATGCCTAATTCCTAGTGTTAGCTCTTCTGGGAGGCTTTTTTCTGAAATGCGAAGAGCATGAGTTAGAATAGAAGGAAATTAAATAGAGTTTATACTCTATAGCACGAGCTGGAAAAGAAAGAAGGGAAGTTGTTCCTAATGATATTTCATAGCTCCTCCCCCATAAGTGTGGCACGTTTCACACCCATGAAGAAGGCTCTACTTGACGTAACTTTCAGACATCCTAGGACTCTTAAACCTTATGCTCTGATACCATGTTTTTCATGCCCCGAGGCTACCTCCTGGATGCAACATGGTGCTTGATGTCACAAGTGACCCCAAGCTAACCCATGGCATGGAATATCTATACAATTTTGAATAAATGCACTGTGCGGAAGCCAAAAACAATTAATATCTGTAGTGGGGAAAAAACCCAAAGTGCCTGAGTATCTAAAATATATGAGAGAGTGTATAATGAAGTCTGTACACAACACTAATAACTCAAGATAAATCTAGTCTATGCCTGAAAGCCTCTAACTAATATGAGTTGTTGGGACATGCCCCCAGCTAACTCTAATAATCTGAAAACAGAAATAAGAAGACTGAAAAGTAAAGCATGTCTATCATCCTTGTACTGTGAGGAATCACCAATGAAGCTGCTGAGTACGGACTGGAAGTCGACTAAGTGCGGTCTGGATACTGAACGCCTGAACTTACATCATAAAATAATATAGCACAAAAGTGTGCGTCAGTACTTTGAATATACTGAGCATGCAGGATATGTGCTAAGATGGATAATATAGAACTGAACATTGAAATAGATATACTGGCATATAACTGAAAGTTGAACTAAATGCAATGACCAAGTAGAAATCATGAATATGACATGCTAAACTGAATACTGAAATAAATACTGAACACATGGTCAATGCAACATTAATCTGACTGTGGGAGGTATTGTTAACTGACATACCCCAAGTTGAGCTAACTATGGGGCCAACCTATAACCCTGGATGGAAGGGTGTTCATACCTTGCCAAGGGTACGAAAAAGTCTGACGTGGATCCACTACTGATGTCCTCAAGGGACAAGAAAGTGAAGCCTAGTCTGACAGCTGGCTCCTTTAATACCTACGGTGGCGCCGTAGTTCAGTGACTTGGGGACTGCTACTAAAGGTCTTAGCCTAAACTAACAACTAAACCTTCATCCCATCATTCGCTCGGTAGTAAGTCTACTCCCAACTGAAATGATAGATAGCTCAAAGTATTGATAACTAACTGAGAATGCAATATACATATACTGAAAAATATGGCATTTAAAATCTGAAGCATGATTGTCTGACTAATCTGCCTAGCAAGCATAGCCTATGAAATACTGGAATTAACACAAGCTAGGGTCTCTGGGTCTTATGCATGAGACTAGGCTAATTCTCCAAGAACATGTAATTAGTACCATGGAAGCTATAACAACTGAATTACAATAAATCCCTAAGATTTAGGAACCCTAGGTCTGAACAATTCATGGAGAAACTAAGGAGTTGACTGGAATCGAGGGACCTAAGGGTGAAAGCAACCCACTAGTGAAATCCCACATACCTGATGGAGAAACCTACGGAGGAATCCTTGGATCTTTGGGGTTGAACTTGATGAAGACCTCTGCTTGTTCTTGGGAGGAAACTATCGCATCTTTCTTTATTTTCTTTCTAAGTCTGATGATTTTAGGAGAATGAATGTTTTAGGTAGTTTTTGACTAGTTAATTAGGCTTAGACGACGTAAAACAATGTAGCCCAGGCCTTAAAAAAGAAAGGAAAAGTCCGAAATACCCCTGGGAAAATTAAAAGAAATATGCTAAAAATCGTGACTCAAAGATCACGACTTAGTTGACAGACCGTACTCCTAGATGACAGACCATCAACTGAGATGTGGTCCTACGGAAGAGTCTTGGGGGTTCTCTGATCTGAGGGAACTATGACCCACAAGACGGACAATACTCCAGAATAACTGTTCATCATGTGGCTCGTGGTTCCTGGGACTTTGGTCTGGTCTGGGGATTCCACGAGTCAAAGGACGGACCGTGGTTCTGAAGAATGGTACGTAACCTGACTCATTGTTCTTGAGTCCTAAACTGAGGGTCCTCTGATTAAGGGAAACCACGGGTGACAGGAAGGACCGTGGTTCTAAACTACGGTCCGTGATCCCGTCTGTATTTCTGAGTAAGGGAAATTATACTTCTTTGATCTTTGGATCCACGAGTCAAACGACGGTTTGTAGTTCTGGACTACGTCCCATGATCCAACTCGTAGTTCTTGGGAAATGGATTGGGGGTCTACTGTAAATGGGAACTATGGATGAGACGATGGGCCATGGTTTAACACTATGGTCTGTGAATCTTAACCGTGGTCTTTGGAACTTAAACTGTTGGTCTACTAGAATTGGGGATTACGGATAAGGTGACGGGCTGTGGTTCCAAACTACGGTCCGTGATCTTAACCGTCATTCTTGGAAACTTGATTTTTTCTATTTTTTTTAATTTCTTCTGGTGTTTTGAGCGAAGTATTGGGCTTGGGAGTTCTGGAGTGTTACATATTTGGTGAGAAAAATCATGATTTAAAGTAGACAGACATGAAAACCATCTTGAATAAAAAATAATTGAAGGATCATTGGTAAGAGAGCACGTTCTAAAGATGATGAGTCTTTTGAACGAGCTAGACATTCTTGGTGCTCAGATTGATAAGGAGTGTCAAGTTGAGATGGTCCTGCAGACTCTGCCTGACAATTTTCAGTAATTTCATTTAAATTATAATATGAACAAGATGGACTGTCCTTAGCAAAATTGTTGAATGAGCTGCAAGCGGCTGAGACTTCAATCAAGTAGCAATCTCCCCCTGTGGCATTCTTGGTTGACATACATTCATCTTTTAAGTCGAGAAGCGAACTAAAAAATAAGAGGCCCCACAATGTTAAAGAACCTGGAGGTGCAAATGTTGCTAATGGTGGTGTAGCTAAGCCTAAAGGCAAGTGTTATCACTACAAACAGCCTGGTCACCACAAGAAGCAATGTCCTGGCTACCTATCCAAGATGAACAAATAAGGTCATTCTTATTTAAATATCACCGAAAATATTTTAGCGATTGTTTCTACCCAATTATGGACTATAAATTCGGGAGTCACTAATTATGTGTGTACTTCTTTACAGGATTTTAGAAAATGTGATGGCTAAGTAAAAATAAAGTTTGCATGTTTCAATCCAATGAAAATTCAGCACCAGCCTTAGCATTAGAAAATATTTCTTTTTTCGTTTAATAGTTCTAGAGTTCTGTTTTTGAAAGACGTTCTCTATGTACCTTCTATAAAAAGCAATTTGCTTTATGTTTTTAAAATTATATATGTTGGTTATACTATTTATTTTTCTAATAACTCTGTTGTTATAAAGTTTAATAAATATTTATTTATAATACTCCTTGAATATTTTTTTTTTATTTAATGTGTCTCATATAATGCTACAATCGACAGAACTAAATAAGATCTATCAAATAAGAGAAAATGTATTTTAGAATTGAGTGAAACTTATTTATGGCACTTACATTTAGGTCATATTAACATAAATAGAATTTCAGGGTTGATTTTTTATAGACCTTTGAGCTCATTGAAAGTGGAGGCATTTCCAACCTATAAATCTTGTTTAGAAGGAAAAATGACCAAAAGACCCTTTTCCTAAAAAAATATTTGAGTCGGTGATAAGTTAGAAATAAATCATTCTTATTCTGCTAGTTCAAGCTCAACTCCTCGCTTTACGTTAGCGGACCTACAGGTCGGCCCGAGGCTCTGCGCTCTTTCTTTTTGTGTGGGATGATACCGGGGAGAGAAGGGAATGCGTCAAGGCGGCGAACAAGACAACTACATTTTTGTTTTTTCCTTCATGAGATGAGCCCAGTGCATTGGACCGATGGATAAGAGAACTGAGCTGGCCTAAAAAGTGTATCGTTCTTTTCCCTTTTTCCCCTACCTTGGTTTTTTTATGTGGTCCAATGAATATACAAGCAAGAGGTGATTTTGAGTATTTTGTGACTTTCACAAATGATTACTCAAAATATTAATATATTTATTTGTTGCACCATAAATCTGAATGCTTTGAAAAATTCAAAAAATTTAAGATAAACAAAAAAGAGACATAATAAACATAGCAAAACCTTATGATCGAATTGTGGTGGTGAATAATCTTTTTGCAAAATTTGTAAGATACTTATCAAAATCAGGAATTACCTCTCAATATTCTACTCCGAAAATACCACAACAAAATGGTGTCACAGAAAGATGAAATAGAACTCTTATGAAATGGTTAGATCAATGTTGAGTTATTCAGATTTGACTTATTTCTCTTGGGGGTATGTATTAGAAACAACAAATTACATTCTTAACTTGATTCCTTCAAAATCAGACTCTTTAACCCCATAAAAATTGTGGACTGTACGCAAGCCTAGTCTGCGGCATATTCGAATTTGGAGTTGCCCAGCATACATGCTAAAAGGGAAAGCTGATAAATTAAAATCTAAAACAGAGGTGTGCATTCTTATTAGATATCCAAAAAGAATGAGAGAGGGTTTATTTTATTGTCCAAAGGAATAAAAGGTAATTATTTCAATAAATGTCAGATTTCTGAAAAAAAGACTATTTAATAAATCATATTCTAGAAGTAAACTTGTTTTACTAAAATTGAGCAATAAAATATCAAATAATAAATTATAAAAATGAATTTTTCAAGAAAGTATTGACATACTACTGCATTCATATAGTGGGAGAAATATCAATAGGCAATAGGTTGCACAAGAATAAACACTTGATATCTCGCTTCCTCAAAGTAGTGGGAGTAATGTCGAGCAACCTGCAATTGTGGAGGAAGACATTCATGATGTTCAAAATTTAGTTTCTGAAAATGATCTTATAGTTCAGCCACAAGATCAAATGGGTTAGAGGATCATGTAGTGTACTAATCATTATAATGGGAGAATTATTAAAAAAATCTCTATGGTTTGCGCTCTTGAAAAATCTTACAATAGAATTTCTGAAGAGTCTAATACAGAACCTCTTAATTACACAAAGCATTACACGAAATAGATGTTGTAATATGGATTATTTCTATAAAATTTTAAATGGAGTCTATATACTTCAATCAAGTCTAGATTTTGTAGAACCACCTAGACTATTGTAGAACCACCTACGAAAGTCAAACCTATTAGTTGTAGATGGATTTATAAGAAGAGAGGAGTGAATGGAAAAGTGGAAACTTTTAAGGCTGGACTTTTTGCGAAAGAGTTCACTCAAAAAGAAGGAATAGATTATGAGGAAACATTTTCACCGATAGCCATGCTTAAATCCATAAGGATGCTCTTATCCATTGCTGGCCATCATGATTATGCGATTTGGCAAATGAATGTACAGATAGCTTTTTTTAATGGGAGCCTTAATGAGTGCATCTATATGGCACAACTGGAAGTTTTCACGAAAAGTGATAATGAACACATATTTTGTAAACATAAAAAATATATTTATGGATTGAAACAAGCATCTAGGGTATAAAATACTTATTTTGAATATTTGATCAAAACTTTTGATTTTTATCAATGTGATAAAAAGTCACGCATTTGCAAAAAATGAGACAAAAATAAAGTAACATTTCTGATTGTAGATGATATCTTGCTCATAGAAAATAATGTGAGAATGTTGAATTCTGTTAAGGAGTATTTGTCCTTACATTTTAATATTAAAGAATTGGATGAATCAGCTCATATCCTTGGGATCAAGCTCATGCGAGATTGCAAACAAAGAATGTTAGGCTTATCTTAAGCGCTTTATATCGATATTGTTCTTGCAAGGTTTAACATGCAAAATTTTAAAAGATTTTTTTCTCTTTTAGATATGAAATTTCTCTATCAACGGATCATTCTCCTAAAATGGCTGATGAGATGGAGAGAATGAATGTGATTCCTTATTCTTCTGTTATAGGGAGCCTCATGTATGCTATGTTGTGCACCAGGCCTGCTTTGTTATAGGTGTGGTTAGCATAGTTTAGTCTAATTCTGGACAAAAATACTAGACTATGGTAAAACATATAATTAAGTACCTAAAAAGAATTAGAAATTATATATTATTTTTCTACTCAGGTAATCTTGTACCTATTGGGTATACAAAGTCAAATTTTTAGTCAGATAAAAACTATAAAAAATCTAACTCAGGATATGTGTTTACTGTATGGGGTGGAGCCATAAATTGGAGGAGTATCAAGCAATCATATGTGGATGACTCCACTATGGAGGCCGAATATATAGCTACCTCTGAGGCGGCTATGAAAGTTGTTTGACTTAGGAACTTCCTGTAAGAGCTTGGAGTGGTTCTCTAGGTTCAAGAACCACTCACACTTTATTATGATAATAATAGTGCAGTTGCAAACTCGAAAGAACCACGAAGCCATAAAAGAAGTAAACATATTAAGAGAAAATATCACTTAATTTGGAACATAACTCAAAGGAGTGATGTGAGAGTTTTGAAGATTGAGTAAAAAAATAATTTGACAGATCTGTTTATAAAGAGCTTAACACAGAAGGCGTTTGATAAGCATGTGAAAGAAATGGGCGTTAGAGCTGTGAATGCATGGTTATAAGTCTAAGTAGGAGATTATTAGGATATACTATTAACTATGTGGTTTAAGCTATAGTATTATATTTTCATCCTTATGTAAATACTGTTTATTTTATTCATTCAATTTAATAAAAATTTCTTTTAAATATATCATTTTTCTAACATGTATGTCCTTTACTTATATGTAGACGATTTAGTGTACAAAGTTATTTAGCTCAACACAAAAGATTAAAATTATCGGTCCTTATAAATTGTAAATTAATGTTCACAATCAAAGATTAAGTTGGACAAATATATTGATGATTGCAACACAAGATTAAATATAATTTGATCTTGATTATGGGATTGTTCGAATTTTAACTTCTTGTGCTAGTACACTTTTCGTGTGTATTGAACGAAACAAGTAGAGATGCTTGTTTATGTTATAGATATTTATAAAATAGCCTCTCTAGATCATTATAAGTATACTTATACTCTTAATCTTAATATAATTATTATGATCAATGCGATATATTTTATTATCTTGATTGGTCAAAAGGTGAGACCCTATCATGGGTCAAAACATTTCTAATAGATTCGATAATAATAAATCATATTTGTGAAATAATAATTAGTTGATAGAATCCGTGTCTCGATCTTGAGATTGATAATACCCCTTTATGATTGCTTATAAGTTTTCATGTAAAAACCCTGCATGTGAATTTTATATCTATTGCATAAAATAAGTTAAGCATAAAAATAAAGGATTAAATTAATCAATAAATTAAATTATCAGACATTTAATTTAATTGATTTGTATTGATAATTCATCTATGGAGAGTTAAATAAGATTCAATGTTTGACTTCAAAATTAAATCGAGGAGTGCAATTACGTATTTTTAGTAGAATAATCTGTAATTTATTATGGTGAGATTAGTTCATTCATTTGTAAATTAATATCATAATTAGAAGCCTCTATTATTAAATCAGTGGTTCCTGCTATACCAGATTAATTAATAAATTTTTGAAAAAGAAAAAAAGTATTCTAGAAGCAGTAAATCCACAGATTTTACTGGACTCCTATAATATTTTTTAAATACGTTTTGGGAGGGAATAATGCTCCCAAATACATTCAGCTTTTTTTGGAGAAAATCACTCCCTCACGTTTTTAATTTTATGTTGAAAACATGGATAAAAGGGAGATGGTTTTTCACTGATGAACTCACTCTCTTTCAAAAAAGCAGAAACTGACATGTCTACAAAAGTCTAATTTATTAAAAATTTAGTCTGAGTTTAGTAGAAGGTCATAGACCTAGAGAGCAGTATCTTGGATGAGCTTTATTTTGGCTTCAAGAGGTTAGTGAATCTCTATTCACATTTTAATTATGTTACTGATTTTTATATAAATTTTGCGATTCTGTATGCTTTCGCTGCATATATTTCATCAAAAATAAGCCATTGACAAACTAGAGTACATGAAGCCCCAGAAGGAGTCCAAGAAGCTCCACGACCTAGATTAAGAAGGACGATACAATTGAAATGTAACACCCCAAAACTTCCAAGCCTAGGATCAGCTCAGGAAAACCATAAAGAAATAAAAAAATTCAAGTTTCAGCTGGAACCACAGATGATTTCCATGGACCGTGGTGTCCACGAGCCATAGAATGCCTCTGTATAACTCAGACAGAGACCATACAAGTTAGGGTCAAGGCCATGAGTCGGAACCACGGGCTGTGGAATGATCCACGAGTCATGGATTCCAGTCCACGGTCCATGGAAATCATCTGTATAACTCAAAAAGAGACCAGACAAGTAAGAGTCAAGGCCATGAGTCGGAACCACGAGCCGTGGAATGGTCCACGAGTCATGGATTCCACTCGTGGAACTTAGACCTGAGACCCAACTGTCCCTATGAAACCAAAAATTATTTCCACGAACCGTGGAATGATCCATGAGTCATGGAATGGTCTCGTAGTACTCAAACCTGAGGGTCATCAATCCCTTCGATAGGGTTTCATGAACCGTGGATGGTTTTTTCATGAGTCGTGGAACTCATACCCACAGCTTGATAAAAAGGCCCAGGAACCATGACAGGGTTCTACGGGCCGTGGAAGCATTAACGGACTGTGGAACCTGTCTATGGAACCCGAGTCACAAATTTTTCCAGCAGTCTTCTTTTAATTAATTCAGGGGCATTCTAGTAATTTCCCTTCCTTTCTAACTCCGATTCTTAGTCATTTTAAGGAGTAATTAAAGGGATTTTCACTCTTATTCCACATTCTCCCTAAACTAATCAGACTTAGCAAAAGTTTGAGAAAAGAAATGCTCCTCCCTCTCAAGAACCAGCAGAAAAGCCTTCTCAACAAGATTTAATCCCAGGATTTCCTCCATAGATTCTCTTTCACGTATGTGAGATTTCACTAGTAGGTTCCTTCCACCCATTGGGTCCCTAGATTCAGTTCAGTTCTTCAGTTCTAAATGAGTTATTCAGACCTAGAGTTCCTAAACTTTAGGGAATCATTGCAATTCATATTATATTGCTTGTGTGATAACTATTACATGTATCTTGGAGAATTAGCATAGTCATATGTATAGAATTCAGTAACCCTAGTTTGTGTTAATTTCAGTACTCATAATTTATACTTGCTAGTCAGATAATTCAGATAATTATGCTTTAGAATTAGAATACCATCAGTTTCAGTATATGTATGTTGCATTTTCAGATGATTCTCAGTATTTGAGTTATCCAGTATTTCAGCTTGCATTTCATTGCTTATATTCAGTTGGGAGTAGACTTAGTACCGAGCGGATGAAGGAATGAAGGCTTGGCTGTCAGATTAGGCTGAGACTTTTATTAGCATTCCCCAAGTCCCCGAACTACGGTGCCACCATAGGTATAAAAGGGGTCAGCTATCAGATTAGGCTGGTCATCCTTGTCCCTTGTGGACATCAATTTAGTGGATCCATGTCCGATTTATTTGTACCCTTGGAAAAGTATGAACACCCTTCCATCCAGGATTACAGGTTGGCCTCATTGTTAGCTCAGCTTGGGGTATGTCGGTTAATAGTATCTTCTACAGTCAGACTCATATTGCATTGACCTTGTAATAAGTTATTCAGTTCAGCATGCTATATACTCATGTTAGTTACTTGGTCACTACATTCAGCTTATCTTTCAGTTCATGCTTCAGTATGTATTCCCATGTTCAGTCTTTATGTTGTTCAGATTAGCATATATCCCGCATGCTCCGTACATTCAAAGTACTGACGCATACTTTTGTGCTACATCATTGTATGATGTAGGTTCAGGCGTTCAACATCCAAACCACATTTAGCTCAATCTCCAGTCCTTACTCGACAGCTTCAGTGGTGAGTCCTTATAGTTTGAGGACGATAGATATGCTTTCATCTTTCAATTTTATATTTCAATTCCAAATTATTAGAGTTAGTTGGGGGTTTGTCCCAGCAACTCATATTAGTTAGAGGCTTTCAGACATAGAACTAGATTCAGCTATTGAGTTGTTAGTGTTGTTTTTCAGACTCATTATACTCTTACTTATATTTTATATTTAGAAATTTTTGGGATTTTTTTCTATCTCAGATATTTAAATGCTTTCAGTTTTCTGCACAAATCATATTTTATCAGGATTTGTCTAGATATGCCAGACCATGGGTTAGCTTGGGGTCACTTGTGACACTGAGTACTGTGTTGCGTCTAGGGGTAGCCTTGGGGTGTGACAAACTTAGTATCATAGCGTAAGGTTCAAGTGTCCTAGGGTGTCTGAAAGCCACATTAATTAGAGTCTTCTTCATGGGTGTAAAGCGCGCCACACTTATGAGGAAGAAGCTATGTGATGTCATTAGGAACAACATCCATTCTTTCTTTTTCAACTCGTGCTATAGAGTGTGAACTCTATTTAATATCCTTCTAACTCATGCTCTACACATTATAGAAAATGCCTCCTATAAGAGCCAACGCGAGGAACCAGTAGGCACCAACAGCTCCAGCAGACCCTCTGAATAAGCAAGTCACTCATCACTGAATTCAGGGCTTCTTTTCAGGTGCTTGCTCAGGCCGTGACCGCTCAGGTCAATCTGCAAGTTGTGGCACCAGCTCCACCTCAAACCAACTCTATTGCAGCTAGAATCTGAGACTTCACTCGGATGAACCCTCCAAAATTTCACGAGTCTAAGTCCGAAGAGGATCCATAGGAATTTCTTAATGACATTCAAAAGGTGACCGATATTATGGGTGTCACTACGGTCAAGAGTGCAGATTTAGCCGCCTACCAGCTGAAGGGAGTGGCTTATACTTGGTATCAGCAGTGGAAGGAGTCTCGTTGTGCTAATGCATGTCCAGTGGATTGGAACCATTTCAAGACTGCATTTTTGAATAGGCTTTTCCCACTTGAGCTCAGGTAAGCCAAGGTCCAAGAGTTCATTAACTTGAAGAATAATGATATGAGTGTGAAGGAATATGCTCTCACGTTCACCCAGTTGTCTAAGTATGCTCCGACAATAGTAGCTGACTCCAGAGTCCGCATGAGCAAGTTCGTATCTGGTGTGTCCGATGATGTGGTCAAGGAGTGAAAGACTGCTATGCTGGTTAAGGAGATATATATCTCCAGGTTGGTTACTTATGCTCAGCAAATTGAGGAGGAGAAGATTAAAGAGAGGGGAGGAGATAATAAGAGAGATAGTATATGTGACTTCGACTACTCTCAGAAAAGGTCAGAGGGTGGTAATCTCTCTCAGTTCTATCCGAAATCTTCAGCTCTAGCCCCATCTTCTGCTAGTTCCCCAGTGCCTAAGTTTAGACAGGACCGACGGGATAGGGCGCCAGGCTCTAAATCACAAGATACAGTTACTAGCGGGCGCACCCTTCTAGTTAGCAAGAAGTATGGTAGAAACTACCAGGCTGGGTGTATGGCAGGCAGCGAGAATTGTTTTGTGTGTGACAAGCCAGGCCACAGGATGAGGGACTGTCTAACAACTTCTCATAAGGGCAAGGATGTTTTCCAATAGAATTAGGCCAGTTCTACATCAGCTCTAGAGGGTCGCCCTACTCAGCAGGGTGCCTCGTCTGGTACAGGGGGTGGTCAGTACCAAAATAAGTTGTATGCCCTTCAGACTCGACAGGACCAGGAGGACTCTCCTGATGTGGTTACGGGTACGTTATATATTTTCCATTTAGATGTTTATGCATTGTTAGATCTAGGGGCTACGCTTTCCTTTGTAACTCCTTGTATAGCAGTAAATTTCGGTGTCAGTCCAAAAATCCTCCCAGTACCCTACTCAGTCTCTACCTTAGTTGGTGATCCAGTTATAGCTAGACGGGTATACAGAAATTGCCCCATCACAGTTTTACAGAAAGCCACCTCAGCCTATCTTGTAGAGTTATAAATGACTGACTTAAATATTATTCTAGGCATAGATTAGTTACATTCTTGTTATGCCTCAGTTTATTATAGAACTAGGATTGTTCGGTTTCAATTTCCAAACAAGCTAGTCTTAGAGTCGAAGGGTAGTAGCTCAGTGCTTGTAGGTCGATTCATCTCTTACCTTAAGGCCAGAAAAATAATTTCCAAAGGGTATATCTATTATCTTTTTCGGTTTAAGGATTCAAACTCCGAAACCCCTACTCTAGAGTTAGTACCAGTGGTGAATGAGTTCCCAGAAGATCTTCCCCGAGTTCCTCCCAAAAGGGAAATCAACATCGAAATAGATCTCCCAGATACCCAGTCTATTTTAATTTCTCCTTAAAGAATGGCTCCAGCTAAGATTAAAGAATTAAAAGAACAATTGAAACACTTTCTAGATAAGGGCTTCATCAGACCCAACATCTCTCCATGGGGTGCTCTAGTTCTCTTCGTGCATAAAAAGGATGGTTCTCTCATGATGTGCACCGACTACCGTCAGTTGAACAAAGTCACAATCAAGAATAAGTATCCCATACTCACGATCAATGGCTTGTTCAACCATCTTCAGGGTGCTAGTTGCTTCTCTAAGATAGACGTCAGATTCATCTATCATCAACTTAAAGTCAGAGATAGTGACATCCCAAAAATAGCCTTGAGGACTCAGTATGGTCACTATAAATTTGTAGTTATGTCTTTTGGACTAACAAATGCTCCTGCAGCTTTTATGGACTTAATGAACAGGGTGTTCAAACAGTATTTGGACTTGTTCATCATCATCTTCATTGATGATATCCTTATTTATTCTCGGAGTGCAGAGAATCATGTAAATTATCTGAGGCTTGTTTTGCAAACTCTCAAGGATCTCCAGTTATTCGCTAAGTTCAGCAAGTGTGAATTTTGGTTGCAGTATGTCGCTTTCCTTGGTCATGTGGTGTCTAACGAAGGAATCTAAGTTGATTCTCAGAAAATTAAGGCAGTAAAGCACTGGCCCAGACCCACCTCTCCAAATAATATCAGAAGTTTCTCATGTTAAGATGGTTACTACAGGAGATTTGTTGAAGGATTTTCATCCATAGCTACCCCATTGACCAAGTTGACTCTGAAAAAGGTCAAGTTTCAGTGGTCAGATGAGTGTGAGAAAAGCTTTCTAGAATTGAAGGCCAGGTTGACTACATCTCCAATTTTGACTCTACCAGAGGGTTCATATAGCTACGTGGTTTATTGTAATACATACAGGGTCGGCCTGGGTTGTATTTTTATACAGCAGGGTAAGGTCATAGCTTATGCCTCCAGACAGCTTAAGGTTCATGAAAAGAACTACTCGACTCATAACCTTGAGCTTGAAGTTATTGTGTTTGCCCTAAAGATTTGGAGACATTACTTGTATGGTGTTCATGTTGATGTGTTCACAAACCATAAGAGCCTTCAATATGTGTTCACTCAAAAACAGTTGAATCTTCGTCAGAGAAGGTGGCTTGAGTTCCTCAAAAACTATGATATGAATGTGCTCCCATCCGAGTAAGGCCAATGTAGTGGATGATGCCCTCAGCAGACTATCCATGAGTAGTGTGTCACATGTTGAGGAAGAGAATAAAGATCTAGCCAATGATGTCCATAGGCTTGCTCATTTAGGAGTTTGCCTTATGGACACGACAGATAGTGGTGTCATAGTCCAGAATATATCAGAATCTTCATTGGTAGTGGAGGTTAAAGAGAAACAGGATAGCCATCTCATATTACTTCAGTTGAAAGGTGCAGTTCATTAGCAGAGGGTTGAGGTTTTCTCCCAAGGAGAAGATGGTGTGCTTCGTTACCTGGGTCATTTATGAGTGCCAAATATGGGTGAATTGAGGCAGCAGATCCTTATAGAAGCCCATAATTCCAAATATTCTACTCATCTTGGTGCCACTAAGATATACCATGATATACAAGAAGTCTATTAGTGGAATGGCATGAAGAGGGACATTGAATATTTTATGGCTAAGTGTCCCAACTGTCAGTTGGTGCAAGTAGAACATCAGAAACCATGAGGTGTGACTCAGGATATTGGCATTCCTACTTGGAAGTGAGAGGTGATCAACATGGATTTAATTATGGGTTTACCTCATACTCGTAGACAGCATGACTCCATTTGGGTAATAGTTGATAGGGTTACTAAGTCAGCTCACTTCTTCGCAGTTAACACTATAGATTCAGTAGAAGACTATGACAGGCTCTACATCAGCGAGATAGTCAGTTTTGATGGGGTTCCCTTGTCCATCATGTCAGATACGGGTCCTTAGTTTACATCTCATTTCTGGAGATCATTTCAAAGAAGTCTTGGTACTCAGGTGAATCTCAGTACAATATTTTATTCACAGCGGATGGTTAGGCAGAGTGTACTATCCAGACCTTAAAGGACATGTTGAGAGCTTGTGTGATTGATTTCAAGGGTAGCGAGGATGATCACCTACCTCTCATAGAGTTCCCCTATAATAAAAATTTCCATTCCGGTATCCAGATGGCCCCATATGAGGCGCTCTATGGGCGTAAATATAGGTCACCAACTTGTTGGTTTGAAGTAAGTGACGCAGCTTTGATTGGGACAAATTCGGTTCATGAGGCAATGGAGAAAGTTAAGCTCATTAGAGAAAGATTAAAGACTACTCAGAGTCGTTAGAAGTTCTATGCTGATGTGATGAGAAGGGACTTAGAGTTAGAGGTTGAGGATTGGGTTTTCCTAAAAGTGTCACCCATGAAGGGTGTGATTAGATTTGTCAAGAAAGGAAAGCTCAGTCCCAGATATGTAGGTCCTTATATAATCTTGAAAAGGATTGGTAATATGGCTTTTAAGTTAGAGTTGCCAGCAAAACTAGCAGCGGTTCATCCCGTCTTTCACATTTCTTTGTTGAAGAAGTGTATGGGTGATCCGGCATCGAATGTGCCTCTAAAGAGTGTGGATATGAAGGATAGCCTTATCTATGAGGAGGTCCCAGTTGAGATTCTTAACTGTCAGGTTCGTAGGTTGACAAATAAGGAAGTTGCTTCGGTGAAGGTTTTATGGAGGAATCAGTCCGTCGAGGGAGCTACTTGGGAAGCAGAAGCAGCCATGATGGCCAAGTACTCTCACCTCTTCCCTTCCAATTCAGTTTAAGCTTGAAGTAATAGTCCTAAGACACCTCGTAGCTTCCCATTCATAAGTGTGGCGTGCTTTACACACATGAAAAAAACTCTACTTGATGTGTCTTTTAAACACCCTAGGACTCTTAAACCTAATGCTCTGATACCAAGTTTGTCACGTACCGAGGATACTTCCTAGACGTAATAAGGGACTCGAAACCACAAGTGGCTCCAAGTTAACCCTTTGGTCTTAGTGTGACGTAAACAAACATAGATAAACTTAATAGAAGCAATAAACTGAAGAGATGAGAAAATCGAACCATCAATAGATCAAGTCTAAACATAATAGAATCTGAAACTCAAATACAAAATCTCTAACTATGTCTGAAAAGCCTCTAACCTGAATAATGAGTTGCTGGGACAAGACCCCAGCTAACTCTAAATACCAAGGAAAATCCATAAAAGTAACTAATCTGATACTGGTCCTTGAAGGCTAAGGACTCACCACTCAAAGATAGAACACTCACTAACCTCTAGCCACGAACCTGAGGATTGGAGCCTGAATCTGCATTATTAAAGGACACAGCGCAAATAAGCGTCAGTATTATAGGATGTATTGAGTATGCAATATATGCATAATCTGAAGTAAACATCATATATATTTGCTTTAAAAGCTCAAATCATACCATGATAGTAAAATCTTAATGCAAAGGACTCAATGCAATATCATAGACAAGATATACTTGAAAAAATGCATAAGTAATAGTAGAAGTTCTAAAATCTGGAAACAAAGAATCAATGCATTTAAAACCTGGAACTGTTTTGGTGGGAGGTTCTCTAACCGACATAGACCATGTGAGCTACATAGAATTTGATGTGTATGCCCCATCGAGAGGACCCAATATATCTTGCCAAGGTATAAAGGCATAATTATAACATGATCACTAGTTCTAATAACCAACATAGGGTCTAATCAACCTATGGAGGCACATAGTTTTAGGACTAAGGGTACGCTCACCTTATCCAACTCGATGCTATATACTACTCTCAAAACATACTATAGATCATATATATACTGGGGAATATCTGATGTCAAAACTGATCAAAACTAATGACATATCTGATATCAAATCTGTTCGAAATAATGAAGACACATCTGATGTCATGCAATACAAAATCATAAGTATTAAATCTTAGTATAGCCATAATTCAAAATACACATTTCTTTCTAAATTCATAACTTGAAGAATATGCATGCAATTTCATCATACTAGAGGCCACGTTATCTAAACATGCCAAATCTTTACTTAAAAACATGCAATTTAATGAAAGAATACTAGAATTCACTCTTCATGCATGGGATTTTGATAACACTTAAGATATCTCAAATAAATCATGGGTAATGAATGAGAAACTACAAATTGATACTTTAAAGCTGAACCCATAAGTTTTCCCCAATTTAGGTAAGAACCCTAATTTCACAAATTCATAAATCAAAGTAAAACTTGAGGATTTTGGGCATAAGGGAGGAAGGAATGCCTTATTGAATACCCATATACCTGAATTGAAACTTTGCTTAATCTAGGATGCTATTAAATGGAGGCTTGAACTTAGAGCTTGAGACTGGGAGTTGATGAAGTTCTTTTTCCTCTTATGGTAGATGAATGAGGAGTAATGAAAGAATTAGGCTAATTGAGATAGCAACACAACTAAAAGTGTCCAAAATGACCTTACTTAAGAGTTAAAAGAATGGGTAATTATGAAAATACCCATGGGATTTAATTTAGAAAAAGATGTTAAAAACTCGATTTCAGGGATCACGGGTGTAATCCACGAGTCGTAGACCAAACCATGACTCGTGGTTCCTGGCACAATTATTCAACTGTAGATCAGGTTACATGAGTCAACATGATAGTCCATAGAATAAACTATGGTCCGTTGAACCCACTCATGGTTCCTGGGGAAAAAGTCAGCCCTCAACTTTGATTCCACTAGTGAACAGGACAGTCCGTAGAACAAACTATGGTCCGTAGAACCCACTCGTGGTCTTCATACTAGAGGTTGATCCTGTAGAACACTAACCACATGTTCATTCCATGGCTCATGTTTCAATCCACGACCCGTGGTTTGGACTCGTGATTCCTGGAATGCTCAAAAAATTTAAGGATTCTAAGTTAAGAAGTTGATTTGAATTCCGGAGTGTTACAACGATAGTGGTACTGAGGCCACTAGGAATCCAGAAAAGGCACCTCTAGGAACCAGTTTATTTAGGTGCAAGACCATAAATGTTTAGGAATCAATATATTGGGAAGTTGAGGGTGCACAGAAGCATTACCTAGACAATCTGTTCCTAACCAAATCAAGGAGCCACAGAAGGCCTACTGCTGAGGAAGTGCAGATTATAACTACCGATCTTCCTGAATACCTAGTTATCAAAAGTCAGTTCCAGAGGTATTAACTAGAATGTATGAGCAAACCTCCAGGAGCTTACTATCTAGCATTAATCTGTGAGTTCTATATAAACTACTTGGTATGTCTAAAGAGAAGGGTTAAGAAGGGAAAGAATCTTAAAGACACTCCAATCTTGAGCAGCATCCCGATTAGTGGAGGACAAGTGGATGTATCTCATAGGACAATCAACAGGTTCCTCTATGGTTTATATTACCTCCCTCCAGCCAGCGTACCTGAGTTTGTAGAAAAACTAAGCATAGCACAAGAACAAAGACCGTGGCAAGCTAGAACATTAACTGAAGGTGCACCTTCATGGATAAACACAAAAGAGAGAATAGATAAACAATCACTGCACTTCACAGCAAAATTCTGGTGGGCCATTCTGAAACTCTAACTCATGCCTACAGGTGGAGATGCAAATCTAGATAAAATAAGGGCGGTGTTGGTTGCAAGTCTGATAGTGGGGTATGATTTGAATTTTTGCAATATAATTACTGATGAAATGCATGAGAGAGCTTTCAAGGTCACATCATCACTGCCATTTCCATGCCTAATAAATGAATTATGCAAGCATGTTGAGGTGCCAATACTGAGTGGCATCGATAATAAAGTGATAGAATCCTCGAAGAACCACTCCCTCGATATCCACCCCACCCAGTAGGTAGTGCTCTACCACAGATGCTAGGCTAGCGGTTTGATCATTATAGTCAGTCAGGACTCGGACAACGATCAGGCCAGTCTGAGGGCCATCGACATGAGCGTTCTGGGCAGATGAGGTAGCCTAACCCTCCATGTACATAGTGCGATAAGATGCACACCAGGAAGTGTAGACTAGGTTCAGGTATTTGTTATCACTATAGGCAGATGAGATATTTTATTAGACGATGCCAGGGTTAGGTAGTGGTGGGCCAACTCAGACTTCAAGATCTACTGCAGCCTCTTCACCTTCAGTCTTCCCCCTTCAACCAGGCCCACATTCTACTCAAGGCCGTGGTAGAAAAACATCAACACGATGAGGGACGACTCAAAATATGAGTTGAGGTTACATAAGTCACAAGCTTTTGAGAAACCAACTCCTAGCACCTCTAAGGCAGCTGATGCTCCATCAGGTACATAGTTACCTTTTGCTATCTTTGACTCACAGACTACCAAGACCACATCTAATACTACTGGTACCGCCACTGCTGAGAGTTCTGGCTCGGCCTCGAGGACTCCACTGCCACCAGAGTACCATCTAAATCCATGCAATTTTATGAAAATGGTACAAAAATAGAAGCAATATGAGAGGCAAATTTTAGCCTGGACCGACCTATTCAAACCAATGATTGATGAGGCTATTCAGAAAGCACTGAGACCTTATGAGAGGTTTCGTGCCAGAGTTTATGCTATGGAGACTCGGATGGATGTTAGGCTTAATGAAATGAGTATTCCTGACCTAGCTAAATTTGATGCCAAGCTAAAGAAGGTAACGACTGCTGTCACTGCTCTCCAGCAAGGGAGACCTCCCTATTTACAGACTCCAGACTTTGTGGAGTTGGAGGAAATACCTTTGCAGATTAATGAGCCACATTCAGGTAAGGGTGGTGCAAAAAAGTCAAAGAAGAGGAGGCATAAGAAGAGAATATTGGAGGTGAAAGATTTGGAAAGTGCACGGTAGAAGTCTATACTGGATGCAAAGTTGCGGCAAGAGAGAGTGAGCACCCAATTGGTTGGGGCTTCCTCTAGCGCGGTACCTGATACTGGAGAGACTACAGTTGTAGATGAGTTCAGCATATTGAACGACACCATCATCACTATTCCTACTTTGGAGACCTCTTTGGTTTCCACCATTGTTCCCGACTCCAAAGCCTAGGCTTCACAGGTATCTCTATCCCTTATATAGCATATTTTATTTTAAAAGCATTAGGGGCAATGCTTGATTTTTTTGATGGGGGTAGGGGTATATATGGGTCACCACTGAGGGTTTTTATACCATATTTCTTTTTCCTCCGGTGTACTATCTAATAGAATCGGCATGTTTAGGGTGTATTTAATCTTTGTTTATATGTGTGTCAAGTTGAGTCTATAGCAATCTTGTATTTTTTCAAATTGAAATAAAAAGGAACCCCCTACTAAAAGTTGATTTTGTACTTATGGTTGGAATGGTTAACTGTTATGGATCCTTAAATTTCATTGAATGTATGTGATTGTAGTAATTTTGCTTAAACCGAACTTTTGTTTTAATAGTTGGTAGTGGTATGATTTCTTGGTACCAAGTGTGTGTGAGCATATTTTTTTAATTCTTACTCTGTGAATGCATCTAGAACTCTCCTGGCCTATTCTGTGAAGTTCAAAGTTAGTTGCTTAAGAAAGGATTACATGCCCTTTTAATGTGCAGTCCATTTATCCTAAAAAGCCGCCCAAATGTAAATAACCCCTTTGATCCCTTTTTTAACCGAAATTGACCTTGTTCTTTCAATACCCTTTTACCTTCCCTTTTTAACTTTAAATCTCTATTTTGTCCCTAGTCCCTCCTTGGACATTGTGCACCTTCACTCAGGCAATTAGCCTAAGATGAGGGTGGCTACTGTAGAGGTATATTATAAGAAAAATGAGGTTGGCTGAAAGATTAGTTGTTGATAGTATAATAAGTAAAAGTGTGTGCCACAGAAGAAGAATGAAAGAAAGAAAAATAAATGAAAAAGAAATGAAAAGAGTTGAAAAAGAAAGAAAAAGAGTAATCAAGTCACGAAGGCCACACTTGTAGCTAGAAATAATGGAACCAAAGGTGAATAAAAGTGGATGGAATAAGTTTGAGTGGAAATAATAGGTTAGTGATTCCAAGGAATGTTTAGTCACTATTCCTCAAATGTATCCTACCTGCACCCGAAGCCTTATTACAAGCTGAAACAAGTTCTGTGGTGATCCTGAGCAACTTTCTGAAAAAGTTAAATAGAATAGAACGGGAAAGTCTATGGTATCGCATGTGCACTGTTTGAAATCATTTGTTAGTGTGAGTAATCTTACTTAGTCCCAAATCTTGTGTGGGGGACTTCTTTGTGGTGAGGGCACCAATATTTATTATTCATCTCTACTGGCTATTGGGATAACTACTTTGCGTGTATGTAGAGTACTCTATCATATTGTAATGACATGCTTGGATCCTTTCTAGTTAGCATTTAAAACACGTTTGTAGTACAAGAGCTTGGATGAATGCAATTCAATTGTTGAATGACCGTGGTTTACTATAGACCTGTTGTGTGTTTTTCTTAGTTGAGTCATCTGTTTTGTTTTTGTTTTCATGTTGCTTGAGGACAAGAAAATGTTCCAAGTTGAGGATGTTAATGGCCGGCATTCTACGATATATTTGACTCCTTTAACTAAGAATAATTATAAGTTTTCAAGCAATCTTTATTATTTTTAATGGTATATATGTTTAACTTGCAGGAAATTGGACAAAGATAGAAAAGATGGAAATTTGTACTGAAGTTGGACTGACTGTTATGTGTGATGACTCACTTGATGAGTCATCACAGCCTTGGGGAATCGTCAGGTTAAGCCACCAAGTAAGATAGCCAAACGGGAGCTACCGGTTAAGGTAACGACTTCTTTGGCAAATCATCAATGCCCTGATGAATGGTCACTATAACCCACCAAGACAAGCAGAAAAGGGCACATTTCACTGGATAAGGTGAAGACTCACCTAACGAGTCATCACCAACCTAAAGAGTCAACAGGTAAGCCATCAAGATGTAGCATAAAGAACACAGTTCACTTGAACTTGTGATGACTCGTCAGGTTGGTGATGACTCGAGTCACCAAGTCAAGTCATCAAGTTGAAAATGGGGATTCGGAGTTCTATTTTTAGAATTTATTTTCCTGGAATGCTATAAATACCTAGTGTTAGGGCTAATTATCATTATTGAAGAATGTATATTTTTCAACGGTTTTTGAATGAAGTTGTAATGCACAAACACCAAACAATACGTTACTTCTCTTGCTTTTTGAACTTGGGAAATTATCTTGCACAGTTTTATTGAAGAATTACAGTACTTCTTCTCATATATCATAAAAATCTTCTTAAAAAGTATGAATCACATAGTTTAATTCTACTCTAACATCATGAGTGGCTAAAATCTCACAACTAGGGTTGTGAGATCCATGGCAAGTAACAATCTAGGTTACGTGTGATATTGGGTTCATATTATATGCATTATACATTGTTAATCTTGCATTTTTTCTATTTTCTAATGGTTGCAAACATTAGAACAAGCCTAGATTTTGTTTATTTTAATCAAGAAGTTAAAACTGGGTAAAAACCATTAACCACAAGGATTCAGGACTACCAAATCCCGTCTAATGAATAATGCTTTAGCAAGGTTAATCAACTTGGATTACTAATTGTGTTTTGGAATGAATCTTTTCAAGTTTGAATGAATTGAAAAGAAAAGAGTCTATTTGGTTGAGAAATGATTAGACGTAAAAATGAATTCAATTACTTAGTGTTATGCATATGAAATAAATCAGTTTGATCTCTTACTCGAGTTTTGTTTATGAAGCCATGATGAACACATCCCGAGTTCATCTCTAATATTGATTTTTACTCATTGAAATTTATCAGTTGTTACTTGAATTAGTCAAAGACTAAGAAAAGTTTTATCGTTATAAACTCTCCCATTGTTCGGAAATCATTGACTAATAGTCATTTAAATTACTAAGGACTTAATTTTCACCATATTTCCTGTAGGATTCGACCCCAACCTTTGTTAGGTTCTATATTTGACAATGACCGCTTATACTTCTAAAGTGAAGTGTAAACCTTAGCGAGGATGCTGAATCCACAAGAGAGGGTGTATTTAACACCCCACATTAAGATTTGAAGTCCAACTTTGGAAAAAACAGAGGAGAGATGCTGGGTATATAACTAAGCAGGCCTTACTCATTAGTGACGCACTTTAAACCCGTGCGAGTCTAGGCTAGAAGCGAACAATATCACTAATGGGTTGGGAAATTACAAATGGTATCAGAGTCACTCTTTTGTTAGCCTTGTAGATGTGTACCAGAGTTCAAATTGAGTTTAGGTAAATCCCGGTAAGGTAGGGAAAACTTTAGTCCTGAATCTAGGCAAATCCTATTCGGTAGGGAAAAACTCAGTGAGGATGTTGAGTCCATAAGAGGGGGTGTATGTAACACCCCAGATTAGTATTAGAAATCCTACATCAGAAAAAACATAGGGGAGATGTTGGGTATATAAGTAAGCATACCTTACTCCCAAGTGGCATATTTTAAAGCCGTGCAAGTCTAGGCCCAGATCAGAAAATATCACTAGCGAGTTGGGCCGTTATAATGTTTTAAATTTTTTGTTCCCAACACTTGGTAAACTCTTGAATTATATTTTTAAATGGTTTTCTCAAATGGGTCTTTCTTCCGCAAATATTTTATTGAATGTGCTCATAATATTATGTTGAGAGGTATTCTCGGGCCTTCATTGGTCTGGAGTACCCATTATATCCAGGGCCTGGTCTCGGGGCATGAAATAATCATAAATAGGAGCTAACAGAAGTGTCAAAATTTTATTCCGAGCTCATCTTAATTAGATATTGCCTTTGATCAACCGTATTAACTTTCCAATCTTCCAAAATGAAAAAACTCACATTATCTCATTAAACCACCTTGTGATCCATGTCACATACTCCCACAAACTGTAAATACCTTTTAGAAACTATGTGAAGGGATAAAAAGTAAAAACACATAGAAATCACAAAATGGCTATGAGGGTTGTTAAAGTTTTAGGTGTTTATTCAGAGTTTGGTGTTTCAACATTGTTGAACTTTAATAGGACCACCTAAAACAAATGAGATCCAAATGGTGCTTGGGTTGAACAATAAGATCCATATCAAAATTTTGGAACCATTGCAAAAAGAAGTATCTCATTTTGAGTTCGTATGAAGGATATATGACCATTTTAGCTTGAAAAGTTGGTACTGAGTTCTGGTGCAAGAGTGATTAGGATGAAGGAGCATGATTTTCAAGCCCCGAGGCTACCCCCTTGATGTAACACGGTGCTTAGTGTCATGAGTGACCCCAAGCTAACCCATGGTCTAACATAGCTAGACAATTTTAATTAAGCCGTATACTGTACGAAAGCTGAAAATAATTTAATATCTGAAGTGGGAAAGAACCCAAAACATATCTGAATATGTAATCTATATAGGAGTATAATGAAGTCTAAAAACAACACTAACAACCTAATAGCTGAATCTAGTCTATGTCTGAAAGCCTTTAACTGATATGAGTTGCTGGGACATGCCTCCAGCTAACTCTAATAACCTGAAACTGAAAAGTAAAGACTAAAAGATAAAAGTATGTTTGTCATCCTTAAACTATGAGTACTCACCAATGAGGCTGCTGAGTGAGGACTGGAAATCGAGCCAAGCATGGTCTAGATGTTGAGCGCCTGAACCTACATCATAAAATAATATAGCACAAAAGTATGCGTTAGTACTTTGAATGTACTGAGCATACGGGATATATAACCAAAGTTGTAAACATGGATAATGACATGTAAGTACATAGCATGAAACATGAGTTAGAAGGTATCTGAAATGCAATAACCAAGTAACTGAACATGAATATCATAACATGCTAAGATGAACTGAAATACTAAATACATGATCAATGCAATATTGAGTCTGACTGTGGGAGATACTATTACCAACATACCCCAAGCTGAGCTAATTATGGGTACATCCTATAACCCTGGGTGGAAGGGTGTTCATACCTTGACAAGGGTATGAACAAGTCTGATGTGGATCCACTAAACTGATGCCCATAAGGGACAGAGGTGTGCATCCTAATCTGACAGCTGACCCCTCTTTATACCTATGGTGGCACCGTATTTCTGGGATTGGGGGACTGCTACTAATGGTCTTAGCCTAATCTGACAGCTAAGCCTTTATCCCGTCATCCGCTCGGTACTAAGTCTACTCTTAACAGAAATATTAGCAATGAAATGCAAGTTGAAACACTGGATAGCTCAAATAGTGACAATTATCTGAGAATGCACATATATGTTTACTGAAACTGATGGCATTCTAATTCTGAAGTATAATTATCTGAATTATCTTCCTAGCAAGCATAATTTATGAATACTAAAATTAAGATAAGCTAGGTTTACTGAGTTATGTACATAGGACTATGCTAATTTTCCAAGAAACATGTAATTAATACCACATGAACTTTAGAAGTTGAGTTACAATGAATCCCTAAGATTTAGGAACCCTAGGTCTGAAGAATTCATGGAGAAGTTGAAGAACGGACTGAATTCCAGAGACCTAATAGGTGAAAGGAATTCACTAGTTAAATCCCAGATACTTGGAAGAAGATTCGACGGTTGAACCTTTGGATTTGGGGCTGAACTAGAAGAAAACCCACTTGCTTGTTCTTGAGAGGAAACACTTCTTTTCTTGTTTGAAACTGCTAAGTGTTAATTTATTTTAGGAGTAATGAGGATAAAAGCATATAAACCCTTTAATTAATGCCAAGATGACTTAGGATCGGAGTTAAAAGAATTGGGAAAAGCCTAGAATACCCTTAACTTTAAAGCAGGAACTACATTAATTTTTTGCTAGATAGGCTACCCGACAGGCGTCAGACTTGCAACGGCCTATCGTCCTGAGCGTACGATAAGGGCATGCTGGGGTTGGTCCCCTGGTCGATTCCCACGATGGCTCCCATGGCTCATCACATCCACGTCGGCCATGGTGATAGCTCATCGGAGCAAGAGGAGGCCTGGGAAGGGCCACTAGTGGTCTATCATGGGCTGCCCCATGGCCCGTCGGACTTCTGACGCCTGTGGGGACCCCTCCATATGGTTAAGGTAGGTTGGCAGGGCCACTGGGCTCTTCCCATGGGGACCACGATGGGCCGTCGTGTCCATGATGCCCGTGGGTTAGCCCGTGGGGCTTTCCTAGAGATGAAATTTTTTTGAGTTCTAAGATTTTAATGTTGGTCTGAATTTTGGGGTGTTACAATATCCCTCCTTGGGATCATTCGTCCTCAAATAAATACTAACTGAGATAAGTTTGGAGGGAATGAGCTGCAATCCCTACCAACTGAATACTAGAAGCTGATATCTGACTGAGTCCAGTTCTAAGTACATAAAAGCATGCTGAAAAAATATTAGAATATCTAGGAAAACATGATACTGAGACTGACATGTCTATGAGGAGACTGAAGGACTGGAGAGGAACTATTACATCAAACTGAAACTGAGTCAGAAGGAAAAGCTGAGGATAATTTGCCATCATGGCTGTTTCTGCTTCCCAAGTAGCTCCTTCAAGTGACTGGTTCATCCATAAAACTTTCACCGAAGCAACTTCCTTACTTCTCAACCTACGAACCTTACGGTCAAGAATTTCAATTTGAACCACCTCATATGTCAGGCTATCCTTCACAGCCACACTTTCTAAGGACACAATCAATGTCGAATCACCAACACACTTCTTCAATAATGAAATATGGAAAACTGGGTGAACCACTGCTAATTCTGCTGGAAACTCTAACTTATAAGCCATATTACAAATCATGTTCAGGATTTTCAAAGGACCTACATATCTGGGACTGAGCTTCCCTTTCTTGCCAAATCTCATCACACCCTTCATTGGTGACACCTTTAGGAAGACCCAATCATCGATCTCAAACTCTAAGTCCCTTCTCTTCACATCAGCATAGGACTTTTGACGACTCTGAGATGTCTTTAACCTTTTCCTAATGAGCTAAACTTTCTCCATATCCTCATGAACCAAATCTGGCCCAATCAAGGCTGCTTAACCTACTTTGAACCAATCAACCGATGACCTGAATCTACGCCCATAAAGTGCCTTAAATGGGGCCGTCTAGATACTGGAATATAAGCTGTTATTATAGGCAAACTCTAGGAGAGGTAGGTGATCTTCCCAACTACCCTTTAAATCGATCACACAAGCTCTCAATATGTCCTCTAAGGTCTGAATAGTACACTCTGTCTAACCATCTGTCTGTGGATAAAATGCTGTGCTGAGATTTACCTAAGTACCAAGAACTTTTTGAAAACACTTCCATAAGTAAGATGCAAACTGAGGACCCCTATTTGAGATGATAGACAAAGGAATCACATGCAACCTGACTATCTCACTAATGTAGAGTTTGGCATAGTCCTCTGCTGAATATATAGTCTTGAAAGCCAAGAAGTGAGCTGACTTAGTAACTCTATCCACTATAACCCAAATGGAGTCGGGCTATCTGCGAGTACGAGTTAAATCCGTAATGAAATCCATGTTAATCACCTCCCACTTCCAAGTAGGAATGCTAATATCTTGAATCACACCTCCTGGTTTCTGTTATTATACCTTCACTTACTGACAGTTGGGGTACTTAGCTACAAAATCTGCAATGTCCCTCATCATGTCATTCCACCAATAGACTTCCCGGAGAATATGGTACATCTTAGTGGCACCGAGATGAATAGAATTCCTAAAATTATGGGCTTCTATAAATATCTGCTGCCTCAACTCACCCATATTAGATACACATAAACTACCCTGGTAGCGAAGCTTGCCATCTCCCCCTTCTGAGAAAACCTCTACTCTCAGCTGATGAACTGCACCTTTCAACTTAAGTAATATATATGGGATCACTGTCCTGTTTCTATTTAACCTATGCCACCAATGAAGATTTTTACCCATTCTGGAATATCACACCATCATCTGTCGTGTCCATAAGGCAAAATCCTAAACAAGAAAGCCTATGAACATCTCTGGGTAATTCTTTCTTCTCTTCCTCAACATGCGATACACTAACAATAGACAGTCTGCTGAGGGCATCAGCCACTACATTGGCCTTATCCGGATGGTAGAGAACATTTATATCATAGTCTTTGAGGAACTCTAACCATCTCCTTTGATAAAGATTCAACTCTTTTTAGGTGAACACGTACTGGAGGCTCTTATGATCTGTGAACAAATCAACATAAACACCATACAAATAGTGCCTCCAAATCTTTAGGGCAAACACAATAGCTGTAAGCTCGAGGTCATGAGTCGGGTAGTTCTTCTCATGGACCTTAAGCTTTCTGGAAGCATAAGCTATGACCTTAGCATGCTGCATTAAAACACAACCCAGGATGACCCTGGATGCATCACAATAAACCACATAGCCATTTGAACCCTCTTGTACAGTTAAAATAGGAGTCGTAGTCAACCTGGTCTTTCAGTTCCAAGAAGTTTTTCTCACACTCACCTTACCACTAGAACTTGACCTTTTTCTGAGTCAACTTGGTAAATGGGGCAGCTATGGATGAAAATCCTGCAATGAATCTCCTGTAGAAGCCAGCCAAACACAAGAAACTTCTAATGTTCGACGTAGAAGTGGGTCTAGGCCAACTTTTTACTGCCTCTATCATCTGAGAGTCCACTCGAATTCCTTTTCTTGACACCACATGATCGAGGAAAGAAACAAATTGCAACCAAAATTCACACTTGCTAAACTTAGCAAATAGTTTGTGGTCCTTGAGAGTTTGCAGAACAACCCTCAGATGAGTCGCATGCTCCTCCTCATTCTAAGAATATATGAGAATATCATCAATGAAGATGACAAACAAGTCAAAATAATGTTTGAATACCCTATTTATTATGTTAATGAAAGTTGTAGGAGCATTGGTTAGTCCAAAAGACATAACTACAAATTTATAGTGACCATACCAATTCCTAAAGGCTGTCTTCCAGATGTCACTATCTCTGACTCTGAGATAATGATAGTCGGATCAGAGGTCTATCTCAAAAAACAACTAGCACCCTGAAGTTGGTCAAACAAGTCATCAATCATATGGATGGAATATTTAGTCTTGATTGTGACTTTATTCAACTGATCATAGTCGATGCACATCCTGAGAGAACTGTCTTTCTTGCGCACAAAAAGAACTGGAGTACCCCATGGAGAGATGTTGGGTCTGATGAAGCCCTTATCTAGAAGGTCTTTCAACTGTTCTTTCAATACCTTAATCTTAGCTAGAGACATTTTATAAGGAGGAATCGAAATAGGCTGGGTATCTGGAACCAGATCTATTCCGAAGTTGATTTCCCTTTTCGGAGAAACTCTAGGAAGATCTTCTGGAAACACTTCTGGGAATTCATTCACCACTGGTACTTACTTGAGATTTGGGGTGTCAGAGTTGGAATCCTTAACCCGAACAAGATGATAGATATCCCCTTTGGAAATCATTTTTCTGGCCTTAAGGTAAGAGATAAATCGACCTACAGACACTGAGGTACTACCCTTCTATTCTAAGATTGTCTTATTTGGAAACTGAAACTGAATGATCCTAGTTCTACAATCAACTGAGGCATAACTAGAATGTAACCAATCCATGCCTAGAATAATATCGAATTCAGTCATTTCTAACTCTACAAAATTAGCAGAGGTGACTTGCTGGAAAACTGTGAGAGGGTAATTTTTGTATACTGGCCTAGCTATAACTGGGTCACCAACTGGAGTAGAGACTGAAAAGGGTTCTGGGAGGATCTCTGGACTGATACTGAAATTCACTGCAATATATGGAGTTTCAAAAAAAAAGTGTAGCCCCTGGGTCTAACGATGCATAAACATCTAAATGGAAGACTTGTAACGTACCTGTGACCACATCAGGAGAGTCCTCCTAGTCCTGTCGAGTTTGAAGGGCATACACCCTATTTTGGCACTGACCACCACCTGTACCAGATGAGGCATCCTACTAAGTGGGGTGACCCGCTGGAGCTGTCGTAGAACTGGCATGATTCTGTGGGCGAACATCCTTGCCCTTATGAGAAGCTACTGAATAATCCCTCATCCTGTGGCCTGGATTTCCACTACCTTCCATATACTCACCCTGGTGGTTCCTACCACACTTCTTTCAAATTGGATAAGTATTCCCACTAGTAACTGTACCCTGGCACTTAGAGCTTAGCGCTCTATCCCTTTGATCCTGTATCTACTTAGGCACTGGGGCACTAGAAGAAGATGAGGCTGGAGCTGAAGATTTCTTACAGAACTGAGGGTGATTACCACCCTCTGACCTCTTCTAAGAGTAGCTAATGTCACCTGTCCTAGCTCTCTTACTGTCTCCTCCCTTTTCTTTGACTTTCTCTTCCTCAATCTACTGAGCATAGGTAACCAACCTGGAAAAATCCATCTCTTTAACAATCATAGCAGTCTTGCACTCCTTGACCACATCATCAGACACACTAGATACAAACTTACTCATACGAGCCCTGGAGTCAGCCACTATTTCCATAGCTTACTTAGACAACTGAGTAAACTAGAGTGCGAACTCCTTCACACTCATATCATTCTGCTTTAAGTTGATAAAATCTTGGACCTTGGCTTCCCTGAGCTCAACTTGGAAGAACCTGTCCAGAAATGCAGTCTTGAAGTGGTTCTAATCCACTAGACCTGCATTAGTACAATGGAACTCCTTCCATTGTTGATACTAAGTATAAGCCACTTCCTTCAGCTAATAAGCGGCAAAATTTGCACTCTCGACTAGAGTGACACCCATAACATTTGTTACCTTCTAAATGTCGTCAAGAAACTCTTTTGGATCCTCTTCTGATTTAGACCCATGAAATTCCAGAGGGTTCATCCGAGTAAAGTCTCGAACTCTAACTACAACAATGTTAGTCTGTGGTAGAGCTGCTGCCACAACCTGCTGATTGACCTGAGCGGTCATGGCATGAGAAATCACTTGGAATGCAGCCCTAAATTTGGCATGCGTGACTTTCTTATTCAATGGGTCTACGGGAATGCTAGTGCTGGCTCATTCCTGGCGTGAGCTCTTTTTCAAGGCATTTTCTGAAATGCGAAGAGCATGAGTTAGAAGGATATTAAATAGAGTTCATACTCCATATCATGAGCTGGAAAAGAATGAAGGGAAATTGTTCCTAATGACATCTCATAGCTTCTTCCCCATGGGTGTGGCTCACTTTACACCCATGAAGAAGACTCAACTTGATGCGGCTTTCAGACACCATAGGACACTTGAACCTGATGCTATGATACCAAGCTTGTCAGACCCCGAGGCTACCTCATAGACGTAACACGGTGCTTAGTGTCATGAGTGACCCTAAGCTAACCCATGGTCTGGCATATCTAGACTATTTCAATTAAACTATATACTGTGCGGAAGCATAAAATTATTTAATATCTGAAGTGGTAAAGAACCCAGAACATATCTTAATATGTAATCTATATAGGAGTATAATGAAATTTGAAAATTCAACTAACAACCCAATAGTTGAATCTATTCTATGTCTTAAAGCCTCTAACTGATATGAGTTGCTGGGATATGCCCCCAGCTAACTCTAATAACCTAAAACTGCAAAGTAATGACTGAAAGATAAAAACATGTATGTCGTCCTCGAACTATGAGGACTCACCAATGAGGTTGTTGAGTGAGGACTGGAAATCAAGCTACGCGCGGTCTAGATGCTGAGCACCTGAACCTACATTATAAAATGATGTAGCACAAAAGTATGCGTCAGTACTTTGAATGTACTGAGCATACGGGATATATAACAAAAGTTGTAAACATGGATAATGACATGGAAGTACATAGCATGAAACATGAGATTGAAGGTATCTGAAATGCAATAACCAAGTAACTGAACATGAATATCATAACATGCTAAGCTGAAGTGAAATACTAAATACATGGTCAATTCAACACTGAGTTTAACTGTGGGAGATACTATTATCGACATACCCCAAGCTGAGCTAACTATGGGCCCATCCTGTTACCCTGGGTGGAAGGGTGTTCAGACTTTGTCAAGGGTACAAACAAGTCTAACCTGGATCCAGTAAACTAATGCCCATAACGGACAGAGATGTGTAGCCTAATTTGATAGTTGACCCCTCTTTATTCCTACGGTGGCATCATAGTTTCGGTATTGGGGGACTGCTACTAAAGGTCATAGACTAATCTGACAACTAAACCTTCATCTCATCCTCCGCTCGGTACTATGTCCACTCCCAACGGAAATATAGGCAATGAAATGCAATATCAAACACTGGATAGCTCAAATACTGACAATTATCTGAGAATGCACATATATATACACTGAAACTGATGGCATTCTAATTCTGAAGCATGATTATTTGAATTATCTGCCTAGCAAGCACAATTTATGAATACTGAAAGTAAGACAAGCTAGGGTTACTAAGTGATGTACATGGGACTATGCTAATTCTCTAAGATATGTATAATTAATACCACATGAACTTTAACAGTTGAGTTACAATGAATCCCTAAGATTTAGGAACCCTAGGTCTGACCAATTCATGGAGAAACTAAAGAACTGACTGAATTCTAGGGATCTAATGGTGAAAGGAACCCACTAGTTAAATCCTACATACTTGGAAGAAGATTCTATGGTTGAACCTTTGGATTTGGGGCTGAACTAGAAGAAAACCCTCTTGCTTGTTCTTGAGAGAAAACACTTCTTTTCTTGTTTGAAACTGCTAATTGTCGATTTAGTTTAGGAGTAATGATGAAAAAAGTATGAAAACCCTTTAATTACTCCGAAAATGACTTAGGATCGGAGTTAAAAGATTTTAAAAAAGACCAAAATACCCCCAATATAAAAGAAAGAACTGCAAAAATCTTCTGCCGGATGGGCTACTCGATGGGCGTCGGATTTGCGATGGCCCATCGGCCTAGGCGTCGAAGAAGGGCATGTTGGGGCTGGTCCCCTGGTAAGTTCCGATGATGGCTCCCATGACCCGTCGTGTCCACGATGGCCGTGGTAATAGCCCATCGGAGCAAGAGGAGGCCTAGGAAGGGCGACTGGTGGTCTACCACGGGCTGCCCCATGGCCTGTTGAACTTCTCACGCTGGTAGGGACCCCCTCCCCTCCCCCCCGTCTGGATAAGGTAGGCTGGCAGGGCCGCTTGGCTTTTCCCACGGGGACCACGACAGGCCATCGTGTCCACGATGCCGGTGGGTCAGCCCGTGGGTCTTTCCTAGAGATGAAATTTTTCCTAGTTTTTTTGAGTTGTAGGTTTTAAATGCTGGTATGAATTCTGGGGTATTACAACGATAGTGCTAAAAAGGTGTGATAGACCTAAAGGAAGTTTCTGAACATTATTTTAAAAGGCGAATTTTGAGATGTTAGTTTTGTTGACATTTTGGGAGTTGAGAAGCTTCGATTGAGACAATTCTCAATGACTTTTTCTTGTATGCATGTTTGGTATGTGTTTCTACCTTTATTCTGTTTATTTTTCCAGAATATCCATTGTGTTTTCAGATTACATTTATAAAAGTTGAGATGTAAAACCCCAAGGATAAGAAATTGAATATTGTTGGGTTGAGGATTGATTTGTGGTGGCTTTTCATTAATTTTTGGAACTTAAGGTCCTTTTTTATAAGTACACTAATTTTTGCATCAATTTTATGATCTGTCGATTATTTCATTATTTAAATCGCGTATAAACATGAAAATTAAAGATTTTCGGCCTAAATTTAAGAAATTATATTTTGATATTTTGAGAATCGATTTGAACACTATTTTTAATGAAATATCAAATTTGTGTTCCTTATTTTATAGGTTAAACATAATTACTATTTCTGAAGGTCAATTTTGTATAATTAGTTTCATATTAGGGTCTATTTTGTGAACTTTTCCCTCCAAAAAGTATATAGTTGAAAATATGGTGATAATTGAATGGGGTGATTATACCTTCTCCACATTATTACTTACTAATAAGAGGCAGAAAGCAAGTTGTTGGGTGTGAACATGTCAGCTTCCAGGGATAAACATTGAATTTATGGATAGTTTTGTCATTTTAACGCTCTCCACAACAGCTTTAAGCTTAAAATTTTACATGTTGCACCAATTTTGAAGTAAAACAAAGGCACACTTAAATAATTTTTTCATATGGTGAAATAACCTTGAAAATTTAGGACTTCTCTAATTTCATGAAGGTCACTTGAAATTCAGAGTTGGCTTTTTGGGCCCGAGATAGAAGTATAGTAATATGGGTATCAATAGATTCACATTCACTTGTAGATCATGCTCTTGATATATTGGGAGTATTTTGAGTCTATTTGGGAAGGAAAGGCACATTGATGATGATTTGTAGTGCCTTTGCTCGACATTCGAGGTAGGTTATGACTTATTGCTCTTTATACTTAGATTGGTGGAAACTTATCATATAAAGCATGTTCTTATGAGTTGAGAAAAATATTAAGTTGACGTAGGTAATGTGATGATTCAATATTGTGATACTTGAATTGAGAGTTTTTCTAAAGTATGGCTTGAGTTTTGGAAGGATTGTCTCATATACTGTGTTTGCGCCTGTTTAAGAGGGGTTGAATTGTCATGATGAACACGATGTGGAAAGTATTCATAAAGAGATGTGGCCTTTCAGAAAGATTGAAAGTTTTATTGATATTGAGACTTGTAGCCTGTGCTTTTGAATTGATAATTTTTCTTGCATTTATATATCTGTTGCATTTGAATTTCCTTTATGATTGTGATCACTAGTATTCATTCATTTCATGGATCACATGATTGTACCATTGAAAACAGTATTTTTTTAAGAAAAAAATATACCATCTTTTATTAATTTAGTCCGAGGTAAGATGTCGAAGATAAAAATGTACCATCTTTTACTGATTTAGCTTGAGGTAAGATGCCGAATGGGTACATAAGTCCAAGGTAATATTTAAATTGAGTCTGAGGTAGGATTTTCGATAGGTATATAGACCTTATATGACCCATAGGTCCTTCCTCACAATATACTACTATGGAGGGGGTGTGTACCAATAGGCATTGGTCATTGCATTTCATCACCAAGCATTGCATTGCATCACTCATGTTATAGTGTTCTTTATTGACTGTTACTATTAAACTGCTGAACTTATTTGCGTGCAGGTTTAGTTTAACACCCTTTATTTTGATATAGTAACTACTTAAGCTCGGTCGGTACATGACGCCTACTGAGTTTTAGTAGTTTGTACTCACCCTACTCTTCTAAATCTTTCTGATGTAGATCAGAGTACCAGTTGTCTGTGCGACTCCTAATCTTGAGGAGTCTAGCTATTTTGAAGATGTGGTGAGCTCCCTTCATCCATAGACTTGGCCCAATTTTCTATCTTTAGTACTTATTAGATAGCCTTGCATTTGAATTTTCTGTTGCTTCTGTTTAGTAATTTGTTGTTGTACACGTGATACCGTGTCTTGAGGATTTGTTGATTTATGCTTATTTTATATATAAGAAAAGTGACAGTGGATTTTGGATTATTTAGAGTCTTATTTACCTTATATTCCATTTTATTGAATTCTATTGTGTGTAAGAGCTGGCTTACCTACTAAGAGGGGTTAAAGTATGTCTGATCACAATCCCAAATTTTTGAGTTGTGACAACAACACATTTAAAAAAATCTTATACCATTATGTGTCAATTTCCAATAGTGCGAAGCAACTACAAGATAATATTGTGTCAACATTAATACTATATTAATTACAAAATAAGGCTTTTTCAGTATTGACATTAATTACTCCTACACTTTTTGCCAATAGTGCCAACAGTATTAGTATTGAATATTTAATAAATTAAATACACTATAAGTGTTTAAAATGTAAAAATAAACTCAATACATGAAGTCTTAACAGATCTCATTTATTTTTCATTTCCTCTTGAAACCTTCGTCAAACTCTTTCTCTCGCCAACACCGTTGCTGGATTTAGGTTTCTCTCTTCACCGGATTCTTTGATCTAGCTTCACCGAATTTTTCAACTCTCTTTGTCGGACTCTTGATTCGTTTCATCGGATTCTTCATCTCACTTTACAAGACTCATCTTTGCCACTGGTAATTTCTCTATCCTGTAATGAAATTTTATGAAGTGAAATGTCAAACTACAATTGGAAATATCCATTTCTATTCTAATTTAGTTTGATCTTTTTAGGATTTGGCTTTTGATCCGATTGATGTTTCGATATCCCGATTCGAGGTAGCTCTAAACTCAGGTTGCCTAGCTCTTTAGCTACAGAGAGAGGAGAGGGGCTTTGAAGCCTTAATTTAAGCTAGAAAATCACGCTAGAAAACTAACCATATCGAAAAAGCTTTTAAGCTCAAGGGACGGTGAGCGAGATAGGATAAAATAATCAGATTCATCACCACATTCTTCATCTTGTTTTGTCGGAATATTCCTCGTCAACGATAATTTATCTATCTTCTAATGAGATATGAAATAAAATTTTGAACTACAATTGGAAATTCAATTATTTTTCTAATTTATTTTAGTCTTCCTAAATTTTTCCATATTCAAAGAAGTATTTCTTTACATTTGAAAATAATTTATTTAAACTTCTTGCTTTATTCATAATAATATGCTTTTATGTTATAAATATAGTGACACATTTTTATCTTTGAAAATAATTTAAAAAAAAATATTCTTACTTTATTCATAATAATATTCTTTTATAGCTTCAATAATATCATGCTATAGTTAAAATCACAAAGTTTCTAAAGCTTAATTTCATAAATGTAGTACCACACAAAATAAATTAGTGGGAGCACCAAATACTTTCTATATAAATATTTCTCACCTAAGTACACTATCAAAAAGCATCTTTTAGCCACATTTAAAAAATTGTGACAAAATAAATAAAAAATGGAAGGTTCCCTACATATAAGAAATTGACGGTAAAATATCCTGGGCAAAATAGGTGGTTACTAAAATTTCACTCCCTCCCTTTTTTAAAAAAAAATTTCTTTCTTTTCGAAAAACTCTGTGTATATAAAATTATTTTCTGTCTCTTTTGACTTCTCCCAAAATTGTTGCATTGCTACTCTTTATGCACAACATCACTTTTCAATTTCCTTTGATTTTTTTAGAAGAAAAAGAGTATCTAATTGAAAGTTGACGGGGGAAAGGATTATTTGTTCTAGCTTTCAGGTTTTTTTTAAGACTATTGAGGTGACCTAATTGAAGGCGGGAATGGTAATTATAATTTTATCTATTTTGTATTTTTGCTAGAATAGTTTGGTTGCTATTTGATTGACAAAGTCAAAAATGTGTCTTTCTATTTGGTCTAGTTCTGTTGTAATCTGTAAGTTAAAGAAAAAGAAAAAAAAGACATTTTCCTATTTCGGAGCATCTTAACCATATTAGAGAACATGGCAGTATTATTATCAAACCTCTTTTGTATTTGTATTAGTTTGATACTAGAGCGCCTGAAATTAGCTTAAAGAAAAAATGTTAATAGACCTACTAGGAAGGTTGGTTAATCCCTTTTCCATTTTCTTTTCAGTTGAGAATTTTGATGATAATTTTGAGTATTTCTTGAACTGAGGAAAAAAACTGATTGAACGTGTCTACATAAAAAAATGATTCAACATTTCTGGTAGTCTAGATCTTAATAGAAGCTATTTTGTTTGTTTCTTCAGAATACAGCATAGCATGTCACCCTTAGTTGATTTGAAGCTATACTTGGGAAACATCATTGTAGTGCGGAACTATCCAGTGACTAAGCTCTATCAAGAAGATTTTGTGGCTGAACGAAATTCAATATATTTTGACATTTTTCTCTGTCTTTCAGGAAGAATGTGATGATCTTGTAGAGAAGGTGAAAGCGGGTCTTGTTAAAAAGCTTACAATTGTAAGGTTTTATTGCTTGTTGTTTGACATAACTATTACGTTGAAACATAGTCTAGATATTATTGAATGACTGAAATCTTTAGTACGTTTAACTATCGTTTCCAGCATAAAATATCACCAAATAAATAACTTTTCCAAAAGGTGAACTCTCTGTCAGCACTGCTCGGTGCAAGTTCTGGTTGCCTCTAGAACAACCCAATTTCTCTTCTGTTATATAGCGTTTCTCCAGTCTCAGCTCTTCAGGAAACATGCTGCTTGCAAACACCACATGCTATATCTTGCCTTGTTTGCTAAGAGTGACCACTCTTGTTCATATTACTATATCCTTCATGTCCTGTCATGTGACCCCTCTGATGGCAAGGAACTAGTAGAACCTGGGAAGATCATGGCTAGGTTAGTGGCACTCAATTCGAGAAAGTACTCTGATCAAGGGAGAATACTGGAGTTGTCAAATGAATTCTCAATCTTCTTCTTCTAATCATTGTATCTTATCGTTGTAGGTTGTTGATGGAAAAAATGAGTCGCCTTTGAAGCAAAATATTTCTAGAGTGACTTCTGAGAAAGTAGTGCTTGAACCTCTGGCTAAGGAAAAGAAGGATGTCAATTAGATGCAGCAATGGTTAGATGATACAACCCCTGCAAAGAAAAATATTCCTAAAGTGATTCCCAAAGATGTAGAGCTTGAACGTCTGTCTAAAGATGAGAGAATTGGCAATTAGATATATCAATGTGCAGATGGGAGTTGTCATATGTTAACAGGATGATGGAGCACCTTGCTCAGGTAATTAGTAGATGTAATGAATTTTGTGCAACTCCCCCATCTACTCCTTCTTTGGTCAAATTGGTGTTGTCAAGCCTTTCCTGAAAAACTTTTGTAGCTCGTCTACATAGGGAAGATGCTTCTATTAGTTTCAGGTCATACCTTTGTATTTTGGGTATAGTTGCTACAAATATTATTCAGTTCTAGCTTTGTTATTTATATTACTGTCAGTTAAAACTTTTCTTCAGACCGCTCAAGTTGTGTTGTAAGAAAAAAGGGTGTGTGTGTGCGCACAATGGGGGGAGGGGTCATCGAGACATTATTGGAAAAATCATCTGCATGTTAATATATATGAATTTTTAATGTGAAATCCTTCTCTCTAAAAAGTACCCCTGCCTTAAATACGAATACATGACGTGCATCTATTGACTTGGTATAAACACCCACTCTGAACGGTTTTTATCAACTGCAACATTTTTTTTTTTTTTAAAATGTATAACTATATATGCAATCCCATAATTTGAATATCAAAGGGTTTTAGCCTATAATCTTTGATTCACTTTGGCTGGTATTATACTTCGACGTGGTTAATTCATAAATCTTGTTTTGGGTTCCATCGGATTTTACAGTTCATGGGTTTGGGTTAGGGTTCCATCGCCGATATTTTCTACTAGAATCAATCGTGTTTTTTTGCTCCTTTTCATTATATTTTCAGTCATTTTCTTCATTACGGTTAATTCGTAGAAGAGGGCTGTTGAGTAAAAGCTTGGGGTTTAAAATGTTTTAATGAAGGAAACTATAAATAGGTAAGAAGATGGAGTTTAAGCCGTTGGGATGGGTCTAAAATTAATGAGAAATGTTAAAAATGAGGCTTTTTATTGTTGGCTACCTACGTGGCTGCCTAAATGAGGCTGAAACCACTTGCTATGTAATGTGGCTGATCAAACGTGTTTTTAAGTTTGTTTAGTCAAGTTTTGGGGTATTTTGATTGGTAGGAGTAATTTAGGGACTAAAGTAATAATTAGCGTATAGTTCAGGGGTATTATCACCACTTCTCTTTAAAATAAAAATAGAAAGAATCACAATTATAAGTAGAGTAACTATTTCAAACAAAACACAGTGCTAAGTACTTGAGGAAAAATATCACAAATCATATAGTAGTTTAAATACTTCTTTGTTGCATAGTTATACATTTTTTTGAAAATAATTGGTTGCAGTTTATAAAAATTATTCAGCGTGGGTGTTTATACCAAGTTAATAGATGAACATCATGTATTTGTATATAACGTTGTGGTACTTTTTTTTGAGAAGGATACCACATTAAAGTTCATATATATTAACATGCAGATGATTTTTCCAGTAATGTCTACATGACCCCCATCCCACCCGCCGCGCGCGTGCACACTTACACACACCTTTTTCTTATAACACAACTAGAGAAATTTGAAGAAAAGTTTTAACTGGATGTAATGTATATAACAAAGCTAGAACTGAATAATCTTTGTAGCAACTATAATAGAAATACCAAGGTACGACCTGAAACTGATAAAAGCATCTTCCCTCCATAGATGAGCTACAAAGGTTTTCAAGGAAAGGCTTGACAACACCAATTTGACCAAGGAAGGAGTAGATGGGGGAGTTTCACAAAGCTTCATTACATGTACTAACTACCTGATCAAGGTGCTCCATCATCCTGTTTACATATGACAACTCCCATTGATGCATCTTATTGCCAAATCTCTCATCTTTAGCTAGACGTTCAAGCTAAACATCTTTGGGAATCATTTCAGGAATATTTTTCTTTGTAGGGGTTGTCTCATCTAAGCATTGTTGCATCTGATTGACATCCTTCTTTTCCTTAGCCAGAGTTCAAGAACTACTTTCTAAGAAGTCAGTCCGGAAATATTCTGCTTCATAGGTGACTCATTTTTTCCATCAACAACCTACACCGATAAGATACAATGATTAGAAGAAGAAGATTGAAAATTCATTTGACCACTACAGTATTCTCCCTTGATCAGAGTAATTTCTATAATTGGGTGCCACTAACCCAACCAAGATCTACCCAGGTTCTACTAGTTCCTTTCCATCAGAGGGGTCACATGACAGGATATGAAGAATATATTAATATGACCAAGAGTGGTCACTCTTAGGGAACAAGGCAAGAGAGCATGTGATGTGTTGGAAGCAGCATGCTTCCTGAAGAGCTGAGACTTGAGAAATGCGATATAACAGGAGAAATTGGATTGTTCTAGAGGCAACCAGAACTTGCACCGAGCAGTGCCGACAGAAAGATCATTTTTTGGACAAGTTACTTGGTGATATTTTATGCTGGAAATGATAGTTAAACGTACTAAAGATTTCAGTCATATAATAATATCTAGACTATGTTTTAATGTAATAGTTATGTCAAGCTGCAAGCAAAAAACCCTTACAATTGTAATATTTTTAACAAGACCCACTTTCACCTTCTCTACAAGTTCATCACATTCTTCTTGAAAGGCAGAGAAAAATGTCAAAATACATTGAATTTCGCTCAACCACAAAAGCTTGTTGATAGAACTTAGTCAATGGATAGTTCTGCACTGCTATGATGTTTCTCAAGTCTAGCTTCAAATCAACTAAGGGTTACATGCTATGCTGTATTCTAAAGAAACAAAAAAGTAGCTTCCATTAAAATCTAGACTACCAGAAACATTCTATCATTTTTTAAGTAGACACGTTCAATTCATTTTTTTACTCAGTTCAAGAAAAATTCAAAATGATCATCAAAATTCTCAACTGAAAAGTAAATGGAAAAGGGAATAATCAACCTTCCTAGTAGGTATATTAACATTTTTCTTTAAGCTAATTTCAGGCGCTCTAGTGTAAACCTAATCCAAATACAAAAGAGGAGAACAATATGGTTAAGATGCTCTGAAATAGGAAAATGTCAATTTTTTTCTTTTTCTTTATCTTACAGATTACAACAAAACTAAACTAGATAGAAAGACACAATTTTGAACTTGTTAATCAAATAGCAACCAAACTATTCTAAGCAAAAATACACAATAGATAAAATTATTACTATCATTCTAGATAAAATTAAAACTACTATTCCCGTCTCCAATTAGGTCACCTTCAATAGTCTTAAAATACCCTTAAAGCTAGAACAAACCATCCTTTCCCCCGTCAACATTCAAATTAGATATTTTTTTTCTTCTAAAAAATCAAAGAAAATTGAAACATGATATTGTGCATAAAGAGTAGCAATGCAGAACTTTTGGGAGAAGTCAAAAGAGACAGAAAATAATTACATATACGCATAAATACATAGGCAGCCAACAGTAAAAACCCTCTTTTTTAACATTTCTCATTAATTTTATACCCACCCCAACGGCTAAAACACCGTATTCTTACCTATTTATAGTTTTCTTCATTAAAATATTTTAAACCCCAAGCCTTTACTCAATAGCTCTCTTCTATGAATTAACCACAATGAAGAAAATGACTGAAAATATAATAAAAAGGAGCAGAAAACACGATTGATCCTAGTAGCAAATGTCAGCGATGGAACCTAACACAAATCCACGAGCTATAAAATCCAATGGAACCCTATACAAGATTTATGAATTAAACACATCGGAGTATAAAGCAAGCTAAAGTGTGGAGAAAATCAAAGATTATAGGCTAAAACCCTTTGAACTTAAAATCAGGGTATTTTTAAGTTCGTTTAGTCAAGTTTAGAGGTGTTTAAATTGCTAGGAGTAGTTTCAAGATTAAAATAATAATTCACATACAGCTCAGGGGTTCTTTCACCACTTTATTCTTTATTTTATAATTATTACTTTGCACAAGAAATTACAAATTGGACCATACTATTAGAGTGTGTTCAATATGGAGAAAAATATTTTCATATTTTCTCGTGTTTGATTGGTTAAAAATGTTGAACATGAATTATTCCTCTTCACATTCAATCTTCTCCTGTTGTCTTTGTCCTCGTCTTCACCATCCTATTTTTTTATCGTCGCCCTAAGTAGTAACAAACCAATTAAAAGATAAACATTGCATTTGACTAACCTTTTTTTGTTCAAACACCTCTAAGGATTCTTTGTAAAGATAGAGGTTTAACCTTAGACTTTGATCAAGCTTTTCCAACAGATCCAATATTTTCATGTTTGTCACCAAAAAAACAATTTCATGAACTTGATAAATTACAGAAAAAATGAAAGGCAAAAGAGAGAAAACCATCTACATCATTAAAGCGGAGATGAGACAACTCTTACTGGAGTTTTCAAATGAAACACCAGAAGATGGAGTACCTTGCTTAGGTAGTTAGAAGATGTAATGAAGCTTTGTGCAACTCCCCATCTTCTACTTCCTTGGGAAAATTGGTGTTGTCAAGCCTTTCCTGAAAAACTTTAGTATCTCATCTTTAATGGAGGGAAGATGCTTCTATCAGTTGCAGTCTTACCTTGGTATTTTGATTTTAGTTCCTACAAAGATTATTCAGTTCTAGCTTTGTTATTTACATTATAGCCGTTAAGACTCTTTTCTCGGAGGACTCTAGTTGTGTTATAATGAAAACCAGGTGAAGTCATTTTGAAGTTGCAATTGCTCTTACCATGTATCATGATTCATGAAAATGGATCAAGGGGTATATGGTGTATTCTTTTCAACTTAATGCAACTTATCTCCCTTTCAGAATCATCTCTTCTCATTTATATCTACATGTTGATATAAATAAAATTTTCTGTAACACCCCAAAAATCCTAAGCTAATACCTGAACCTATTCCATGAGTGTAATGATCCTTTTCCTAGTGTGGTGAGTGTTTTGGATGCGAATCATGTTCATAAGAAACTCCTATCATCAAGTTAAGTCGCAAGCACCTCACCAAAGTAAGTTTTCATGTAAGACTAAACTAGGGTCAAATTCAATTGATCATTCCTCCTAAAATATAAAGAGTTCGGTGGCCTAGTATCCTCTAAATTAACGTTTTTTGAGTCTTCTTTCCAATGCCACTGACCACGCATTAATCCAAGTCCAGAGTAAACAGTCATGGGCAGTTTACTGCAGTGCTACCAGTGATGACATATGGGAATGACGAACCATGGTTTTTGAGTCTTCATTCCAACGCTATCGACCTTGCATTAATCTGAGTCCGGAGTAAATAGTTATGAGTTATTTACTGCAGTGCTTCCAGTGATGAGGGATGGGAATGACGAACCGGTTCGTACTGTAACTTTTCTTCCCTAGATTGCACGAGTGACTTGATGGGTCATCATTTTAAACGACAGACCATCCTGTAACTCGTGGACTGGAGTTCCAGTAGACTATAAAAAGTGAATTCTAAAATCATGGACCAAATGACGGTCCGTCATTCACTTTGACGGTCCGTACACTGACCCGTGGTCTCTGAAGCAGACATTTTCCAGTTTTTTCCCAATTTTAGTCTAGGGGTATTTTGTAATTTCTCACTCTTTTAACTCCTATACTAAGTCGTTTTAAGCCTATTTTGGAGGGTATTTATTCCTACTTAGCGTTAGTTCTCTCCCATTCTTTCAATCAACTTCCAAAAGAAGAAAATGAGTTCCATCTTCTCAAGCTTCAAGAAAGGGTTTCAACTCCTAGTCTCAAGCTCCAAGTTCAAATCTCCTAAGTCTTTTCAATTCAAGTGGGTTAGCTTCAATCAAGGTGTGTGGGTATTCAATAAGGAATTCTATCACCCTTATGCCCAAAACCCCAATCTTCTAAATTGAACTTATGGATTTCTAAACTAGGGTCTTACCCAATTCTTATGGGTCCTTCTAAAATTATTTTCTCATGATTCTTCTATGGATTCTAACTCTAAATTACATGATTTTGCATGAGTTTTTATGAGTGATTTCTTATTCATCATTTTAAGGCTTATTCTTGTCTAATTTATGAAATTTGGGTTCTTACCAAAATTGAGAAAAGGTTATGATTTTTTTAAAGCTTCAATTCCTGATTTCTCATCTATTACCCACGCTTAAATTGATGTTTTGTAAGTGTTTTAAAAATCCCATATGTTAAGCATGAATTTTATCATGATTCCTTTGGATTGCATGTCTTAAAGTAAAATTGGTATGTTTATATAACATGACCTCTATTTTCATGAAATTGCATACGTAATTCTTCAAGTTATGATTTTAGAAAGGAAAGTATATCTTGAATAATGATTTTGCAAAGCTTTAAGACTTATGATATGAAATTGATATGGTATCAGATATGCCCCATGTTTTACGAAAGGTTTGACATCCAGATATGTCTACCTAAGTTATGAACAGTTTTGACATTAGATATGCCTCCATGCTTTATGAACAGATTTGACATCAGATATGTCAACAGTTATGATCAGTTTTGGCATCAGATATGCCCCAGTATTATATGAGCTATATATATGTTTTGGGAGTAGTATTAGCACCGAGTTGGACAGGGTGAGAATACCCATAGTCCCAAAACTACGTGTCCACATAGGTTCTAAGTCCCCTCTGTTGGGCATCAGTTTTAGTGATCTCGCCAAATTCATGCCTCTATACCCTGGCAAGGTATATTAGGTCCTCTGGATGGGGTGTATACATCAGATTTCATGTAGCTCATATGGTCTATGTCGGTTAGATAACCTCCCACAGAAACAGTTTCAATTTTAAAAATGTATTGACTCTTTGCTTTCAGATTTCAGACTTAGTACTTATGATTATGTTTTTAGATTATGATATTGTATTGAGTCATTACACTACACATTTTACTATTACCACATGATTTCATCTTCAAGGATAATTTAAGCATGTTTTATCACAAATTATGCATAATCTCATCTTTTAAACACGCTTTCAAGTATATTTTAGCATGACCAATGCATATCTCACATACTCTGTACATCCTATAGTACTGACGCATATCTTGCACTGCATCCTTTGATTATGCAGATTCAGGTGTTCATTCTCAGACCTATGGCTAGAGTTTCCAGGCCACTTTCAGTCAGCTGTTGGTGAGTCCTCTTAGTTCAAGGACTAGTTATGTCCTTAGTCATTGTTAGCTATTATATTTTTCCACACTTCGAGTTAGCTAGGGTCTTGTCGTAGAAACTCTTTATGTCATGAGTAAAAGCTTTTCAGACAAAGATAGCTTTTAAGTCTCTTTCTGGATTTTGTATTCCTATTTGACTTGATTATCCATTTATGTGATTCCAGATTTATCTATTATGCTTCCATTTATCTTTGTTATGCTTGAGTATGCTATGACCAAGGGGTTAGCTTGGGGCACTTGCGGTCCCACGTCCCGTGTTAAGTCAAGGGGGTAGCCTCGGGGTGTGACAAACCTTGTATCAGAGCCTCAGGTTCAAGAGTCATAGGGTTCTGAAGCCGCATCAAGTAGAGTCTCTTTCATGGGTGTAAAGTGCGCCACACTTATGAGAGAAAGGCTACGAGGTGTCTTAGGAAAAATATCACTTCTTTCATGTTTAATATCATGTGATAGAGTTTAACTCTATATATTCTCCAAATTTATGTGTTTTCCCAAATCCAACTGCTTTACCTCATATTTACGGTGCCATAAGTAGTGAATCTCAGATTATATCTTAGCGAGGTGCTCTCAGATCCTCTTTCAGAACCTTATTACTAATTATTTCGTAGGAGGTGAAAATGTGTACCTATATAGTTGTGTAGTGTTGCCACCCGGCAGATGTTGTATTGTAAGCCATTAGTAGTAGAATAAACCTAAAGCCAAAAATATGAAGTCGGAAGGATGGTAGCCTAGACAGGGGATTGATAGTTGATTGGAGTATGTATTTATAGTTGTGTTTTACTAGATGGGTAATGGGATGATACATCCCTTGGTGTGGATTAAAAAGTGGTAACTTCTTATGCTAGTATAGACCTGGTATAGGATGTGAACAAAAGGATGATAGTATGAGAGTGAGAATGATAGTTTTGTTGTATTTTCTGGTAGGCTTGGTGTAGTGTATCCAAGATTTTAAGTGATGAGTTGCAGCAAGTGTGAATGTGCAGGAATGATATATATATGTGAGTTAGTGAAGCATAGGCAATTTTGAGCCTCTCGGCATAGGCTTTAACGCATTTGATTTGGTAGGTAGTATAAAGAGAGAGCTTTGGGAGTTAGGACCATGTAAGCTTGACATGTCTTTTCAAGGGATAGGTTGGAAGTTATTGAGTGTGATATGTACAACCCTTATATGAGATAGAAAGGTTGAGGCCAAGATTTTTAGGTGAAGGAGGGTCTTAGACTATAGAAAGAAGTGGGTATTCGTGCTAGATTCTGCAGTAGTGTATGTTTGGTTAGGGTAAAATAGTCCTAGTCCCTTTGAGAGGTTGGTGAGGGGTCAATAGACTTAGGAGGGTAGCATGAACCTAATAGCTTTATGCACTGAGGTTGTATATATGTAAAAACATGTCTCTCAGACCTAATTCTTGAAATGATTCACGCTTATGATTTCCTTATTCTAAAGCCCTTTGATCTTTGCCTTTGATGACGAGGGGTGGTGATCCCCACTGATTCATGTATTACTTGCCCAGTATGTGAAGATCTCATGCCTATTGTGCTCAATTCCACAAGCCCCGCCTTGAGTGGCTTGATCACGCTAAGTGTAAGTTAAGATCAATCAGTAGTCTTTCATTCGTGACACTCATGCTCCCGCTCTTTACTTTTGATGATTTTGGTTTATGTTGTTATAAGTGTTAGGGGAGAAGGCCTTATAGTAGCCTAGATGGGAGGTAACAGATTTCTTTTCCTTGTTAGCATACTTGTTCCACCTTGACTTCTAGGTGTGGGTGAATTACGAGGTAAGGATTATTCATGTGAAATAGTTAGATGAGGAAGTTTAGTATGTCCTTCTGTATAAGTTCTTGAATTTGCAATTCCAAGTTATGATAGGAAAGAGGAGAGAAGTCATAAATAGGGTAAGCTATGAAACCATAAGGTGACGATAGTTATAAGCTTGAATATCGTGATGGGATATATGTGGATAATTGTTTTTATCAACTAGTGATCCTTTGGTTGGGATCCTTAGGTTAGTTGGGCGTTGTGATAAGAGGGGATGCTATCCTTAGAAGACATTCTAGATGCAATAGATCTAGTTGAGATAGGTTTGAACATGGAGAATCGGGTAGTTAGACTCAGACCTTAGTACCTTTATGTGCGTTGTTGAGGTTGTTAGTTGCAAATGGTAGGAGTTGTATTCAGAAGAGAATAGTTTCCCCGTGTATCTACTTCTCTCAGTTTTGTGTCCCTTTAGGTTAACTATGAGTTCTAGAGTATGTTTGTTCTTTATGAGTTTTAGCTGAGTTCCTACTCTCATCCCAGGCCAGTTATCATGTCAAATATCTAGTTCCTTTCCTATTAGGTATTCTTATGTTTTCAGCATGCATACGTCTCATGTAACCAGCTCAATTTTTATTTCAATCAGAAGTCGGTTACCACGATAGTACTTCAGCTCTTACAACTCAGTTGAAGGAGCTACTTGGGAAGAAGAATCATCCATGAAGGCCAGGTACCTTCACCCTTCTCCTTCCGATCTGGTTTCAACTTGAGGTAGTAGATCCATCCTTACTATGTCCCTCCGATTCTATTCCAGCAGTTTCTCTCAGGATCCTAGCATGTATTCATATTTTCAAAGTTGATTCATCCATGTTTTAAGTTAAAAAGTTCAGTTTCATGTTGATTCTTTGGTTTTCATGTTTCATTTTTGGTTGGGCTATTTTGTCTCTAGAATTCCCTTGCTTAGCCTTCATTCGAGGACGAATGATCCCAAGGGGGAGATATTATAACACCCCAAAAATCCTAAGCTAATACTCGAACCTTTTCCATGAGTGTAATGATTCTTTTTCTAGTGTGGTGAGTGATTTGGATGCGAATCATGTTCATAAGAAACTCTTATCATCAAGTTAAGTCGCAAGCACCTCACAAAAGTAAGTTTTCATATAAGACTAAACTAGGGTCAACTTCAATCGATCATTCCTCCTAAAATATAAAGAGTTAGGTGGCCTAGTACCCTCTAAATTAACGTTTTTTGAGTCTTCTTTCCAATGCCACTGACCGCGCATTAATCCATGTCCGGAGTAAAAAGTCATGGGCAGTTTACTATAGTGCTGCCAGTCATTACCAATGGGAATGACGAATCATGGTTCTAAAACACGGTCCATACTGTAACTCGTCATTGCTGAACTGCACCTTAAAATTTTAATCTTTAAAACCATTTGTTGGTTCACGACCCGTAAACCAAGACCACGGTCCATAGATTGCACGAGTGACTTGACGGATTGTCATTTTAAATGATGGACCATCCTGTAACTCATGGAATGGAGTTCCAGTAAACTCTGAAAGGTGATTTCTAAAATCAAGGACCAAATGACGATACGTCATTCACTTTGACGGTCCGTACACTGATCCGTGGTCTCTGAAGCTGACTTTTTCTAGATTTTTCCCAGTATTAGTCCAGGGGTATTTTTGTATTTTTTCACTCTTTTAACTCCTATATTAAGTCTTTTTAAGCCTATTTAGGAGGGTATTTATTCCTACTTAGCCTAAATTCTCTCCCATTATTTCAATCAACTTCCAAAAGAAGAAAAGGAGTTCCATCTTCTCAAGCTTCAACCAAGGGTTTCAACTCCTAGTCTCAAGCTCCAAGTTCAAGTCTCCTAACTCTTTTCAATTCAAGTGGGTTAGCTTCAATCAAGGTTTGTGGGTATTAGATAAGGGATTCTGTCACCCTTATTCCCAAAACCCCAATCTTCTAAATTGACCTTATGGATTTCTAAACTAGTGTCTTACCCAATTCTTATGGGTCCTAAAAAAATTTCCTCATGATTCTTCTATGGATTCTAACTCTAAATTGCATAATTTTGCATGAGTTTTTATGAGTGATTTCTTATTCATCATTTTAAGGCTAATCCTTGTCTAATTTATCAAACTTAGGTTGTTACCCAAATTGGGAAAAAGTTATGGGTTTTGTTTTAAAGCTTCAATTCATGATTTCTCATCTATTACCCACGCTTGATTTGAAGTTTTGTAAGTGTTTTCAAAATCCCATATGTTCAGCACGAATTTTAGCATGATTCCTTTGAATTGCATGTCTTCAAGTAAAATTGGTATGTTTATATAACATGACGTTTATTTTGATGAAATTGCATGCGTAATTCTTCAAGTTATGATTTTAGAAAGGAAAGTATATCTTTAATTATGATTTTGCAAAGCTTTAAGACTTATGATATGACATTGATATGGCATCAGATATTCCCCATGTTTTATGAAAGGTTTGGCATCCAGATTTGTCTACCTAAGTTATGAACAGTTTTGACATTAGATATGTCTCCATGCTTTATGAACAGATTTGACATCAGATATGTCACTAGTTATGATCAGTTTTGGAATTAGACATGCCCCAGTATTATATGAGCTATATATATATATATATATATATGTTTTGGGAGTAGTATTAGCACCGAGTTGGACAGGGTGAGAGTACTCATAGTCCCAAAACTATGTGCCATCGTAGGTTCTAAGTCCCTTTTATTGGGCATCAGTTTTAGTGATCTCGCCAAAGTCATGCCTCTATACCTTGGCAAGGTATATTAGGTCCTCTCGATGTGGCCTATACATCGGATTCCATGTAGTTCACATGGTCTATGTCGGTTAGATAACCTCCCACAGAAACAGTTTCAATTTTAAAAATATATTGACTCTTTGCTTTCAAATTTCAGACTTAGTACTTATGATTATGTTTTTAGCTTATGATATTTTATTGAGTCATTACATTACACATTTTACTATTACCATATGATTTCAGCTTCAAGGATAATTTAAGCATGTTTTATCACAAATTATGCATGATCTCAGCTTTTAAACACGCTTTCAAATATATTTTAGCATGACCTATGCATATCTCACATACTCTGTACATCCTATAGTAGTGATGCATATCTTGCACTGCATCCTTTCATGATGCGGATTCAGGTGTTCCTTCTAAGACCTATGGCTAGAGCTTCCAGGCCACTTTCTGTCAGCTGTTGGTGAGTCCTCTTAGTTCAAGGACTAGTTATGTGCTTAGTCATTGATAGCTATTATACTTTTCCACACTTTAAGTTAGCTAGGGTATTGTCCTAGCAACTCTTTATGTCATGAGTAAAAGCTTTTCAGACATAGATAGCTTTCGAGTCTCTTTCTGTATTTTGTATTCCTATTTTACTTGATTATCCATTTATGTGATTTCAGATTTATCTATTACGCTTCCATTTATCTTTCTTATGCTTGAGTATGATATGACCAAGGGGTTAGCTTGGGGCACTTGTGGTCCCAAGTCCCGTGTTACGTCTAGGGGGTAGCCTCGGGGTATGACAAACTTGGTATTAGAGCCTCAGGTTCAAGAGTCCTAGGGGTCTGAAAGCTGCATCAAGTAGAGTCTCTTTCATGGGTGTGAAGCGCGCCACACTTATGAGAGAAAGGCTACGAGGTGTCTTAGGAAAAATATCACTTCTTTCATGTTCAATATCATGTGATAGAGTTTAACTTTATATATTCTCCAAATTTATGCGTTGTCCCAATTCCACCTGCTTGACCTCATTTTTGCGGTGCCAGAAGTAGTGAATCTCAGATTATACCTTAGCGAGGTGCTCTCAGATCCTCTTTCAGAACCTTGTTACTAATTATTCCGTAAGAGAGGAAAATGTGTACCTAGATCCTTGTGTAGTGTTGCCACCCGATAGATGTTGTATTGTAAGCCATTAGTAGTAGAATGAATCTAGAACCAGAAATATGAAGTCGGAAGAATGGTAGCCTAGACGGGGGAATGATAGTTGATTGGAGTATGTATTTAGAGTTGTGTTTTACTAGATGGGTAATAGGATGATACATACCTTGGTGTGGATTAAAAAGTGGTAACTTCTTGTGCTAGTATAGACCAGGTATAGGATGTGAACAAAATGATGATAGTATGAGAGTGAGAATGATAGTTTTGTGGTATTTTCTGGTAGGCTTGGTATAGTGTATCCAAGATTTTAAGTAATGAGTTGAACCAAGTGTGAATGTGTAGGCATGATATATATATATATATATATGTGAGTTAGATAAGGATAGGCAATTTTGAGCCTCTCGGTATAGGCTTTAACACATTTGATTTGGTAGGTAGTATAAAGAGAGAGCTTTGGGAGTTAGGACCATGTAAGATTGACATATCTTTTCAATGGATAGGTTAGAAGTTATTGAGTGTGATATGTACAACCCTTATATGAGATAGAAAGGTTGAGGCCAAGATTTTTAGGTGAAGGAGGTTCTTAGACTATAGAAGGAAGTGGGTATTCGTGCTAGATTCTGGAGTAGTGTATGTTCGGTTAGGGTAAAATGGTCCTAGTCCCTTTGAGAGGTTGGTGAGGGGTCCATAGACTTAGGAGGGTAGCATGAAACTAAGGGATAGATGGTGAAATTTAGAATCGGTCAGATTTTGGAGGCTCAGGTAGCGATGCTTGTGGGTGTTAGAACAAAGTCAAGAGGGTAGGCATAAGCTTATTTCCATCCTAGCATCCTAAGTATTCTTCTGCCATTATGATATATTTTCATGCCTTTTGTGTCAGAGCCATGGTCTTATTTAAGATCCACGCTCATGTTCAGGTTCTAGAATGGCAAGTGATTGCTTCAGGCAAGGATTCTACTCTAATCCTGCGATTCTATAAATTCCAACTTTATGCCCTAAGGTTGGTATCTATGTAAACACATGTCTCTCAGTATGATCGGTCCTATTTCCTGAGTTCATTCCTCAGACATGCCTCAATGTCTACTCAAATCATGTTACCCCATGTATATGCTCAGACCTGATTCTTCAAATGATTCACGCTTATGATTTCCTTATTCTAAAGCCCTTTGATCTTTGCCTTTGATGATGAGGGGTGGTGATCCCCACTGATTCATATATTACGTGCCCAGTATGTGAAGTGCTCATGCCTATTGCGCTCGATTACCCAAGACCTACCTTGAGTGGCTTGATCACGCTAAGTGTAAGTCAAGATAAATCAGTAGTATTTCATTCATGACGCTCATTTCTTGTAGTAGCCTAGCTGGGAGATAGCAGATTTCTTTTCCTTGTTAGCGTACTTGTTCCACCTTGACTTCTAGGTGTGGGTGAATTATGAGGTAAGGATTATTCATGCGAAATAGTTAGATGAGGAAGTTTAGTATGTCCCTCTGTATAAGTTCTTGAATTTGTCATTCCAAGATATGATAGGAAAGAGGAGAGAAGTTTGAAATAGGGTAAGCTACGAAACCATAAGGTGATGATAGTTATAAGCTTGAATATCTGATGGGATACATGTGGATAATTGTTTTGCGCAACTAGTGACCCTTTGGTTGGGATCCCTAGGTTAGTTGAGCATTGTGATAAGAGGGGATGCTCTCCTTAGAAGAAATTCTAGATGCAATAGATCTAGTCGAGATGGGTTTGAACATGGAGAATCGGGTAGTTAGACTCAGACCTTAGTACCTTTATGTGTGTTGTTGAGGTTGTTAGTTGCGAATGTAGGAGTGGTATTCAGAAGAGAATAGTTTCCCCGTATATCTACTTCTCTCAATTTGGTGTCCCTTTCGGCTCACTGTGAGTTCTAGAGTATGTTTGTTCTTTATAAGTTTTATCTGAGTTCCTACTCTCATCCCAGGCCAGTTATCATGTTGAATATAAAGTTCCTGTCCTATTAGGTATTCTCATGTTTTCAGCATGCATACGTGTCTCACGAAACCAGCTCAGTTTTTATTTCAATCTTAAATCGGTTACCACGATAGTACTTCAGCTTTAACAACTCAGTTGAAGAAGCTACTTGGGAAGCAGAATCATCCATGAAGGCCAGGTACCTTCACCCTTCTCCTTTCGATCTGGTTTCAGCTTGAGGTAGTAGATCCATCTTTAGTATGTCCCTCTGATTCTATTCCAGCAGTTTATCTCACGACCCTAGCATGTATTCATATTGTCAAAGTTGATTCAACCATGTTTTAAGTTAAAAAGTTTAGTTTCATGTTGATTCTTTGGTTTTCATGTTTCATTTTTGGTTGGGCTATTTTCTCTCTAGAGTTCCCTTGCTTAGTCTTCATTCAAGGATGAATGATCCCAAGGAGGAGATATTGTAACACACCAAAAATCCTAAGCTAATACCCGAACCTTTTCCATGAGTGTAATGATCCTTTTCCTAGTGTGGTGAGTTCTTTGGATGCGAATCATGTTCATAAGAAACTCTTATCATCAAGTTAAGTCGCAAGCACCTCACCAAAGTAAGTTTTCATGTAAGACTAAACTAGGGTCAACTTCAATCAATCAATCCTCCTAAAATATAAAGAGTTAGGTTGCCTAGTACCCTCTAAATTAATGGTTTTTGAGTCTTCTTTCCAATGCCACTGACCGCGCATTAATCCAAGTCCAGAGTAAAAAGTCCGGGGCAGTTTACTGCAGTGCTGCAATTGATGACATATATGAATGACGAACCGTGGTACTGAACCACGGTTTGTATTGTAACTCGTCTTTGCTGAACTGCACTTTAATATTTTCATCTTTAAAACCATTGGTTGGTTCATGACCCGTAGACCAAAACCACGTTCCGTAGTGTGACCCGTGGTTTGTAAAAAATTAGCTTTTCTTCCCTAGATTCTATGAGTGACTTGACGGGTTGTCATTTTAAACGACGGACCATTTTGTAACTCGTGGAATGGAGTTCCAATAGACTCTCAAAGGTGATTTCTAAAATCATGGACCAAATGATGATCCGTCATTCACTTTGATGGTCTGTACACTGACCCGTGGTCTCTGAAGTCGACTTTTTCCATCTTTTTCCCAGTATTAGTCCAGGGGTATTTTTGTATTTTTTCACTCTTTTAACTCCTATAATAAGTTGTTTTAAGACTATTTAGGAGGGTATTTATTCATACTTAGCCTAAATTCTCTCACATTCTTTCAATCAACTTCCAAAACAAGAAAAGGAGTCCATCTTCTCAAGCTTCAAGCAAGGGTTTCAACTCCTAGTCTCAAGCTCAAATTTCAAGTCTCCTAAGTCTTTTCAATTCAAGTGGGTTAGCTTAAATCAAGGTATGTGGGTATTCAATTGGGTATTCCGTCACCCTTATGCCCAAACCCCCAATCTTCTAAATTGAACTTATGGATTTCTTAATTAGGGTCTTATCCAATTCTTATGGGTCCTTCTAAAATTGTTTCCTCATGATTGTTCTATGGATTCTAACTCTAAATTGCATAATTTTTCAAGAGTTTTTATGAGTGATTTCTTATTCATGATTTTAAGGATAATCCTTGTCTAATTTATGAAACTTGGGTTCTTACCCAATTTGGGAAAAAGTTATGAATTTTGTTTTAAAGCTTTAATTCATGATTTCTCATCTATTACCCACGCTTAAATTGATGTTTTGTACGTGTTTTCAAAAGCCCATATGTTAAGCATGAATTTTAGCATGATTCCTTTGGATTGCAAGTCTTCAAGTAAAATTTGTATGTTTATATAACATGACCTCTATTTTCATGAAATTGCATGCGTAATTCTTCAAGTTATGATTTTAGAAAGGAAAGTTGTCACGACCCGATTTCTTAATTCATGATGGCACCTACAATCCCCCAGTAGGCGAACCAATTCCCGTAGCCCAGAACGGTTAGTAATGGGATATTACCTAACCAAAATGCACCAGCAAGAAGAAATAAGCGAAAGCAAAACTCGAATATAAATACATAAAGGAAACTACACCAACCCCAAGACTTGGTATCAATAGTACAGAAGCTTCTAATAGGATACAAGTGCTAGTTGTAACAAAATACAACATAAATTGCCTCCAAAAGTACAAGCAGCAACAGTACAACCGATGAGATGTAGACAAGCCCCGACCGTCAGGCGCTCACCCTAGTCTCAAAGATCCAAAAGCTGCACGAGTCTCCAACATGATCAACGGCGAAAGCTCAGCTAATATCTGCACAAAAAAGTGCAGAAGTGTAGTATGAGCACCAAAACCATGGGTACTCAGTAGGTACCATAGGCCGACTGAGCGCATATAAGATATAAAAGCAGTAAATAACATATAGCAAGAGAGCAGTCACTGAAGCCATAAGCAAGGCACAAGGAGATAGCACAAATCATCCATAACCAAGAGCTTCAAGTAACACATGCTAGCACAGAGATACAATTACACAGAATCACAGGTGAAGGAAAGGAGAACGCACCTGGAGTCCTTGCACAAAAATATAAGTAAGTAGAGAGAGAGAGTTGAGAAAATGGCGGTATACCGGTAACCTCAAGTGGAAGGAAAAGACGGAGAGCAGTCTAACATACCCAAAATGGAATCAACCAGTATAAGGAAATCATAACACCAATCCAATCATATGATAGCATAACCAGGGAATCACCTCACAAGTACAACCCTAGGATGAAATAACTAGGCAACAATAACCGAGAGATACCACTCAGCTTCCCACAAGAATAGAACCAGAGTCTCACACTCTGCTCAGAAGGCCACACAAAAGTTTCTCAATAAGATAGGACTCCAAAGCCCTCTCAATCATCAAAAATCCCACAACCAAAGCCTCAACAGGCTAGCATCACTAATCTTTCAAGAACCGGGTGCCAAGACAAGCTCTAAATAAAGACAGGAGTAAATAGGAAAACTTTCGGTAGTGGCTCACAGCCAAAACTGTAGTAAAACATGCAGGGGAAAACCTTTTTCATGGATGATATGCTCGCACACAAATTTAAAAGTAGCCCAACGGCTCACAATAATTTCTATCAGCCCTGCACAAGCCCAATAGCTACTCAGCAGACATAACCAGCCTAAAAGGATAATCTCTAGGTTCGGGACTCGCAGACATTCCCAAATAGCCCACCATGTATGTTCCAGAGTCAATACAAGGCCACACAGGACCACAAGGGTAATATACAATACTACGCGAATACTACAAACAACGCATGAAATAACGGACGAACAAGGTGGACAAGGTCTGGGGTACCAACCTATAACAACCCATCCAAGGATGCTAATTAATGCAGTTATAGCCTATATACGCAGAGTCTAGATAGGGGAAAACCATAACCTACCTGTCATCCGATGACTAGCTGTGGGAACGGCATCGTCCAGACTCGAACTGCTCTGGGAAGCTCCAAATAACAAAAGAATACTTTTAACTAAATCCCCAAAGGCGTCTCTATGAAGGCTGACCAACCAAGGTAATGGAACAATTGCTAGAATCGATGAGGCTCGCCAATATAACTCCGTAGCTACTGCCAAATACTCAGAAAACACCTGCTGGATTGTTGCGTCAACACCCATGAATATACGCCATGAAAATGACGGGGAAAACTATACCAAAATGACGAGCTCGCGACGTAGAGCAACTTCCGTTAAACTTCCGAATTGAAATGTTCAAAGTCCATGGATTATTTATGGACTTTACCTATGATTTTTAGTGCATTTTGGGTGAAAATAATGAGTTAAAACGAAGTAGAAATCAGCTTTTATAAGCTGAACCGACTTAGGACGTGGGCCCCACTTTGACCTATCTGCTTGTGCAGTCTTACAAAAATGTGAATATCTCTCTATTCTAAAGTCGTATGGACAAAGAGTTTAGTGCGTTGGAAACTAGATTCGTAGACCTTCGATTTGGTATATTGGGGGCCCAATAACTCTTTATAGATAGGGAGAAACACCCCAAGATATTTAACCCAAATTTGAAGAGAATTCCTTAAAGGAATTTACAATAACTTTTTCCGACTTTTGTTTCGCAACTTGCTTGACTTCAAAACTCATCATACGACCATTTTGCCATTACAATACCTCATAACACATCCTTCTTAGTATATTAGACACTATTAGTCTTACCCCAAAGGCACGGGTTACTTTAAACCTTCCAAACGGGCGAGGTGTTACACGAGGCATTTCTTTAACTCGTACTTTTAAGTAAGGGATTCCATTGACCTAGAACCTTGGTTTAATTCCTTTATATTACCAAGAATGTTGTCGGAAGTTAATGATTTCCAAAGTTGAAGCTCTAAAATGAGGAACGGTCATAAAGACCAAACAAATGGCCCGGGCACCGAACTACCAGTCCCGACAAGCCATAAATGACTTAGGCCGCTACAAGTAAGCTCTAATGGTAAAACAAAGGCGAAAATGTGTAAATGACCGGAAGGGTCATTACATCATCCACTACTAAAAAGACTTTTGTCCCCGAAAGTCAGGAAGGAAAAAAATACCAGAGATTTAAGGATAGCGGATACAATTCCCGCACTACTCTCTTAGACAACCCGGTAACCTACGCGACCGGACGGCACCCAATATAACAGAACCAAAGAAAGAAACCAAGCCTTAATTTCTTACTAGCCAAGCTAGATTTCAACCTCCAAAGATCTGCCAACCTAAACTGAACCTCGAGAATCTTAACCGAAAAGCACCTACACAACACCAAAACCAGAGCACCAAGGTTATCAACACACAAAACTCGAATCCTTAAAACCATACCAAGTTTACCAGAAAATCCATCAACCCAAAACTCTAACTCATGAACCCGCTGTTCCTCAAAAGCCCTTTTATTTTTAATTCTGAACTGAATCCTTTAGGACCACAAAAAGGAATCTGCATACAAGCTGAACACTCAAACCACCCTCGAAGCATCAACTGACACACTAGAGATCCATAGTTCCTGCTTATACTTTACCACGAACGAAGTCACCTATTGTACAAATGCGCTTTAAGCCAAGATATAGGCTACTAGACTTTGCCATCCAAGATAACAACCCATAGCATATCATTGAAATTAAAGTTACCTGCCTTGACTGACCACCAACCAACGAACGAACATTTTTTCTAACATCAAATTCGCTAACTGAACCGTGCCAGGTCTGAATCAGCTGAAAGTAAATGAACCAGGGCAATCTGCCCAAAAGACCCAAACCAAAACCATGATCCTGCAAGAAGTGTGGTAAGCCTACCACAAAGTCTGTAACCATGAGCCAAGCTCTCAACTCTAGAAAACACTGCTGCTACTCCGAACACTCGATCACCATTTGAATGTGAAATTGCCTTACGAATCTCACCTCAGGAAGAAGTCCATTGTGCCATGAATATCAAGTCCAAACACCCCGAAGGCAAAGGAAAAAGGTTCCTGGGGTTCAAAGTTACCATCTAGCCATAGAAACTTTTGCATATACTTTCAATTTATTCCTTTGGCTAGAATCAACCGCTCTACTGGTTCTGCAAACAACCAACCACTTCGAAGCATATACCCTAACGAAATTCTCGTCCATACTGGCTGAGTTTAACCAACACTAGGACCCCACATAAACAATAACTCCGGAGGAATCAATTAAGCAAGCTTTAAAATCCTGGGCAAACGAATGGCTATTATCAGTCTCTACGTATCATCAGAGCTCAAAATAGCCTCGCTAGTCTTAACCCACACAAGCTGACCACATAAAGCATACACCACTGCTGAAGCTCAAACTTACGTCGTTGAGTCTGTCCAACCATCGTAGAAGGACCTCGTACTAACTAGAACACTGCTGAAATCTAGAATATCTCGCCTCTTGCAGAGGTTAGCGTAGGACTAGGTGTTCAAGACCAATAGCCGCATCCACAACTGAAGTAAAGAAGCTTAGTTGCCCGTACCCACTGCCTCCCGGCACTAGGATACTACAACCAAATAGAAACTGCCACGAACCATTCGAGGTAACCTGCCAAGTTATGATTTAGAACACCGACTTTCAAAATTGCCAACCAAAGCCTTGGTAGAACCCGTATGCTGCCAATGAACCCTTAGAAACCCAAGCCAACTAGGCCTGAATATGCAAGTTGCCAACACTGCAGTTGCTACTGAAACAAAACAATCGATGGAAAACCCATAGCAATGTGTAGATGGCTGAATCGAATCACCGACACACAATCCCAAAGCAAACCTTCATCGCCACCTCAGGCAACTACGAGGACATATAAACACAAAAAAAACGTCATCTCCCTTCTTTTTCAACTAAACAAAAACCCTTCCTTAGCACATATTAAACATTACAAATTCTTTCTCGAATAAGAACCTGAAGGCATTACCTTACTACTCATAGCTACACGTCAAATTCAATAAGGCAGGAGAAGAATGGGCCAGATGCCCAACTCACCAGAAATGCCTACAAATACAAGCCTTACCATGAGGTTACGATCAACACTTAGTCGGAAGTGCTTAAAGTCAAGACCCAATCACGATGCCAACATCCAAAGCTCATCGAAAGAACTACGATCAAGATTCGTTCCAACTGGAGCTAGGGATACAACAAAACACCCAATGGACCAGGAAGTGGAGGAGACTATGGTAAAAACCCACATACCTACCAACCTCCTAAACTAATCAACAAAGAGGGTCGACTCTAGACACTCGGGAGACCAAACCAATCTATGCACACTAGCATAATTAATATCTCCCAACTGAGGCAAAATCTCAACTCCAGCCCAACTACCGATAATACACCGAACCATCACACGGATCTCTAGCCACGCTAGATAACGGCCTAGGCAACAACCATCTAGGACCGCTCAACAAGGGAAACCCAACTAAAAGTCTAGAATCACAATGAAACAGGGGTAACCCAACTAGAAATGGAATAACAAGAACTACCCACGAGCTACAACTCCGGGAAAACACCTCTCAAGGCTAACGTACCCCCATCCACTACTAAAGAATAAACTACCAATAAAATAACACATCGGTACTACAATTCGGGTAGCCAAACAACTTAAACAAGTATCAGGTAGACATATAAGAAATTACACGACAGAAGGGATAGAGTCGCAACACGAGCGGGACTAACATAAGTCGAAGGTAGCAAAAGCCTAACCTGGAGCAATAATATCAGGAACCTCTACCTCTGGCCCACCAAGAGGAGTATCAAGCTGATGGGATATAACTCTGGACTGAGTAGTCGAAACTAAAGGCCCAACCGACCCTCACCGGGGACAATATCTATAACGGTAACCAATCTCTCCACAATGATAACAACCAGGCTGTTTGGGATACACAATCCTGGGGAAATTCCTAGCGAAGTGCCCATACTCACCACACTAAAAATAGCCTATACCAGATGAAATCCGATGGGAAAATCTTGCCTCGTACTTCAATACCGACAGACAACCCTGCTGAAGAACTAGAAGCTCAACTGTAACTGAAGAACCACTCACAGAACCAGGTACTGAAACACTCACCGGAGGGCTCAGAGTCCTAGCCACGGTGTCCTAAAGCACTGAGGTCGCTATAAATCCAGTCGGAGGTTGGGATGACCCCACACCCCCTATCTAGTGGAGTAAACCCTCACTCTGGAGTCCTGGCGCTGAGGGAAGCATTGAAGCAACAGGCACAGAAGCCTTGGCACCAACCGCTATCGCACTCGTATGAGGCATCTCAGAATGAATGAACAACCGAAGTTTAGAAGTCAATAAAGCCAGGAACACACGAGGAGGAGCCAAGAAGATGAAACTTTTCCTAACAATGCCCTGTAGCCTCCCGCAGATAGGATATGGACGTCATCGTACCGATCCACGAGACTCTACTTAGACACTTGCTTCTGTACCATGACACAGGTGAACCTAGAGCTCTGATACCAAGCTGTCACGACCCGATTTCTCAAGTCATGATGGCACCTACAATCCCCCAGTAGGCGAACCAATTCCCGTAGCCCAGAACGGTTAGTAATGGGCTACTACCTAACCAAAATGCACCAGCAAGCAGAAATAAGCGAAAGCAAAACTCGAATATAAATACATAAAGGAAACTACACCAACCCTAAGACTTGGTATCAATAGTACAGAAGCTTCTAATAGGATACAAGTGCTAGTAGTAAAAAAATACAACATAAATTGCCTCTAAAAGTACAAGGAGCAACAGTACAACAGATGAGATGTAGACAAGCCCCGACCGTCAGGCGCTCACCCTAGTCTCAAAGATTCAAAAGTTGCACGAGTCTCCAACGTGATCAACGGTGAAAGCTCAACTAATATCTGCACAAAAAAGTGCAGAAGTGTAGTATGAGCACCAAAACCACTGGTACTCAGTAGGTATCATAGGCCGACTGAGCGCATATAAGATATAAAAGCAGTAAATAACAGATAGCAAGAAAGCAGTCACTGAAGCCATAAGCAAGGCACAAGGAGCTAGCACAGATCATCCATAACCAAGAGCTTCAAGTAACACATGCTAGCACAGAGATATAATTACACAGAATCACAGGTGAAGGAAAGGAGAACGCACCTGGACTTCTTGCACAATAATATAAGTAAGTAGAGAGAGAGTTGAGAAAATAGCGGTATACTGGTAACCTCAAGTGGAAGGAAAAGACGGAGAGCAATCTAACATACTCAAAATGGAATCAACCAGTATAAGGAAATCATAACACCAATCCAATCATATGATAGCATAACAAGGGAATCACCCCACAAGTACAACTCTAGGATGAAATAACTAGGCCACAATAACCGAGAGATAGTACTCAACTTCCCACAAGAATAGAACCAGAGTCTCATACTCTGCTCAAAAGGCCACACAAAAGTGCCTCAATAAGATAGGACTCCAAAGACCTCTCAATAATCAAAAACCCCACAACCAAAGCCTCAACAGGCTAGCATCACTAATCTTTCAAGAACCGGGTGCCAAGACAAGCTCTAAATAAAGACAGGAGTAAATATAGTCTACCTACAGTCCCAATGGCCGCCCATACAATCAAGGAATACAATCAAGTGAAAGCAAACCCTCCGGCATCCCATACTACCGGAGCGTACACTGAACACACATCAAACAAGGGTGGAATCCAATGCATGATATGATATGATATGATATAGAACCTCTGTATGTACCTCCTCCGGTGCCAATCGGGCCCAGCAGGCAGGTTCCATGGAATGACTCAGCCTGTATACCTCTACTCCACCGTATACCCTTCCCTCCAGCGCACGTAGCCCAAAGCCCCAGGCCTGGAGCGGCAAGGTCCATGGAGGTCCCTGACCCCATACTAAAACTCAGTATCAAGAGATGTCATCCAGAAGTAAGTCCGGGATCAAGATAGAGACCCAGTTTCAAGTATGCATGCCCACACCATGTCCAGGACTAAAGTAGTATAAAATGCCTCAAAAACCCCTCCAAGGGGGCCCGAGCGTAACCGGGTCTAAAACTGTAGTAAATCAAGTCTAATGCTCTGCCCTGCAGAGACTAGTATCAGTAATAAAATCAAGTATGGTGCTCTTCCCCGCAGAGACTAGTATAAGTAATAAAATCAAGTCTGGTGCTCTGCCCCGCAGAGACTAATACCAGTAATAAAATCAGTGTGAAAACATCCAAAAATCCCCTTTTCTATCGTCAAAAGTACCAAAAATGGGCCCCCAGGGCCATGCAAATTTAGGAAAACTGTCGGTAGTGGCTCACAGCCAAAACTGTTGTAAAACATGCGGGGGAAAACCTTTTTCATGGATGATATGCTCGCACACAAATATAAAAGTAGCCCAACGGCTCACAACAATTCCTATCAGCCCTGCACAGGCCCAATAGCTACTCAGCAGACATAACCAGCCTAAAAGGATAATCTCTATGTCCGGGACTCACAGACATTCCCAAATAGCCCACCATCTATGTTCCAGAGTAAACATAAGGCCACACAGGACTACAAGGGTAATATACAATACTACGTGAATACTACAAACAACACATGAAATAACGGACGAACAAGGTGGACAAGGTCTGGGGTACCAACCTATAACAACCCATCCAAGGATTCTAATTAATGCAGTTATAGCCTATATACGCGGAGTCTAGATAGGGAAAAACCATAACCTACCTGTCATTCGATGACTAGCTGCGGGAACGGCATCGTCCAGACTCGAACTGCTCTGGGAAGCTCCAAATCACAAAAGAATACTTTTAACTAAATCCCCAAAGGCGTCTCTATGAAGGCTGACCAACCAAGGTAATGGAACAATTTCTAGAATCAACGAGGCTCGCCAATATAACTCCGTAGCTACTGCCAAATACTCAGAAAACACCTGCTGGATTGCTGCATCAACACCCACGAAGATACTTCATGAAATCGACGGGGAAAACTATACCAAAATGACGAGCTCGCAACGTAGAGAAACTTCAGTTAAACTTCCGAATTGAAAGGATCAAAGTCCATGGATTATTTATGGACTTTACCACTAATTTTCAGTGCATTTTGGGTGAAAATAATGAGTTAAAACGAAGGAGAAATCAGCTTTTATAAGCTGAACCGACTTAGGACGTGGGCCCCACTTTGACGTGACTGCTTGTGCAGTCTTACGAAAATGTGAATATCTCTCTATTCTGAAGTCGTATGGATGAACGGTTTAGTGAGTTGGAAACTACACTCTTAGACCTTAGATTTGGTATATTGGTGGCCCACTAAATCTTTATAGATAGGGAGAAACACCCTAAGACATTTAACCCAAATTTGAAGAGAATTCCTTAAAGGAATTTACAATAACTTTTTCCGACTTTTGTTTCGCAACTTGCTTGACTTCAAAACTCATCATACGACCATTTTGCCATTACAATACCTCATAAAACATACTTCTTAGTGTATTAGACACAATTAGTCTTACCCCAAAGGAACGGGTTACTTTAAACCTTCCAAACGGGCGAGGTGTTACACGAGGCATTTCTTTAACTCGTACTTTTAAGTGAGGGATTCCTTTGACCTAGAACCTTGGTTTAATTCTTTGATATTACCAAGAATGTTGTCGGAAGTTAATGATTTCAAAAGTTGAAGATCTAAAATGAGGAACAGCCATAAAGACCAAACAAATGGCCCAGGCACCGAACTACCGGTCTAAACAAGCCATAAATGACTTGGGCCGCTACAAGTAAGCTCTAATGGTACAAGAAAGGCGAAAATGTGTAAATGACCGGAAGGGTCATTACAAAAGTATATCTTAAATTATGATTTTGCAAAGCTTTAAGACTTATGATACGAAATTGATATGGTATCATATATGCCCCATGTTTTACGAAAGGTTTTGTCACGACCCGATTTCTCGGTCATGATGACACCTACAACCCCCGGTAGGTGAACCAATCCCCGTAGCCCAGAACCGTTAGTAATGGGCTACTATCTAACAAATAAGGGAAACAGAACGAAGAGAGCAGATAAAAGGGATATAAATATGTACATATGCGGAAACTAAACCAAACCCCAAGACCTGGTATCATAGTATAGAGCCAAAACTACATAAATAGAGTGCAAACGATCCAAAACAATATATACAAATGTCTCTGAATGGTAATAGAGTACATGAAGCAAAAGATAAACTAAAGCTAAGCTCCGATCGCTAAGAGCTCACCCTCAGTCTGAAGTAGTCCCCAAGAGATCTCCAAGCACGAATCACAGCGATCTAACGGTGATGGGCCCCGCTAGGATCTGCACCCAAAGATGCAGGGGGGTAGGGGTGAGGACCAAATGCGAAGCATAAGGTACCCAGTAGGTATCATAGGCCGACTGGGCACATATAAGATAAAAGAGTAGTAACAGACAGAATAGAAGCAAGCAATCACAGAAATCAACGAAAGGTACACAGGAACTAGCCTAGAGGGAAATCAACAGAACCACATGTGAGGCTAGTAAGCAGAATATACACACCATAGGCACAGGTGAAAGTAAGAAATAACGCACCTGGGAAGTGTAAGAAGAAGAGAGAAAGAGTAATGATAGGCATGCTTAGAGACATGAATCAAGCCCAACTAATCATATCAATCTCAAATCCAGCAACTAACAGTCTAGCAGTAACCAATTTCATAACTAACCGTAACAGGGAATAATTCTGTAAGTAAATAGCAAGAGTCTACCTATAGTCCCCCAGCGGCCCATACAACCGAGGAACACAAACAAGTGAAAACAAACCCTCCGGCATCCCATACTATCGGAGCATACAATCAACAACCAACAAACAAGGGTGGAACCTCAAACAATGAATGATATGATGCATGAAGATCTCAAGTGAAATGGTATCTCTGTATGTACCTCCTCCGGTGCCGATCCGGCCCAGCAGGTAGATTCCATGAAAGGACACTGCACGTATACCTCTACTCCACCGTATACCCCTCCTCCGACACATGCAGCCCGCAGCCCCTGGCCCGGAAGGCAAGGTCCATGGAGGTCCCAGACCCCATACTAAAACTCAGTATCAAAACATGTCGTCCGAAGCAAGTCCGGTATCAAGATAGAGACCCAGTCTCGAATATGCATGCCCAGACCCTGTCCATGACTAAAGTAGTAGGAAAATATCTCAAAAAAACCCCTCCAAGGATGCCCGGGCATAACCGGGTCTAAACAGTAGAAAGTCATCTCAGGTGCTCGGTCCGATCGACACTAAAAATCATCTCAAGTAACAAGAAAACTCAACTAGCACCCCGGCCCTGCCGAGTCTAGCGTTAATCATAAAACTGATGATTTAAAACATAATTTTACTTTCTTGCCCAAGAATATTCACAAGTTAAATCAAACCATTTCCAAATTATTTCCATCAAAAATGGGCCCCCGGGGCCATGCAAGGTTTAGAAAATAGTGTCAGTAGGCCCGAAGCCAAACCGTAGTAAAACATGGATAAAACCTCTTTAAATGCATGGAAATGGTATGATCACACACAATAGCTGCCCAGCAGCTCACAATCAACCTATCGACCCTGCACAGGCCCACAACTACTCAGCAAGCATAACCAGCCTAGAAGGATAATTCTATGCCCGGGACTCGCGGACATTCCCAAAATCTCACCTTCTATGTTCCAGAGTCAACAAGGCCTCACAGGACCACAAGGAAAAATAAAATATATCGGCAATTACTACAAGCAACGGAGGAACAAAAGTAGGCAGACATGAATAAAGCGGTCGAGGTCTGTGGTACCAACCTAAATAACCAACCCAAGGATGCCCATTAATACAATTTTATCCTATATATGCGGAGTCTAGGGAAAAATAAACCGTAACCTACCTGTCGTCCGATGACAAGCTGCTAGAACGATGATGTCCACGCTCGAACCGCTCCGAGAAACTCCGAAATGAAATCAAACTCGAAATTAGGCTTGAATAACTTGACGTGGATAATCGATTTTCTTTTCGGCGATCCAATAAATTATCAAGATCTTGCTTATTGGATTCAAATTTTAATGTGACAAGTGGATGATGTACTGTGGTAATTTTTGCACCAAAATTACATTTAAAAGAAGTGTTATGAAAGTTGGCAGCAATTAGCAAGTAATTTACTCAATGCTTTAAGTGAGTAGGCAGCATTTGTTTGTTGAAATCAATTAAAGTGAAGGGGACATTTGGCAGGCTACCACATATGGACTATGGTGTGTCCCTCCCCCCCCCCACTTCCACGTGGAAGTGGGGTTGTTTAACACCTCATCACTTACCCCGTTGTATAAATATTCGGGTATTGCATAAATTCGTGGTATAATAAATATAACTTTTTAAATATACCATAATTCATAGAAAATTATTTTGAATAAAACCTACTATATTATAATAATAAATTTCAACATAACTAAATTTACTATCTCCGTTAAAATATTACAATGTATAAAAACCTTATAAAATAAATACATATACACTTATATCGTAACAAAAATATTTTTCATAAACCTTTAAAATATTTTGAAAAGGTAATAATAATATAACTTTTTACCAAATTCAACTTTAAAATATAATATTTTCAAATATACGCGCGATGCTAATAAAATTCTCAAACCTAGACTCGCAATTCACCAACGCACGATTTTGATACTCAAGAACTCTCTTGGAATTCTCCCTTATGTTTTCTCACTGTTTCGGAACTGAAATGGCATTTTAAAACGTGAAGTTGAGGCTTAAATCGAGTTTAACCCGACCCGGTTCGCGACCCTTTTCGCAACCCGTTTTCTGCCAGACAGTTCGCGGTAAAATAGTCATAACTTTTTACTCCGCGATCAGTTGGACGTGAGGTTTCGTGCATTGGAAACTAGACTCGTAGACCTTCGATTTGGTATTTTGGGTGACTTCTAACTCTTTATATATTGAGAGAAAATCTCCGAGGCATTTTACCCAAAGTTCAGACAATTTATTAAAGAACTTACGATAACTTTTGTCGATTTGCTTGACTTCAAAACTTATAATGCGACCAAACAAATGGGCCGGACACCGAAATACCGGTCTTGACGAGCCTTAAGTGACTTGGGTCCGCTACAACAAGCTCTAACGGTTCAAGGAAAACATATACGTGGAAATAACCAGAAGGGTCATTACAAGTTTGACATCCAGATATGTCTACCTAAGTTATGAACAGTTTTGACATTAGATATGTCTCCATGCATTATGAATAGATTTGACATTAGATATGTCACCAGTTATGATTAGTTTTAACATCAAATATGCCCTAGTATTATATGAGCTATATATATATGTTTTGGGAGTAGTAGTAGCACCGAGTTGGAAAGGGTGAAAGTATGCATAGTCCCAGAACTACATGCCCCTGTAGGTTTTAAGTCCCCTCTGTTGGGCATCAATTTTAGTGATCACGCCATAGTCATGCCTCTATACCTTGGCAAGGTAGATTGGGTCCTCTCGATGGGGTGTATACATCGGATTTCATGTAGCTCACATGGTCTATGTCGGTTAGATAACCTCACACAGAAATGATTTCAATTTTAAAAATATATTGACTCTTTGCTTTCAGATTTTAGACTTAGTACTTATGATTATCTTTTTAGCTTATGATATTGTATTGAGTCATTACATTACACATTTTACTATTACCATATGATTTCAACTTCGAGGATAATTTAAGCATGTTTTATCACAAATTATGCATGATCTCAGCTTTTAAACAGGCTTTCAAGTATATTTTAGCATGACCTATGCATATCTCATATACTCTGTACATCCTATGGTACTGAGGCATATCTTGCGCTACATCATTTCATGATGCAGATTCATATGTTCCTTCTCAGACCCATGGCTAGAGCTTCCAGACCACTTTATGTCAGCTGTTGGTGAGTCCTCTTAGTTCAAGGACTAGTTATGTGCTTAGTCATTGTTAGCTATTATATTTTTCCACACTTTAAGTTAGCTAGGGTCTTGTCCTAGCAACTCTTTATGTCATGAGTAAAGGCTTTTAAGACATAGACAACTTTCGAGTCTCTTTCTGGATTTTGTATTCCTATTTGACTTGATTATCCATTTATGTGATTCCAGATTTATCTATTATGCTTCCTCTTATCTTTGTTATTCTTGAGTATGCTATGACCAAGGGGTTAGCTTGGGGCACTTGCGGTCCCATGTCCCATGTTACGTCTAGGGGGAAGCCTCAGGGCGTGACATTTTCATTGTGTTATCCTTCTCTCAAAAAAGTATCTCAATTTTATGCATATTCTGAATCAAAAAAAATTGAAACCTCTGTATTAAGATAGCTTCATCGGTTACTATGAATGATCTGAACATGTCAAAAACATTATCTCTGGAAGAGGGAAGCATAAGCGAATCCTTGTTTGGATTATGATGATTCTAAAAGTGGGCTTACTTAATCTAAAAATTTTCTCTTTAAGAGAATGCAATTCTTCTCGATTTATCTTCAAAGCATCTTTTTTTCCAAGCAGTCCACCAAATACATACAGGGTTCAGACTTCCAAAATAAATTTATATACAAATACATGCCATACATCTATTGACTTGATATAAACACCCATATGATAAATTTTATGAACTGAAACCTATTTTTAATAAAAATGTACAACTACAAATGAAGCATCCATCATAGAAAGAAAAAGTCTTTAAATTGCTTTGCTTGACTTGGCTCCTCTACTTATAGTTGTGGTTCTTTTTGTTTTTATTTTAATAATTTCTTGGGACATCACTTTATTTTTGACAAAAAAGAGCACAAACTCAATCGTAACTTGCATCAGACAGTAGCATTAATTTGTCAATAACTTCTGCATAAATGGGAAATAGATGAAAGAGAAGGAATAGAGATTTATGCTCATGTCTAATAAAAAAAAGAGAAATAAAAATATAGCTGCATAAACCAATTTCCATCAACTTTAAAATGCAGGAACACCTGAACCAACATCCTCACACAAAAAAATAAAACGAACGGAATTCATGCATTGAGGAATAGGGAAGAAGATGATCAGAAAGACCATCCAGGCATACCATGCCCATAGTTGTAGTTTCTTGAAACAGAAGGTCTGTGCATTTTCGGTCTAAAACATATACATAGATTGCTATCTTATTGATCTCTTCATAATCCAAAGGAAACCTCTTTGAGATGCAACAAGAAAATGTTCTTTCTTGATTCTCCAAAATTAAATAGATGTTGCAAATTTACAAGGCCTATTAGATTTCTAGAAGTCCAATAAACAGTGATTAAAGAATTCCATCTCTGCAAAAAGTTTCCCAAGACGAGCAAAACCACTCAACCTTCAATACATGGCATCATTTGCAATACAGGGCAATAAGTAACAAAAATACTGCTGCATCAAATAAAAGAAGAAAAGAAACTGCAAAACTGGCCATACCATTATTATCTTCATTCATGTTGTAGTTGTCTTCATCGTCATCGTAATCATAAATATTCTGTAAAATTGTTCATGAGTTCCAATATACTTAAGTTCAGTACATACTTTATAGAGAATGTCACTTAATGAGTTCATATGAGGGAGATATAACCATTTTAGCGCAAAAAGTTGGTATTGAGTTCTGGTGCAAGCGTGATTGGGCTGAAGGAGCAATATAGTGCTAAAAAGGTGTGATAGACCTGAAGGAAATGTCTGAACACTATTTTAAAAGGAAGATTTTGAGATTTTAGTATTGTTGACATTTTGGGAGTAGGGAAGCTTCGTTTGAGGCAACTATCAATGCCTTTTTCTTGTATACATATTGGGTATGTGTTTTTACCTTTATTTTGTTTATTTTCCAAGAATATCCATTGTGTTTTCACATTACATTTATAAAAGTTGAGATTTAAAACCTCAAGGATAAGAAACTGAATATCATTGGGTTGAGGATTGATTTGTGGTGGCTTTTCATAATTTTTTGAACATAAGGTCCTTTTGTTATGGGTAAACTAATTCTTGCATCAATTTTCTGATTTATCAATTATTTCATCATTTTAAATCGCGTATAAACATGAAAATTGAAGATTTTAGGCCTAAATTTAAGAGATTGTATTTTGATATTTTGAGAATCGATTTGAACACTATTTTTAATGAAATATCAGATTTGCGTTCCTTACCTTATGGGTAAAACTGATTCTTAAACAAAATTTCTATTTGTGGGGGTCAATTTCATATAATTAGTTTCATTTTAGGGTCTATTTTGTGTACTTTTTTCCTCCAAAAAAGTGTATAGTTTAAAATATGGTGATAATTGAATGGGGTGCTTATACCTTTTCCCCATTATTACTCACTATTAAGAGGCAATAATCAAGCTGGTGGGTGTCAACATGTCAGCTTTCAAGGATAAACATTGAATTTATGGGTAGTTTTGTCATTTTAAGTGCCTCCACAATAGCTTTAAGCTTAAAATTCTACACGTTGCACCAATTTTGAAGTAAAACAAGGGCCCACTTAAATAAATTTTTCACATGGTCAAATAACCTTGTAAATTAGGACTTCTCTAATTTCGTGAAGGTTATTTAAAATACTGTGTTGGCTTTTTGGGCATGGGATAGAAGTATAGAAATATGGTCATCAATTGCAATGACCCTTCTGGTCATTCTCGCATTTACGCTTTCTTTGTATTTGTTATGACCCAACTATCGGGTTGTGCGGGCACCTATTCTAATCCATTTAGATAGAAAAATCCTTACCGCCCAATCCAACAGGTAATGAACAAAACAAATTAAAATCATACATAAACTCCTTTAATACAGAAAACATTAAAATTTAATGCGAAAAAACCTCTTTTAAAATACAAACACCCTCCCTGAGATCTAGTCTAAGCCGGTACAAAAGCTACTACAGGAGAAATACAAGTAAATAACAGAAGACATAGATTCCACCATGTAATCGAAGAGTAGAAGCTACTGGATATCGCCATCATCATGTACCTGTGAATCATCACTGATCCTGCAACTAGACTATACCCAAAAAGGTATAGCAAGAGTAGTATCAGTACAAACAACACGTACAGGTAGGCATCATCGGTTGACCCGAATCCACTATATACTATCATATAAGAAATCAAGAGAAATATGCTACAAGATATAACAATCCATTTCCATTTTCATCCGTTTTACATCTCCCTGTTAGTAATTCTAAGAACTTGTACGCCCAGTCCCAAACCTTCCTATTCCGTTCTGCTGCCAACTCTATCATTAGCAGGCATTTCCCCTTCTATCCTAGTCTAGCCAAAGGGTCACATATAACACTAGGACTTTCCAAGTTACACTTAACACTAGGATTTTCCAAGTCACACTTAACACTAGGACTACCTTACTAGTTCAATCCCATGGTTTACATTACTAACTAACCCTGTTAGTAGGTTTGTTACCCTGTCTTAATATCGTAAGTCAATAACCTTGAGCCCTAGCCCACAATAATGGACTACCTGTGAGTTTCTGCGTATTCAACCCCCCAAGGTTTCTTGCCCTTGACATCCCACCGATTCAAGCACTCACAGAATACTAGTATTGTTTTACTAAACCAGTCAAACATGACTCCCTAGGAACCTTAGTCCCTCCAAGCTCATGTGACTACCAATAAGACCCCCAAACAAACATCGAACTAAACAATCATATAAGTAATGCACAATTATGAAAGGAACCAAACCACACATAAATGTGTTACCGCTTGGAAGCTACCCTGACCTCCCAAGGATCCTAGAACATCATCTATGTCATTACCATGTAACTCCGGTTTATAGATTAAACCACATTATAACTTAAACACACCAACCCAGCAAACTAAGCTCAAACCCAGACTACCATTCTATTTTCCAATGTCAATCTATGACCCCACAACCATAAGTATGCCCAACGCCCCAATGACTAGACCACATACCCGTACGTTATAATTTACAAGTGCCCGGATCGCTTAAGAGTCCCCAGGACAATATCTACCATGTAATCACAACTAGCCATAGATATTTCTAGACTCTCAGTCTTCTTTCTCACTTATCAGCCACGTGGAACAGGTTTAACAACCACTTAAATAATGAACAATAACATAGCATATACCATTTTTATTTTAAGTAATTCGGACCAGCCAAGGGTCCCTAGACCAACACCTAAGTGTTAACATATAATGCTTGGCCCACCCAAGGGCCAACCCCATAACTAAGTGAAATAACCCTGCCACTCAAGGACCTATATGCACAATCACAATTTCTGCAATAAACCCAATCTACTCATGAGACCATCGACAAAACATAATCAACAATGCATAAATAAACTCATACCAGGTGTGGTACCCGAGCCAACCTACCATTATAGAACCCGTACAAGGCGTGGTACCCGAGCCAACTGTTAAATATCCTATACAAGGCGTGGTACTCGAGCCAACTATTAAATATCCCATACAAGGTGTGGTACCCGAGCCAACTAATATGTAACCTGTACCAGGCGTGGTACCCGAGCCAACCGAATGTCACACAAATCCAACAATCAATAAACAATGAAGAAAATAACACTTGTAAACCAACAAGCAACAAAACCAAGTCCATTTCAGATGACTGACACCCGTACAAGTAGATATTTACAATCTCATTGCTTGAGCATGCAAACTCATACAACACTAAGCGATAGTACATGAACACATATTACATATTTGGAAAATAATAGCCATCACCTATGTAACACCCCCAAATCCAAACCATCTATTTAGCTTAGAACCCAATGTTTTTTGAAATTATTGGTCATGATGGGTAGCCACCACGGGCGTCGGAGTCTTAATGGCTCATGGGGTGTGCCATGGGATTCGACCAGCAGCTGCTGAGCAGCACCCTTCTAGCCGATGGGTGGCCATGATGGGTGTCATGGGTATGACATCCCATTGGTGCCCACCATCGAAATGGTCCAGCAGAATTCTCTCTATACCACCCCCTTCCTCGACGAGCGGTCACCACGGGCGATCACCACGAGTGTCGTGGTTAAAAAGGGCTAGGGAGGCGCCATCAAAACCATCTAGCAGCCCTTCCCTCATCTCAGCTTACCCGATGACTTGGCCTGATGGGCCGTCATGGGTGCGACGCACGTCGGGTAGCCCATGAGGCAGGATTTTCTCCAGCTTCTATTTTAAGTCACAGGGGTATTTTTATAATTACCCACCCTTTTAACTCTTAAGTGAGGTCGTTTTGGCCACTTTCAGTAGGGTTTCTACCCTTATTAGCCTAAGTCATTCATTATTCCCTCATCCGCCTACCAAAAGAGGAAAGGACTCCTTCAAGCTCTAAGTTTAAAGCTCCAAGATCAAGTCTCCTTTATTTTTAATCTCAAGTGGGTTAGCTTCAACCAAAGTATGTGGGTATTCAACAATGGGTTCCTCTCACCCTTGTGCCAAAAAACCCCCAATTCTTATTTTGAATTATGAACTTGTGAAATTAGGGTTTTAATCTAAATTAAAGAAAAAACTTATGAAATCAGTTTCTATGCATCAATTAATGGTTTCTTATTGTGTATCTATGAGTTGACTAAGATTCCTTAAATGATTTCAAAAACCCATGCATTAAAGTTGATTTCTAGCATGATTTCCTTCAAGTTATGGGTTTCTATGTTGGGGTTCTTACTCAATCCTCTAGGGTCTTCCTATTAAGTGCTTTTCATGATTCCTCCATGAATTTTAAGTTCAATTTCATGCATTGATATTATGATCTCAAGTACCTTATGGAAATTGCATGCCTAATTCTTCAAGTATGAATTTAGAAAGAAAAAAATGTATGATTTGGAATTATGGCTATGCTATACTTTAAGAACTTACGATATGAGAATTGCATGACACCCGATGTGTTTTCATGCTTTTTAATAAGATTTGCATGAGATTGTGACATTATGAGTTTATGAGCTATATGTACATGTTTTGGGAGTAGTATTTAGAATCGAGCGATGAGGGTTCGATTACTCAAGTCCAGAACTATGTTGCCAGCATAGGTTATGAAGTGCCCTATGGGCTTATGAGAGTGGTTCCACATCTTGATCATGGTGTCCTGTGCCTAGAGGATATTAGGACAGCTATGCCAACTAGGGTTATATAGTTGGGTATGGTGACTCATTCGTTAACAGAGTTCAAGTCAGCTTTGCTAACTAGGGTTATATAGTCAGATTCCATATAGCTCGCATGGTCTATTGTCAGTTATAAGAAACTCCCGTATGAATGTTTTGACTGGTTTAAGCTTATGATATCTATTTTGAAGTATTGACTCTTATCTCATGTTTACCATTCAAGTTATGATATTTACTTATGATATTTCCCTTTTTCATAAACTCAATTTTAAGTATGTTTTCATCGTATTCATGCATATCTTATATACTCAGTACATCCTATAGTACTGATGCATATTTTGTGCCGCATCCTCTTGATGATGGAGATTCAGGTTTTCTCCCTCAGACACATGGCTAGTCAGTGTCAGCCGTTCGAATCTTATTGATGAGCCCTCATCCTATGAGGACCGGAGTTATGATTAGTTTTCTTTATGTCCCTTTTTGTTGGATTCATGAGTCAATTGGGGTCGTGTCCCATCAACTCCTATTTCAGCTTTTGAGGCTTCAGACATAGATAGTTTGTATTTTGGATGGGTCCTTTGTAGACTTTCGCTATTTTAGTTATGGATTCCTACTTTTTCTCTATGTATGCTTCCGTTTATTTTCCTTAAGTTTATCTGAGTATGCTATGACCAAGGTTTAATCTAGGGCACTCGTGTCTCAAATCCTGTGTTACGTCTAGGGAGTAGCCTCGGGGCGTGACAACCTACGTGTTCAACATACCATCCCAGTCTACACTAAGACCAACCCCACGTTTAAGCTCAACTACCCGGCCTCTTATGGACCGATTGCAACAATCACAGTTTCAACAATTAACCTGCTCCACTCATGAGACTATCAAAAAATACAAGAAGTATAATTAAACCCGTCCAAAGACTATTCCTCGGCTTATCATTTAGACATATATAGGCATTTACATTCATTTCTGAACCCCTTATTCATCCCATTTACCTTATTTAAATGTCTCCCGGGAACCCGCTACAATCTAGAAATCCATTCACACATAAACATTATCAGTTCCTCGAACCCACCTGAGAATCTAGTCTCTCCAGGATGTAGAATCCTAATATTAATCATAAAACATGAATTGGAAACACATTATTCAAGACACTATAATTCTAGTTCCCCGAACCTACCCTAATAGTCTAGTTTCCTGGAATCCCACATCACACATCAATTAACATTTATAAACAGCCAGGAATGAAACCCATTACCCTAACCCCCTCATTCCCATTCAAAAAATTCAGCCAGACAATACAATATTCCTCCAGACTCCATGCCTGAAGTCCTAAGCATGAATTATCCATTCAGTCTGTCACAACAATATGAAATGGAAACAGGTCTAAGTCTACTCAACGAAAGAACCTAGCCTACCTGGATGCCAAGCAGCTACAGCCGTCATATTCTGGCTCCATAAAGGCATTTCCTGACGGATGACAATCCCGAAATCAATAGTTTTGCACCCTTTTCTCTAGAATCTCTCCTCCCCATGGCTCCCAAGCTTAAGAGAAGCCTAGAAGGGTTTTTGGAGCAACACTCGTATATATTTAACTAAAGAAGGGAGAATGGGATACTAAAACTTGTTATTGGTATTTCTGGTCCCGTTATTCCTCTATAGTAGCCTTCCAACCACTACTGCGGTACCGCTATAGCGACCTAAATTCTGCTACAACGGACTCAGCTTTTCAGCACGGACAATCTTCAGTAAAATAGTCATAACTTTTTACTCGGGAAGCAGATTAACCAACGGTAAATGTCATTAGAAAGAGGACTAATAGATCTTTAATTTGGTAGGTATTGGGACCCCTAATTCATTTTATTCTAGGAGGAATTTTCGTCTGAAGTTGACCCTAGCTTGAACTTAGCCCAAAACTAAAACGGTAAGGAAACTTTCAACTTAACTTTGTGCTAGGAGTATTGTATGACCTTAGTACATATCAAATGTACTCTCATACTAAAGAATTAATCCTAACTCTTATTATGAATGAGAGATACCTGCCTTGACCGTTGATATTTTTATTAATGATGGAACAGATCATTACAACAGATACCAATTTAGCCATCGTTTGTCCTCGAATGATCTCTAACGCAGAAGGACAAGAATGAACCAACCCCTTGAACCTTAATGCTCTACCATGAAAACGTAAAAACAGCCTTACGCGAACCACCAAAACTCTCAAATCCCCCGGGAGTACCCACATTCAACTAAATTTAAATTCAATTCCGCTCCGCCAAGGAATTCCCTCTCCTCCCTAAGTGCCCAAGAAATCTAGGGCCTCGTCGAAATATTGGAGCGAAAGGCTTTCAAACATAATGGACCAATACATAATTTCCACACCACGAGGAAGAAAAACCTGTTGTGGTGACCCAGTCCCGCTATAACAGACTCGCTATAGTGGGAAAATTCGCGCTATAGCGGTGTTGCGGTAGCGCTCTACCACTCTCTATAGCGGTATAGGTGAGGCAGTAAATCCATACAGTCACAATTTTGGCAAATTTACAACATAAAACTCAGATTTTGACATCCCGGACTAATCCCTTTTTGTTAAACACAATACCTGGAGTTCTACTAACCCGAACTCCATTCTGAAAAGTCCTACGAGTTTCTTATACCCTTAGCTAACATTAAATCAATCTAAACTTTACTATACGTACCCAATCCATTCCCAGATTTCCCGAAACCATACCTTGCTCAGATTTTTTCCAAAACTAGCCTAGCCTTAAAATTCTGACTCTCAACCCGAGGAAAATCTTAACTTGGGCAGTTAAACCCTAAACATTTATATAAAGATCATAGCATCACCAATCACTACACTGTGTTTTCCCCTTAGGACATCTACCTTATGACCCTTTTTACCCTTCTATGTTCAACGCATAAGATTAAACCATCTAAAGTATATCCACTAGCCAATACACCACTATGGGTTTCATTAACACATAGATTCTCCACCACCACTTGCATTAGTCTCCTTAACCCTCATCAATCAATCATTTATAACTAACCAACTTTTTAGCTATCACCTGAGGTTAAGCTATGCTTATTTAGCCTCGCAACTAGCTTATAATGAGTCAAATTACCAAATCAACATGTCTCAATCACTCAAGGAAAAATAAAAACCAAGTAATACCATATCTACCCATTCGTTTCCATGGTTCCCAATCAATCCTGATTGTCCCAAAACCAGAGCTTCCCACAGTCATCCATCCCTTTTTGTTCCCTTACCATCTATATCTATGGTAAGTCTATACCCTATGTCATGCAAACCATTACAATTAAGGCATACCACAATTTATCACTAAATCAATCATAAACTTTAAAGCTAGAATAAATTTTCCTTAAGTCATAATCATGAGTTACCACAAAGATTTTTCTTACCGCAATTTCCGCTATTAAGCAATAATAGCCCTTGTCCCTGGTACTTATTCACATACCAACCACTTGAAACATAAGTTTCCACAGGTATATATATCATTTTTCCCTTATCATTTTACCAATAACAAAACACTGCCCAGCATTTAGCATATTATTTTCCCTTTAAATTACAAAATAAGAATTCCCTTAATCATTAACACCTAACTATGTTATGACCTTTCCCTGACCATAATATTCACAATAAATCAAATAATTGTACTCCACACCTTTGCAGTCATTTAAACAACATCAATAAACATAAGCACAATTTCAAGTCTTAAGGTTAAACACTCAATCAAATCAGTTTTATTGCCTTTTATTTGCCTCATGGATGACCGTTAGCCGGTCCATCCATACCTTTACATAGCATTCCCAGCCAGATACCAATTGGAACCTTATCGGTTCTAATTTCCCTTACTAGTGTCATCTTAATAGAAGTCAAACGACATACATTCTCCTTGTCGAGATAGCAATTAGAATCGAGAGATACCAATTGGACTCAACCCATACAAGCAAGTAACAAACTGCACAAAAGGAATGAAAGAAGCGAGATGTTTCCTAGAATGTTTCATAGCTTTCCAAAGATTATATGTGGACGTCAACACACCAATCCGCAGGACTCTATTCGACATTTTGCTCTTGTACTGAGATATCGGTAACCTAGGCTCTAATACCATTTGTCATGACCCAACTACTGGGCTGTGAGGGCACCTATTCTAATTCACCTATATAGGAGAACTATTACAACCCGATCAAATAGGTAATGCAGATAACAAAGTAAAATCATACATAAACTCCTTTAATATATAGAACATTACTATTTAATGCGGAAAACCCTCTTTTAAAATACAAACACCTTCCTCGATTCTAGTCTAAGCCGGTACAAGAGATACTACAGGAGAAATACAAGTAAATAACATAAGACACATCTTCCAACATGGAATCGAAGAGTAGTAGCTTTCGGAGATCAACATTGTCATGTACCTGTGAAACATCACTGATCCTACAACTAGACTATAACCAAAAAGGTATAGCAAGAGTAGTATCAGTACAAACAACACGTACTGGTAGGCATTATCGATCAACCAAAATCCACTACATACCATTATATAAGAAATGAAGAGAAATATGCAACAAGATATAATAATCCATTTCCCTTTTCATCTGATTTACATCTCCCTATTAGTAACGCTAAGAACTTATACGCCCTGACTTAAACCTTCTTATTTCGTTCTACTGCCAACTCTATCATTACCAGGCATTTCCTCTTCTATCCTGGTTGAGCAAAAGAGTCACACATAACACTAAGACTTCCCAAGTCACACTTAACACTTGGATTTCCCAAGTCACACTTAACACTAGGACTACCTTGCAAGTTCAATCCCATGGTTTACATTACTAACTAACCCTGTTAGTAGGTCTGTTACCCTGGCTTAAGATCCTAAGTCAACAACCTTGACCCTTATCCCTTAGCCCATAATAATGGACTACGTGTGAGTTTCTACGTATTCAACCCACCAAGGTTCCTTACCTTTGACATCCCACCAATTTAGGAACTCACAGAATACTAGCATTTGTAATGACCCTTCCGGTTATTTCCACGTATAAGTTTTGAAGTCAAGCAAATCGACAAAAGTTATCGTAAGTTCTTTAACAAATTTCCTGAACTTTGGGTAAAATGTCTCTGGGCTTTTCTCCCAATATATAAAGAGTTAGAAGTCCCCCGAAATACCAAATCGAAGGTCTACAAGTCTAGTTTCCAACGCACAAAACCTCACGTCCAACTGATCGCGGAGTAAACAGTTATGACTGTTTTACCGCGGACTGTCTGGCAGAAAACGGGTTGCGAACCGGGTCGCGAATCGGGTCGGGTTAAACTCGATTTAAGCCTCAACTTCACGTTTTAAGATGCCATTTCAGTTCCGAAACAGTGATAAAACATAAGGGAGGATCCCAAGAGAATTCTTGAGTATCGAAATCGTGCGTATTTGAAAATATTTTATTTAAAAGTCGGAGGTGGTAGGAAGTTATATTATATTATTATTACCTTTTCAAAATATTTTAAAGGTTTATGGAAAATATTTTTGATACGTTATAAGGTTTTTATACATTATAATATTTTAACGGAGATAGTAAATTTAGTTATGTTAAAGATTATTATTATAATATAGTAGGTTTTATTTGAAATAATTTTCTATGAATTATGGTATATTTAGAATATTATATTTATTTTACCACGAATTTATGCAATACCCGAATATTTATATAACGGAAGGGGCGACGAGGTGTTAAATAACCCCCACTTCCACGTGGAAGTGGAGGGGAGGGACACCCAAGGTGACAAGCTGCCAAATGTCGACAGCAATGGCAATTGCTGCCTACTCATTTAAGCATTTGAGCAAATTACAAATTGAATGTAAATTGCTGCCAACTTACTTTATACTTCGTTAGAATGTAAATTGCATTGATCACAACTGTGCACAATTAATTCACCATGCGCAAATAAAGATTTTTGAGGGGAAAATTATTTTGACGCAATAATCGGTCAACAAAAGAAAATCAATTATCGACGTCGAGTTATTCAAGCGCGAGTTCAAGTCTGATTTCGTTTCGGAGCTTCTTTTCGAAGAGGTTTGAGCTTTTCATCGGACGACAGGTAGGTTACGGTTTATTTTCTCTAGACTCCGCATATATAGAATAAAATTGTATTAATGGGCATCCTTGGGTTGGTTTATTAGGTTGGTACCACAGACCTCGACTCCTTTATTCATGTCCGCCTACTTTTGTTCCTCCGTTGCTTGTAGTATTTGCCGATATATTTTATTTACCCTTGTGGTCCTGTGAGGCCTTGTTGACTCTGGAACATAGAAGGTGGGATTTTGGGAATGTCCGCGAGTCCCGGGCATAGTATTATCCTTTTAGGCTGGTTATGCTTGCTGAGTAGCTGTGGGCCTGTGCAGGGTTGATAGGTTTATTGTGAGCTGCTGGGCAGCTATTGTGTGTGATCATGCCATTTCCATGCATATAAAGAGGTTTTATCCATGTTTTACTATGGTTTGGGCTTCGGGCCTACTGACCCTATTTTCTAAACCTTGCATGGCTCGGGGGGGCCGTTTTTGATGGAAATGATTTGGAAATGGTTTGATTTGACTTGTGAGTATTCTTGGGTAAAAGAAAGTAAAATTATGTTTAAAATCATCAGTTTTACGATTATCGCTAGACTCGGCAGGGTCGGGGTGCTAGTTGAGTTTTCTTGTTACTTGAGATGATTTTTAGCCTCGGTCGGACCGAGCACCTGAGATGACTTTTTACTGTTTAGACCCGGTTACGCCCGGGCACCCTTGGAGGGGTTTTTGAGACATTTTCCTACTACTTTAGTCCTAGACAGGGTCTGGGCATTGCATATTTGAGACTGGGTCTCTATCTTGATACCGGACTTGCTTCCGGACGACATGTGTTGATACTGAGTTTTAGTATGGGGTCTGGGACCTCCATGGACCTTGCCATCCGGGCCAGGGGCTACAGGCTGCATGTGCCGGAGGAGGGGTATACGGTGGAGTAGAGGTATACGGGCAGTGTTTTTCCATGGAACCTACCTGCTGGGCCGGATCGGCGCCGGAGGAGGAACATACAGAGATACAATTTCACTGAGATCTTCATGCATCATATCATTCATTGTTTGAGGCTCCACCCTTGTTTGTTGTTTGCTGATTGTACGCTCCGGTAGTATAGGATGTCGGAGGGTTTGTTTTCACTTGTTTGTGTTCCTCGGTTGTATGGGCGGCCGGGGGACTGTAGGTAGACTTTTGCTATTTACTTACAGAATTTCTCTCTATTATGGATAAGTATGAGATTGGTTACTGCTAGACTGTTAGTTTCTAGATTTGAGATTGATATGATTAGTTGAGCTTAATTCATGTCTCTGAGCATGCCTATCATTACTCTTTCTCTCTTCTTCTTACACTTGAGGTTACCGGTATACCATCCATTTCGTAAACTTATCATGTATACACTGTTATTGCAAGGTCCCCAGGTGCGTTATTTCTTACTTTCACCTGTGCCTATGGTGTGTATATTCTGCTTACTAGCCTCACATGTGGTTCTGTTGATTTCCCTCTGGGCTAGTTCCTGTGTACCTTTCGCTGATTTCTGTGACTGCTTGCTTCTATTCTGTCTATTACTACACTTTTATCTTATATGTGCCCAGTCGGCCTATGATACCTACTGGGTACCTTATGCTTCGCATTTGGTGCTCACCCCTACCCCCTGCATCTTTGGGTGCAGGTCCTAGCGTGGGCCATCGCTGTTAGATCGTTGTGATTCGTGCTTGGAGATCTGTTGGGGACTACTTCAGGCTGAGGGTGAGCTCTTGGCGATCGGAGCTTAGCTTTAGTTTATTTTTGCTTCATGTACTCTGTTACTATTCAGAGACATCTGTATATATTGTTTTGGATTACTTGCACTCCATGTATGTAGTTTTGGCTCTATACTATGATACCAGGTCTTGGGGTTTGGTTTAGTTTCCGCATATGTATACATTTATAGTCCTTTTATCTGTTCTACTCGTCGTGTTATCTTATTTGTTAGATAGTAGCCAATTACTAACTGTTCTGGGCTACGGGGATAGGTTCACCTACCGGGGGTTGTAGGTGCCATCATGACCGAGAAATCGGGTCGTGACAGCATTGTTTCACTAAACTATTCAAATTTGACTCCTTAGGAACCGTAGTCTCTCCAAGCTCATGTGACTACCAATAAGAACCCCAAACAATGACCGAACTCAACAGTCATCTATGTAATGCACAATTATGCAAGTAACCAAACCACACATAAATGTGTTACCGTTTGAAATCTACCCGGACCTCCAAAGGATCACTAGGACATCATCAATACCATTTAACATATAACTTCGATTTACAGATGAAACCACATTATCACTTAAACACACCAACCCGGTAAACTAAGCTTAAACTCAGACTACTATTCAATTTTCCAATGTTAATCAGTATGACTCCACTGCCAGAAGTATGCCTAACTCCCCAATGACTAGACTACATACCAGTGCGTTATAACTTACAAATGCTCGGACCGCTCCAGAGTCCTCGATACAATATCTAATATGTAATAAAAGCTATCCATATATATTTCCAGACTCTCAGTCTTCCTTCTAACTTATCAGCCACCTAGAACAGCTTCAACAACCACTTAAACAATGAACAATAACAATAGAATATTCCCTTTTCATTTTAAGTAATCCGGACCAGCCAAGGGTACCTAGACCAACACCTAAGTATTAATATGTAATACACAGCCCACCCAAGGGAGAACTCCATAATTAAGTGAAATAACCCAGCCACTCAAGGTCCTATATGCACAATCACAATTTTAGCAATCAACCCAATCCACTCATGAAACCATCGATAAAACATAATCAATAATACATACATAAACCCATACCAGGCATGGTACCCAAGCCAATCGTTAGTATTCTTTACCAGGCATGGTAACTGAGCCAACCATTGGTATCCCATACCAGGTGTGGTACCCAAGCCAACTATTATAGAACCTGTACTAGGTGTGGTACCCGAGACAACTGATAAATATCTCGTACTAGGCGTGGTACCTGATCCAACCAATATATAACTTGTACCAGGCGTGGTACCTGAGCGAACCGAATGTCACACAAATCCAACAGTCAACAAACAATGAACAAAATATCACTTGTAAACCAACAAGCAAAAAAACCAAGTCCATTTCACATGACTGATACCCAGACAATTAGACATGTATAATCTCATTCCCTAAGCATGAAAACTCATACAACACTAAGTGATAGTACATAAACACATATTAAATATGGGGAAAACAATAACCATCAACTACGTGTTCAATATGCCATTCCAGTCTACACTAAGACCAACCTTATGTTTAAGTTCAACTACCTGGCCTCTCATGGATCAATACGCAACAATTACAGTTTCAATAATTAACCTGACCCACTCATTAGACCATCAAAAAATACAACAAGTATAATTAAACTCGTCCAAAGACTAATCCCCAGCTTATCATTTAGACACATATAGGCATTTACATTCGTTTCTGAAACCCCATGTTCATCCCATTTACCTTATTTAAATCTCTCCCAAGAACCCGCTACAATCTAGCAATCCATTCACACATAAACATTACCATTTCCTCAGAATTTAGTCTCCCCAGGATGTAAAATCCTAATATTAATCATAAAACATGAATTGGAAACACATTATTCAAGAAACAATAATTCCAGTTCCCCGAACCTACCTAGTAGTCTAGTTTTCTGGATTCCCGCAACACATATCAATTAACAATTATAAACAGCCCAAAATGAAACCCATTACCCTAACCCCCTCATTCACATTCCAAAAATACAGCCAGACAATATAATATTCCTCAAGACTCCATGCCCAAAGGCCTAAGCATGAATTCTCCTTTCAGTCTATATCAACAATATAAAATAGAAACATGTCTAGTCTACTCAACGAAAGAACTTAGCCTACCTGGATCCCAAGCAGCTGCACCCGCCATATTTTGTCTCCATGAAGGCATTTACTAATATATGACAGGCTTGAAATCCATAGTTTCACACCCTTTTCACCGGAATCTCTCCTCCCCATGGCTCCCAAGCTTTGGAGTAGCCTAGGAGGGTTTTTGGAGCAACTCTCGTCTGTTTTTAACTAAAGGAGGGAGAATGGGATTAAAAAACTTATTTCAAGGGTTTATGGTCCCATCATCCCACTATAGAGGCCTGCCAACGTCTACCTCGGTACCGCTATAGCAACCTAAATTCCGCTACAGCGGACTCAACTTTTCAGCATGGACAACCTTCGGTAAAATAGTCATAACTTTTTAATCGGAAAGCGGATTAATTAGTGATCGGTGGCATTGGAAAGAGGACTTAGAGATATTTAACTTGGTGGGTATTGGGACCCCTAACTTTTTATATTCTAGAAGGAATGCTCGTTTGAATTTGACCCTAGTTTGAACTTAACCTGAAACTAAATCGATAAGGAAACTTTCAACTTAAATTTGTGCTAGTAGTATTGTATGACCTTAGTACATACAAAATTTACTCTCATACTAAAGAATTAATGCTAACACTTATTACAAATGAGAGACACCTGCCTTGATCCCATATATTTTTAGTAAAGACAGAATAGGTCATTATAGTAATATTAGAGCTTGCCTGTAGCGGCCCCAAGTTATTTATGGCTTGTTGGGACTGGTGGTTCAGTGCCCCAGCCGTTTGTTTGGTCATTATGGTTATTTCTCTATTTTAGAGCCTTAACTTAGGAAATAATTGACTTTAGTCAATATTTTTAGCTAACGTGCTTGGAATCGAATTCCAACAGTTCTGTTAGCTCTAGTGCATGGAGTTTGGTCTAGTCGGATCTTTAGTCGAGGCCTCATGACTTACGGTTTGGTTTTGGGTTGCCTTATGTGTTTTCAGGCCAGTTTGAGTTAGAAGTTTGACTTTGGTCAACTTTTAATGATCGGGGCGTCAGATTTCAAATCTGATGATTCCATCAACTCCAAAATATTGAGTTTGGGTTAGGTAGATGGTTGGTTCAAGTCTCGGGTGAGCCAGACTTATTTTGGGTGTTTGGTTAGTTTTAGTTAGTGTTGACTTAAGTCAACACTCTTCCAATACGACGTCGTATGGAAGTTTTGTTGATTCTGTTGAGCCTGGAATGTCATTTTCACTCCAACAACATATTTGGCTTATGAGTATCGGGATCTGACTGAGCTAGAAATACCCCGTTGAAGTTTTGGATATTGCTACTTTTCTATAGCAGGCTGGTCTTCAGTGCCATAGGCGCCCAGGCAGTGCAATCGCGCTAGCCTGCGCCTGCCTTTAGTGCTGATGGTCCTCTGCCAACGCCGATGGTGCCTAGGCCTCTGCCTACCTACCAGCATGGATGGCATCCCCTTATCACAACCTCGAACGCGTATGGCTGCCCCTCAGCATGATAGTGCCCCTCCAGCGCCAATAGCGCTAGCCTGCGGCCTGGTCTATAAATGGCCTTCTTCTTGAATTTCCATCCATTTGCTCCTTGGCATTCTTAGACTAAATTCATTCCTCTCTCCTAAATTGTTTCCAAATAAGTTCTTGGCTTGGGGATTCACCAATTGGCACTTAAATCTTGCTTCCCTCATTGCTTGGTAAATTTTTTTCTTCCCCAAATTGCTTCTTCCCCAAATGCTAAACTCCATTGTTGTGCCTTCTTTATGTTTGAGGTATCGTTGGTTGTAGTTTGTCAATTAAGCCTGCTTGTTCAGAATTTTGAGGATTTCACTCCATTGACTTGATTCCTCTTCTCGTGGTAGGTGAATTCTTATTTTATTCTAGTATTTCTTCTTTATATTCCCCCTTTAATTCTTCAGTTGAGCGCTTTGTTTTAAGATCTCTTCTTGGCTAAATCCACTCCATTTTAGAGCATGCACTCATGGGAGTGTTGTGATTGTCGAGCACTTTTTTGTTTTTGGTTTTAAGTTATGGGCTCTGCGGGCCTACATTGACCCAAATTTTGACCCAGCCATACTTTTAGCAATATGGGTATTGTTAGTCTTATTTTAATGCGTAGATTATGTTTATGATAGTTTAACTGCTGTTTGGAGCTTCTCAGTGCAGTTCGGGCTTGGACATCATCGTTCAACAGCTTATCATTAGATGATAGGTAGGTTACTATCTCCTCCCTTTTATAGTTTGCATATATAGGCTATAAATATACTAATTAGCATCCTTGGGTTGGGTTTATTAGCTTGGTACCTTAGACCTTGTCCGCTTCTTCATATATGTCTTATTCTTTCTCCTATGGTTGTATTATTCACTGTAGTTTGTAGTATCACCCTTGTGGTCTTATATGGCCTTGTACTTGACTCTGGACCATAAATGGTTTGTTATTTGGGAATGTCTGTGAGTCTTGTTGTAATGACTCTTACGGTCATTTCCGCGTATTCATTTTTCTTGTACTGTTTGAGCTTTCCTGTAGCGGCCCCAAGTCATTTATGGTTTGCTGGGATCGGTGGTTTGGTGCCCTGGCCGTTCAATTGGTCGTTATGATCAATTCCCTGCCTTAGGAGCTGAGTATCAAAATCGTGCGATGGTGAATTGCGAACCTAAATTTAAGAATTTTATTAACATCACGTGTATTTGAAAATATTTTATTTTAAATTTGAATGTGGTAAAAGGTTATATTTTTATTACCTTTTTAAAGTATTTTAAAGGTTTATGAAAAATACTTTTATTATGATATAATTGTGTATGTACTTATTTTATAAGGTTTGTATACATTGTAATATTTTAACGGGGATAGTAAATTTAGTTATGTTGAAAATTATTATTATAATATAGTAGGTTTTATTTGAAATGATTTTCTATTAATTATGATATATTCAAAAAGTTATATTTATTTTACCACGAACCTACGCAATATTCGAGTACATGCATACTGGATAAAAATCAAGGAAAGTGGCACCTTTACTCTCATCCACGTGGATGAGTACTACAGCAACATGCGCATTCAATATGACTACTACTTAGTCTTATTTATTGTTTATTAATAATATATTATGAACCTTTCAATACTTTATTAGTTAAATAATTAATGCCTCCATCTTTTCATAATTATTCACCGCCTTTTCTCATTATAAATGGACATGTCATCACTTTAAGCTTCAGCACTCTCTTCTATATTGAACCTTGAGAAACAACCCTAGCAAACATTTATTTCCTTTTGCTCCACATATGTATACGGTATATAGATATTTAGGCATAAACATGCATATCTGCACGTTGAATAAAAAGGGAAATTGATTATCTACGCTAAGTTATTCAAGCCTTAATTCGAGGTTAACTGATTCAAGCCCAAATTTGAGTTTGAATTTATTTTGGAGCTTCTCAGAGCAGTTCGAGCTTGGATAACGTTGTCCTAGCAGCTTGTGATCGAATGACAGGTAGGTTATGGTTTAAACTCCCTAGACTTAGCATATATTGGATAAAATGGTACTAGATGGTATCCTTGGGTTGGTTTATTAGGTTGGTACCACAGACCTTGACCGCTTTATTCATGTCCGCCTACTTTTTTCCTCCGTTGCTTGTAGTACTTACCGATATATTTTATTTACCCTTGTGATCCTGTGAGGCCTTGTTGACTCTGGAACATAGAAGGTGGGATATTGGAAATGTCCGCGAGTCCCGGGCATAGAATTATCCTTCTAGGCTGGTTATGCTTGTTGAGTAGCTATGGGCCTGTGCAGGGTCGATAGGTTGATTGTGAGCTACTGGGCAGCTATTGTGTTTGATCATATCATTTCCATGCATATAAAGAGGTTTTATCCATGTTTTACTATGGTTTTGGCTTCGGGCCTACTGGCACTATTTTCTAAACCTTGCATGGCCCCGGGGGCTCGTTTTTGATGGAAATGGTTTTATTTAACTTGTGAATATTCTTGGGTAAAAGAAAGTAAAATTATTATTTAAATCACCAGTTTTACGATTAATGCTAGACTCGGCGGGGCCGGGGTGCTAGTTGAGTTTTCTTGCTACTTGAGATAATTTTAGCCTCGGTCGGACCGATCACCTGAGATGACTTTCTACTGTTTAGACCCGGTTATTCTCGGGCACCCTTGGAGGGGTTTTTGAGATATTTTCTTACTACTTTAGTCCTGGACAGGGTCTTGGCATGCATATTGGAGACTGGGTCTCTATTTTGAAACCGTACTTGCCTCCGGATGATATGTTTTGATACTGAGTTTTAGTATGGGGTCGGGGACCTCCATGGACCTTGCCATCCGGGCCTGGGACTTTGGGCTGCGTGTGCCGGAGGAAGGGTATACAGTGGAGTAGAGGTATACGGGCAGTGTCCTTCCATGGAACCTACCTGATGGGCCGGATCGGCACCGGAGGAGGTACATACAGAGATACCATTTCACTTGAGATCTTCATGCATCATATTATTCATTGTTTGGGGCTCCACCCTTGTTTGTTGTTTATTGATTGTACGCTCCGGTAGTATGGGATGCCAGAGGGTTTGTTTTCACTTGTTTGTGTTCCTCGGTAGTATGGGCGGCCTGGGGCTGTAGGTAGACTCTTGCTATTTACTTACAGAATTGTCCCTGTTACGGTTAAGAATGAAATTTGTTACTGCTAAACTGTTAGTTTCTGGATTTGAGATTGATATGATTAGTTGAGTTTGATTCATGTCTCTGAGCATGCCTATCATTACTCTTTCCCTCTTCTTACACTTGAGGTTACCGGTATACCGTCCATGTCGTAAACTTATTATGTATACACTGTTATTGCAAGGACCCCAGGTGCGTTATTTCTTACTTTCACCTGTGCCTATGGTGTGTATATTCTACTTACTGGCCTCACATGTGGTTCTGTTGATTTCCCTCTGGGCTAGTTCCTGTGTACCTTTCGTTGATTTCTGTGACTGCTTGCTTCTATTCTATCTGTTACTACGCTTTTATCTTATATGTGCCCAGTCATCCTATGATACCTACTGGGTACCTTATGCTTCACATTTGGTGCTCACCCTAGCCCCCTGCATCTTTGGGTGCAGATCCTAGCGTGGGCCATCACCGTTAGATCGTTTTAAGTTGTGCTTGGAGATCTGTTGGAGATTACTTCAGACTGAGGGTGAGCTCTTGGCGATCAGAGCTTAGCTTTAGTTTATCTTTTGCTTTATGTACTCTATTACCATTCAGATACATCTGTATATATTGTTTTGGATCGTTTGCACTCCATGTATGTAGTTTTGGCTCGATGCTATGATACCAGGTCTTGGGGTTTGGTTTAGTTTCCGCATATGTATATATATACTCCTGTTATCTATTCTCCTCATCTCACTCCCTTACTTTTGCTTATTAAACTATTCTTCCGCTAATTTGTTAGATAGTAGACCATTACTAACTGTCCTGGGCTACGGGAATTAGTTCGCCTACAGGGGGTTGTAAGTTCCATCATGACCGAGAAATCAGGTCATGACAGCTTGGTATCAGAGCTCTAGGTTCACCGGTGTCATCGGTATAGGAGCCAATGTCTAGTAGAGTCTTGCGGATTGGGGCGGAGACGTCCGTACTCAATCTTCGGGAGGCTACAGTGACATTTTAGGAAATTTTACTCTTTCATTGCTTCTGTGTCATGCGTAGGACCCTTGAAGTTTCAGGAAATCTCATTTGTTTTACTCCATTCTTCTGCAGATGGTTCGTATGAGATCATCGGCATCACGCGGAGATGAGCCTCCCACTCCAGCTAAGGGTCGAGGATGCCCTCGAGCAGTGGCACCTGCTATAGCTTCTAGAGTTGAGATAGAGCCCGAGCAGCTTGTGGATCAGGGGGCAGCCCAGGTACCACCAGCACCAGCTCCAGTACCAGCTCCAGTGCCCACTTCTGTGCCAGCTCCAGCAGCAGCTCAGTCTCCAAATATTCGGGGATTACTATTGCAGCTTTTGGGTATGATTGAAGGGCGGCCTTCTGAGGTAGCGCAGACATCCGCTCAAGGGGTAGCGCTGGGTGCACAGAGATCAGGAGCGCAGCCTGCTACCATGGCTCCCCGTGAGGAGGTCATTCCGGTCCCATCTGTTGCACAGCCTCTTGCTTCTCGCCCAGCTATGACAGAGTCAGAGCAGAAGGCGTTGGGTAGGTTCTTGAGGTTAGAACCTAAGGTTTGCTGGTACTTCTGGACAGGATCCACATGACTTTATTACTACCTGTGAGGAGATGTTACATCATTTGGGTTTGTTGGAGACTCACGGGGTTGGTTATACTACCTATCAGCTGAAGGGCCTAGCGAAGTTATGGTGGAGGGCCCATGTTGCTTCTAGACCACCATCTTCACCTCCTTTGACCTGGTCTGAGTTTTATGAGGCTTTTATGGCTAAGTTCCTACCTCAGAGTGATCGTGAGCGTCGCAGGGAGCAGTTTACTCACCTTATGCAGGAGTCTACGACTGTCTCGGAGTATGAGACCCATTTTCATCAGCTAGCACCGTTTGGAGCTATGATCATTCCTACCGAGGCAGATAGAATTCGCAGATTTGTATGGGGTTTGAAGCCAGAGATCAGGCAGCCAGCTGAGATATTGATTGCCGGTGTCAGTCATTTCAGGCTATCGTAGACTACGCCCGCACTGTGGAGGACTTACAGCGACATGATCAGGGGTCAAGAGATAAGAGGCCTCGATATCAGGGTGTTTATAGTGGTTCCAGTTATGGTGGTAGAGGTCCTGGCCAGTGGAGCCAGAGTTATCAGCCACAGCAGCACCAGGGTCAGTCTAGCTGACCACTTCAGGCTTCCTTCAGACTTTTGGTAGTACCCAGTTCGAGCATGGTCAGAGCAGCCATCAGGGTTATGGCGGCCAGTCTTTGAGGGGTACAGTTTCTGGGGCATCAGGTCGTGGTGGTTATGCAGGATCTGTTGGTTCATCTCGACCGAGTAGGCCGCCAGGGGCTTGTTTTACTTGTGGTGTGATCGGTCATTTTGCTAGAGATTGCCCTCAGCAGGGTACAGTTCAGTTGGCTGAGCGTTTACGAGTAGTTCATCCCCCAGCTCGAGGGGGTGGTCGTCAGAGTAGAGGTGGTTCTCCAAGCGGCAGAGCAGGTGGTAGGGATGGCGGTCAGGCAGGTGGAGGTCGTCGTCAGTTTTACGCGGTCCCTAGGAGACCAGAGGCAGAGGCCTCAGATGCTGTGATTACAGGTACGATTTCTGTGTGCCATCAGTCATCTATGGCTTTATTTGATCCTGGATCCACTTGTTCATATGTATCTGCCTACTTTGTTCCTTGTTTGGGGTTGGCTAGTGAGCCATTATCTGTTCCTATTTCTGTTTTGACCCTAGTAGGAGATTCTTTAGTAGTGGATCAGATTGTGAGATCTTGTATGCTATCTATTGGTGATTCAGAGACTTGGGGTGATTTGATGATTCTTGATATGCTAGATTTTGATGTGATACTGGGCATGGACTGGTTATCTCCTCACCCTAGTAGTTGTGCTCGGTGTATCCCTGGCTGTGTGGCAGGGTTCGATTAGCCATGCACCATCTGGGATCATCTCTTGTCTTCGAGCTAGGAAGTTGATTTCCCATGGGTCTTTAGCTTATCTAGCATATGTCCGAGATGTTAGTGCTGACCCTACTTCTCCTGAGTCTGTTCCTGTGGTTAGATACTTTCTCGATGTGTTTTCTACCGACCTGCCAGGCCTTCCACCTGAGAGAGATATTGATTTCGCTATTGAGCTAGAGTCGGGCACCAGGCCCATTTCTATTTCTCCTGACCGTATGGCTCCTACTGAGTTGAGGGAGCTTAAAGAGCAGCTCCAGGATCTATTAGCTAAGGGGTTTATTAGACCTAGTGTGTCACCTTGGGGTGCTCCTGTTCTCTTCGTGAAGAAGAAGGATGGGTCGATGCGCATGTGTATTGATTATCGGCAGCTGAATAGGGTGACAGTGTAGAATAGGTATCCGATGTCGAGGATTGATGGCTTGTTTGACCAGCTTCAGGGTCCAGTCATGTTTTTGAAGGTTGATTTGAGGTCCAGCTACCATCAGTTGAGGATTAGGGCGGAGGACATCCCTAAGACAGCATTCAGGACACGTTATGGCCATTACGAGTTCCTGGTGATGTCTTTTGTTTTGACTAATGCCCCTACAGCCTTTATGAACTTGATGCACAGGGTTCTTGGCCCGTATTTGGACTCATTTGTGATAGTTTTTATAGACGACATCTTGGTATACTCGCGTAGTAGAGATGAGCAGGAGCAACACTTGAGGATTATACTTCAGACTTTGAGAGATCATCGGCTTTATGCCAAGTTCTCAAAGTGTGAGTTTTGGCTTGAGTCAGTTTCATTCCTAAGGCACGTGGTGTCTAAGGATGGGATTAGGGTTGACCTGGGAAAGATTTCTGCGGTTTGTGATTGGCCTAGACTTACTACTGCTACTGAGGTCCGCAGCTTTATTGGGTTAGCAGGTTACTACAGACGGTTCGTTGAGGGATTTTCCTCCATAGAAGCACCCTTGACTATGCTGACTAGGAAGGATGTCCCATTTCAGTGGTCGGATCAGTGTGAGGATAGCTTCCAGAGGCTTAAGGCCTTATTGACTTCAGCTCCAGTTTTGACTTTGCCGGTTGAGGGTCAGAGCTTCTCCGTGTATTGTGATGCTTCTGGGGTTGGTCTGGGTTGTGTGTTGATGCAGCAGGGTCGAGTAATAGCATATGCGTCGAGGCAGCTGAAGGTTCACGAGCGCAACTACCCCACTCATGACTTAGAGTTGGCGGCGGTAGTTTTTGCGCTCAAGATCTGGAGGCATTATCTATATGGAGTTCACTGTGAGATCTTCACCAATCACCGTAGTCTTCAGTATATCACGAGTCAGCGAGAGTTGAACTCGAGACAGAGGAGATGGGTCGAGTTACTGAAGGACTATGACTTCACTATCCTGTATCATCCGGGCAAGGCAAATGTGGTAGCGGATGCCTTGAGTCAGAAGGCAGTGAGTATGGGTAGCCTAGCTTCTCTCTCAGTTTCAGAGCGACCGTTGGCCTTGGACATCCAGTCCTTGGCTAACCGTTTGGTTAGGCTAGACTTGTCGGATCCTAGCAAAGTTCTCGCCAGTGTTGAGGTTCGTTCTACTTTGATTGATCAGATTCAGAGCTGTCAGTTTGAGGATCAATAGTTGTGTGACCTTCGTGATCGGGTTTTTCAGGGTGAGACCAGTCGGGCTACTCTAGATTCAGATGGGGTTCTGAGGTTTGATAGTCGCCTTTGTGTTCCGAGGATTAGTGATTTGATTCAGTTGATACTTCATAAGGCACATTGTATTAGATACTCCATTCACCCTGGCACAGTAAAATGTATAGAGACTTGAGACAGCTTTACTGGTGGAGTGGTATGAAGCGGGATATAGCAGATTTCGTATCTCGGTGCTTGAACTGTCAGCAGGTTAAGTTCGAGCACATGAGACCTGGTGGTTTGATGCAGCGACTTCCCATTCCTGAGTGGAATTGGGAAGGGATTACTATGAACTTTGTTGTTGGTTTGCCTCGTACTTCTCATGGGTTTGATTCCATATGGGTGATTGTTGATAGGTTGACTAAGTTAGCACATTTCTTGCCAGTTCATACTTCTTATGGCACAGAGAGGTTAGCTCAGATCTACCTTCGTGAGATTGTTCGGTTGCACGGGGTCCGAACTTCTATCATTTCAGACCACGACACTCAGTTCACATCTCAGTTCTGGAGGGCTATTCAGCGAGATTTGGGTACAGAAGTTCATCTTAGTACCGCTTTCCACCCTCAGACAGATGGCCAGTCCGAGAGGACCATTCAGATTCTGGAGGACATGCTTCGGGCCTGTGTTCTTGACTTTGGAGGTTCTTGGGATCAGTTTGTTCCCTTGGCAGAGTTTGCTTATAATAACAGTTTCCATTCGAGTATCGGCATGGCACCTTTTGTGGCTTTGTATGGCAGGCGTTGTAGATCACCGGTAGGTTGGTTTGATGGTTTTGATTCTAGGCCACAGAGCACAGATTTGCTTCGAGATTCCTTAGATCAGGTTCGAGTGATTCAGGACAAACTTCGGGCAGCTCAGAGCAGGCAGAAGAGTTATGTTGATCGTAGGCTTCGTTCCTTGGAGTTTAGTGTCGGTGACTTGGTGTTTCTCCTTGTATCTCCCATGAACGGCGTGATAATATTTGGTAGGCGGGGCAAGCTTAGCCCCAGGTACATTGGGCCGTTTGAGATTCTTCTGAGGGTTGGTAGCGTTGCCTATCAGTTAGCCTTGCCTCCGATGTTTTCAGCTTTACATCCTGTATTTCATGTTTCGATGTTGCGTTAGTATGTCCCACATGAGTATCATGTGTTACAGTGGGATTCAGTTCAGTTGGGTGAGAGTTCAGCCTTTGTTGAGGAGCCGGCAACTATTTTGGCCAGAGATGTCAGGAGATTGAGTTCTCGAGAGATCCCGGTGGTTAAGGTTCAGTGGAGGCACCGTCCAATCGAGGAGGCTACCTGGGAGACCGAGAGAGATATGCGGGCTCAGTAACCGCAGCTGTTTGAGCATTCAGGTACTCCCTTGTCCTTGACTTTCGAGGACGAAAGTCTCTTTAGTAGTGGATGATGTAATGACTCTTCCGGTCATTTCTGTGTATTCATTTTTCTTGTACTGTTAGAGCTTTCCTGTAGCGGCCCCAAGTCATTTATGGTTTACTGGGACCGGTGGTTCGGTTCCCTGGCCGTTCGATTGGTCGTTATGATCAATTCCCTGCCTTAGGAGCTGAGTATCAAAATCGTGCGATGGTGAATTGCGAACCTAAATTTAAGAATTTTATTAACATTGCGTGTATTTGAAAATATTTTATTTTAAAGATGAATGTGGTAAAAGGTTATATTTTTATTACCTTTTTAAAGTATTTTAAAGGTTTATGAAAAATACTTTTATTATGATATAATTGTGTATATATTTATTTTATAAGGTTTGTATACATTGTAATATTTTAACGGGGATAGTAAATTTAGTTATGTTGAAAATTATTATTATAATATAGTAGGTTTTATTTGAAATGATTTTCTATTAATTATGATATATTCAAAAAGTTATATTTATTTTACCACGAACCTACGCAATATTCGAGTACATGCATACTGGATAAAAATCAAGGAAAGTGGCACCTTCACTCTCATCCACGTGGATGAGTACTACAGCAACATGCGCATTCAATATGACTACTACTTAGTCTTATTTATTGTTTATTAATAATATATTATGAACCTTTCAATACTTTATTAGTTAAATAATTAATGCCTCCATCTTTTCATAATTATTCACCGCCTTATGTCATTATAAATGGATATGTCATCAATTTAAGCTTCAGCACTCTCTTCTCAATTGAACCTTGAGAAACAACCCTAACAAACATTTATTTACTTTTGCTCCACATATGTATACGGTATATAGATATTTAGGCATAAAGATGCATATCTGCACGTTGAATAAAAAGGGAAATTGATTATCTACGCTAAGTTATTCAAGCCTAAATTCGAGGTTAAATGATTCAAGCCCAAATTTGAGTTTGAATTTATTTCGGAGCTTCTCAGAGCAGTTCGAGCTTGGATAACGTCGTCCTAGCAGCTTGTCATCGGACGACAGGTAGGTTATGGTTTAAACTCCCTAGACTTAGCATATATCGGATAAAATGGTACTAGCTGGCATCCTTGGGTTGGTTTATTAGGTTGGTACCACAGACCTTGACCGCTTTATTCATGTCCGCCTACTTTTTTCCTCCGTTGCTTGTAGTACTTACCGAAATATTTTATTTACCCTTGTGGTCCTGAGAGGCCTTGTTGACTCTGGACCATAGAAGGTGGGATATTAGAAATGTCCGGGAGTCCCGGGAATAGAATGATCCTTCTAGGATGGTTATGCTTGCTGAGTAGCAATGGGCCTGTGCAGGGTCGATAGGTTGATTGTGAGTTATTGGGCAGCTATTGTGTTTGATCATACCATTTCCATGCATATAAAGATGTTTTATCCATGTTTTACTACGGTTTTGGCTTCGGGCCTACTGGCACTATTTTCTAAACCTTGCATGGCCCCGGGGGCCTATTTTTGATGAAAATGATTTGGAAATGGTTTGATTTAACTTGTGAATATTCTTGGGTAAAAGAAAGTAAAATTATGATTTAAATCACCAGTTTTACGATTAATGCTAGACTCGGCGGGGCCGGGGTGCTAGTTGAGTTTTCTTCCTACTTGAGATAATTTTAGCCTCGGTCGGACCGAGCACCTGAGATGACTTTTTACTGTTTAGACCCGGTTATGCCCGGGCACCCTTGGAGGGGTTTTTGAGATATTTTCCTACTACTTTAGTCCTGGACAGGGTCTGGGCATGCATATTGGAGACTGGGTCTCTATCTTGAAACCGGACTTGCCTCCGGATGACATGTTTTGATACTGAGTTTTAGTATGGGGTCGGGGACCTCCATGGACCTTTCCATCTAGGCCTGGGGCTTTGGGCTGTGTGTGCCGGAGGAAGGGTATACGGTGGAGTAGAGGTATACGGGCAGTGTCCTTCCATGGAACCTACCTGATGGGCCGGATCGGCACCGGAGGAGGTACATACAGAGATACCATTTCACTTGACATCTTCATGCATCATATAATTCATTGTTTGAGGCTCCACCCTTGTTTGTTGTTTGTTGATTGTACGCTCCGGTAGTATGGGATGCCGGAGGGTTTGTTTTCACTTGGTTGTGTTCCTCGGTTGTATGGGCGGCCGGGGGACTGTAGGTAGACTCTTGCTATTTACTTACAGAATTGTCCTGTTACGGTTAAGAATGAAATTGGTTACTACTAAACTGTTAGTTTCTGGATTTGAGATTGATATGATTGGTTGAGTTTGATTCATGTCTCTGAGCATGCCTATCATTACTCTTTCCCTCTTCTTACACTTGAGGTTACTGGTATACCGTCCATTTCGTAAACTTATTATGTATACACTGTTATTGCAAGGACCCCAGGTACGTTGTTTCTTACTTGCCCCTGTGCCTATGGTGTATATATTTGGCTTGCTGGCCTCACATGTGGTTCTGTTGATTTCCCTCTGGGCTAGTTCCTGTGTACTTTTCGTTGATTTCTGTGACTACTTGTTTCTATTCTGTCTGTTACTACGCTTTTATCTTATATGTGCCCAGTCGGCCTATGATACCTACTGGGTACCTTATGCTTCGCATTTGGTGCTCACCCTACCCCCTGCATCTTTGGGTGCAGATCTTAGTGGGGGCCATCGCCGTTAGATCGTTTTAAGTCGTGCTTGGAGATCTGTTGGAGATTACTTCAGACTGAGGGTGAGCTCTTGGCGATCGGAGCTTAGCTTTAGTTTATCTTTTGCTTCATGTACTCTATTACCATTCAGAGACATTTGTATACGTTGTTTTGGATCATTTGTATTCCTTATGTAGTTCTGGCTCTATACTATGATACCAGGTCTTGGGGTTTGGTTTAGTTTCTGCATATGTAGATATATACTCTTGTTATCTATTCTCCTCATCTTACTCTCTTACATTTGCTTATTAAACTATTCTTCCGCTTACTTGTTAGATGGTAGAGTTTGTTCTTGGGATCAGTTTGTTCCCTTGGTAGAGTTTGCTTATAATAACAGCTTACATTCGAGTATCGGCATGGCACCTTTTGAGGCTTTGTATGGAAGGCGTTGCAGATCACCGGTAGGTTGGTTTGATGGTTTTAGTTCTAGGCCACAGAGCACAGATTTGCTTCGGGATTCCTTAGATCAGGTCCGAGCGATTCAGGACAGACTTCGAGGATCTCAGAGCAGGCAGAAGAGTTATGCTGATCATAGGCTTCGTTCCTTGGAGTTTAGTGTCGGTGACTTGGTGTTTCTCTGTGTATCACCCATGAAGGGCGTGATGATATTTGGTAGGCGGGGCAAGATTAGCCCCAGGTACAATGGGCCATTTGAGATTCTTTAAAGGGTTGGTAGCGTTGCCTATCAATTAGCCTTGCCTCCTATGTTTTCAGCTATACATCCTGTATTTCATGTTTCGATGTTGCGTCGGTATGTCCCATATGAGTCTCATGTGTTGCAGTGGGATTCAGTTCAGTTGGGTGAGGGTTTAGCCTTTGTTGAGGAGCCGACAGCTATTTTCGCCAGAGATGTCAGGAGATTGAGGTCTCGAGAGATCCCGGTTGTTAAGGTTCAGTGGAGGCACCGTCCAGTCGAGGAGGCTACCTGGGAGACCGAGAGAGATATGCGGGCTCAGTATCCGCAGCTGTTTGAGCCTTTAGGTTCCCCCTTGACCTTGACTTTCGAGGGCGATAGTCCTTTTTAGTAGTGGATGATGTAATGACTCTTCTGGTCATTTCCACGTATACGTTTTCCTTGTACCGTTAGAGCTTGTTTGTAGTGGCCCCAAGCCATTTAAGGCTTGTCGGGACCAGTATTTCTGTGCCGGGTCCATTTGTTGGTCGTATGATAAGTTTTGAAGTCAAGCAAGTCGGCAAAAGTTATCGTAAGTTTCTTTAATAAATTTTCTGAACTTTGGGTAAAATGTCTCAGAGCTTTTCTGTCAATATATAAAGAGTTAGAAGTCCCCCGAAATACCAAATCGAAGATCTATGAGTCTAGTTTCTAACGCACAAAACCTCACATCCAACTGATCTCGGAGTAAAAAGTTATGACTATTTTACCGCGGACTGCCGGGCAGAAATCGGGTCACGAATCGGGTCGGGTCAAAATCGTGCGATGGTGAATTGCGAACCTAAATTTAAGAATTTTATTAGCATCGCGCGTATATTTGAAAATATTTTATTTTAAAGTTATATTTTTTGTATTAACTTTTTAAAGTATTTTAATGTGTATGAAAAATACTTTTGTTATGACATAATTGTGTATGTATTTATTTTATAAGGTTTTTATACATTGTATTATTTTAACGGAGATAGTAAATTTAGTTATGTTAAAAATTATTATTATAATATAGTAGGTTTTGTTTGACATAATTTTCTATGAATTATGATATATTCAAAAAGTTATATTTATTTTACCACGAACTTATTCAATACCCGAGTACCTACATAACGGAACAAAAATATTATTTGTAATGACACCTCCACTCTACGTGGAGGTGGATGGAGTGTGACACTAACTTTAGCAAATACATATGCTGCCACTTATTAGCCTAACATTAATTACTAGATAATTGTCTCATTCACTTAGTTTCCTTTTCATTCTCTAATACTTAATTCAATTGAAAGAATTGGCAAGAAAAGAAACTACTACTCTATCTACTCTTTCTATATCATAGGTATACATCTGCACATATATTGCTCCTAATCATTCATTGATTTTACGGGGGCAATACATGTATCGCTGAAGAGAGCTTTGTGGTAAAATATTTTGGTGAGTTAGTTGTTTCACAAAAGAAATTTGAATATCTACGACAAGTTATTCAAGCCTAAATTCAAGTTTGATTCCATTTTGGAGCTTCTCGAAGTGGGTTGGGATTGGACATCATCATCCTAACAGCTTGTTGTCGGACGACAGGTAAGTTATGGTTTAAAATCCCTAGACTTAGCATATATCGGATAAAATTGTACTAGCTGGCATCCTTGGGTTGGTTTATTTGGTTGGTACCACAGACCTCGACCGCTTTATTCATGTCCGCCTACTTTTGTTCCTCTGTTGCTTGTAGTACTTGCCGATATATTTTATTTATCCTTGTGGTCCTGTGAGGCCTTGTTGACTCTGGAACATAGAAGGTGGGATATTGGGAATGTTCGCGAGTCCCGGGAATAGAATTATCCTTCTAGGCTGGTTATGCTTGCTGAGTAGTTGTGGGCCTGTGCAGGGTCGATAGGTTGATTGTGAGTTGTTGGGCAGCTATTGTGCTTGATTATACCATTTCCATGCATATAAGAGGTTTTTATCCATGTTTTACTACGGTTTTGGATTCGGGCGTACTGGCACTATTTTCTAAACCTTGCATGGCCCCGGGGGCCCGTTTTTATTGGAAATAAATTGGAAATGGTTGATCAACTCGTGAATATTCTTGGGTAAAAGAAAGTAAAATTATGATTTAAATCACCAGTTTTACGATAAACGCGAGACTCGGCAGGGCCGGGGTGCTAGTTGAGTTTTCTTGCTACTTGAGATGATTTTTAGCCTCGGTCGGACCGAGCACCTGAGATGACTTTCTACTGTTTAGACCCGGTTATGCCCGGGTACCCTTGGAGGGGTTTTTGAGATATTTTCCTACTACTTTAGTCCTGGACAGGGTCTGGGCATGCATATTAGAGACTGGGTCTCTACCTTGAACCCGGACTTGCTTCCGGACGACATATTTTGATACTGAGTTTTAGCAGGGGTCAGGGACCTCCATGGACCTTGCCATCCGGGCTTGGGGTTGTGGGCTGCGTGTGCCGGAGGAAGGGTATACGATGGAGTAGAGGTATATGGATAGTGTCCTTCCATGGAACCTACCTGCTGGGCCGGATCGGCACCGGAGGAGGTACATACAGAGATACCATTTCACTTGAGATCTTCATGCATCATATCATTCATTGTTTGAGGCTCAACCCTTGTTTGTTGTTTGTTGATTGTACGCTCCGGTAGTATGGGATGCTGGAGGGTTTGTTTTCATTTGTTTGTGTTCCTCGGTTGTATGGACGGTCGGGGGACTGTAGGTAGACTCTTGCTATTTACTTACAGAATTGTTCCCTGTTACGGTTAAGTATGAAATTGGTTACTGCTAGACTGTTAGTTTCTGGATTTGATATTGATATGATTAGTTGAGTTTCACTCATGTCTCTAAGCATGCCTATCATTACTCTTTCCCTCTTCTTATACTTGAGGTTACCAGTATACCGTCCATTTCGTAAACTTATTATGTATACATTGTTACTGCAAGGACCCCAGGTGCGTTATTTCTTACTTTCACCTGTGCCTATGGTGTGTATATTCTACTTACTGGCCTCACATGTGGTTCTGTTGATTTCCCTCTGGGCTAGTTCCTGTGTACCTTTCATTGATTTCTGTGACTGCTTGCTTCTATTCTGTCTGTTACTATGCTTTTATCTTATATGTGCCCAGTCGGCCTATGATACCTACTGGGTACCTTATGCTTCACATTTGGTGCTCACCCTACCCCCCTGCATCTTTGGGTGCAGATCCTAGCGTTAGGCCATCGCCGTTAGATCGTTGTAAGTTGTGCTTGGAGATCTGTTGGAGATTACTTCAAACTGAGGGTGAGCTCTTGGCGATCGGAGCTTAGCTTTAGTTTATCTTTTGCTTCATGTACTCTATTACCATTCAGAGACATCTGTATATGTTGTTTTGGATCGTTTGTATTCCTTATGTAGTTCTGGCTCTATACTATGATACCAGGTCTTGGGGTTTGGTTTAGTTTCCGCATATGTAGATATATACTCCTGTTATCTATTCTCCTCATCTTACTCTCTTACATTTGCTTATTAAACTATTCTTCCGCTTACTTGTTAGATGGTAGACCATTACTAAATGTCCTGGGCTACGGGAATTGGTTCGCCTACTGGGGGTTGTAGGTGCCATCATGACTGAGAAATCGGGTCGTGACAAGTCAGAAATCATGTAATGACCCTTCTGGTCTTGTAGTGACTCCAAGTCATTTATGGATTGTTGAGACCAGTGGTTTGGTGCCTTAGCCATTCATTAGGTCGTTATGGCCATTTTACTATTTTAGAGCCTTAGCTTAGGAAATCATTGACTTTAATCAACATTCTTAGCAAACATGCTCAGAATTGAATTCTAATTGTTTCATGAGCTCCGAAGTGTAGATTTTAGTCTAGTTGACCCTCGATAGGGTTCTAGAAGCTTTCAAAATGGGTTTTACCTCACTTTCTCTGTTTCATGGCTAGTTGAACTTAGAAGTTTGACTTTAGTCAACATTCAGAGAATATGGTCTCGGATGGATATTTCGTCAGTATTGTTATGTTTGGAATGCCTACTTTGTTCTAAAGGGACCTTTGGTTTGGGTCCCGAGGCTTCTAGACTCATTTTAGGCTATTAGATTTCATTATGGTTAAAATTGGCTAGTTGGGTGTGGGGCCCACTTTTTGCTAAATCAACCTCCATTGGGGATTTCATTGATTCTGTTGAGTCCAAAATATTATTTTTGGTAGGGTAGCATCTTTGGTTTGTGTCCAAGAGGTTTGAGATGTTACCCGAGTGTGCAATCAATTTAGTTTTGGGTTGTGTTGCAGTTAGTTGTTGCAGCTTCAGGTATGGCGCAACGGTGGGTTCCTTGGTCGCACATGTGCTACCGTATCTGTGCCTTGGGTGCTGCTCCTATGGTGCCTAGTGGCTTCATCAAGGTGCACGCCTGCACTTCCTCACCCGCCGTGGCAGCGGCGCCCCTGCGGCTCTTTGGGCGCGCCTGTTTCTAGCGCTGGCAGCTTATAAGGAGCTTTCTTGTTTATTTGTTCTAAGCTCCTTAAATGAACTTCCATCATTTTCTTGTACTCTAAGCTCCACATATCTGTGTGGGCTCATCTCATAGCGTTGGGGGTCAAAATTTTGGTTCATGGTTGTTATTACATCCTCAATTTTAAGTTTTCTTTTAGTTAATTCCGTAAATTCTTTTATTGATTCCTAATTTTGGTTCATGGGGTAGGGGCTTTTCTTGGTCTTTATCTTACCTGAATTGAGGTCATTTTTTGAGCATGCACTCCTGGTAGTGTGGGGGACCTTGTAGTAATTTTTATTTTTGGTCTTGGGTTGCTGGGCCCACAGGCCCATTTTTTACTCGAATTTTGACCCGACTAAATTATTAGCAATATGGATGTTGTTATCTTTGTTTTAACATGTAGATTACGTTCTTGATAGTGTGATTACTACTCGGGGCTTCTCGGAGCAGTTCAGGCTCGGGATTTTGCTTTCCAACAGCTTATCATCAGACGACATGCAGGTTACGGCTTCCCTACCTTAGAATTTGCATATATAGAGTATAATTGTATTATTTAGCATCCTTGGGTTTGGTTAACTAGGTTGGCAACCCAAACCTTGTTCGCTTTCCTTTTGGTTCACCTTATTTCTTCTGTTAGTTTTAGATTTGGGCTAGATTTGTAGTGTCACTCTTGTGGCCTTGGTATATGCCTCTGGACCATAGATGGTGGGATAATTTGGCAATGTCCATGAGTCTTGGACATCGAAATGTGAATATGATCTGGTTATCTATTCTATAGAGAGGATTGAGCCTGTGAGGGCCGGTAGGTTAATTGTGAGCCGTTGGTCTATTGATTGTTCGCGATCATATCATCATTATTACGAAAAAGGTTTTTTACATTGATTATTGTTACTAATATGGATGCGGGCCAAATTATCACTGGTTTTCTAACTTTGCGTGGCCCCGAGGGCCTATTTTCTATATAAATAACTATAAATGTATTTGAACTAAATTTCTGGATATTCTTAGAGTAAAAGAGATTTTGAGATCATTTTTTACACTGATTCTAGACTCGGCTAGGCCAGAGTTATAAATAGGTTTTTCTACTGATTTTAAACTGATACTAGGCTCGATTGAGCTAGAATGCTAGACATGACTTTTCTACTGATTTTAGACCTCAATAGATTCTGGGCACGATTATTGAGATATTTAGAGTTGTATACAGTTGCAGAGACCTCCATGGAACTTGCCGATTTCCCTTTTATATCTTCTTTACATTCTTCAACTTATTAATTTTTTTATGCATACTTGCTTCGATAATAGCCCATTACTAACTATTTCAGACTATGGAGATTGGTACACCTACAGGGGGATTATAGGTGCCATCACGACCTGAAAAATTAGATCATGACAGCTTGGTATTAGAGTCTAGGTTCACTGGTGTTATCGGTATAGGAGCCAATGTCTAGTAGAGTCCTATAGATCAGGGCGTAGACATTCGTACTTTATCTTTGGGAGGCTACAGTTGCATTTTAGGAAATATGAATCTTTTATTGCCTCTATATCATGCGTCTTATCTCAAATAGTTCATAAAAATCTCATTTTTTCTAGTTCACTCTTCCACAGATGGCTCATACGAGATCTTCAGCAGTAGGCGAGGGCGAGCCTTTGACACCAGTACACCTGACTCCAGCGAGGGGCCGAGGTGGTCATAGAGGTAGAGGTCAAGGACGTGCTTGAAAAGAGGCACTAGATAGAGCTCCTGAGGCTGAATTTGAGCGTGAGCCAGTTATAAATCAACAGCCCATGGACCAAGGGGAAGCCCAGATGCCACCAAGTCCAGTAGAAGCATTTGTATCAACACTATCCCCAGCTCTATCGTTAGATATTCAGGCTCTGCTTCTTCAGTTATTGGGTATGATTGGGTGTCAGTCTTCAGACATAGCGCATACATCTGTTTACGGGGAAGCCCTGGGTGCTTAGAGTTCAGGAACATAGCCTGCTATTACGATTCCCCATGCAGAGTTTCTATCAGTACCCACAGTGTCTCTGCCTTTTTCTCCTTGCCCAGTTATATCAGAGTAGGAGCAGAAGGCTTTGGGCTGGTTTCTGAGATTGTCTCCGATGAGCTTCTCTGGTGCTCCCAAACAAGATACTTACGACTTCATTTCTACCTGTAAAGAGATGCTTCATCATCTTGGGTTATTGGATACTCATGGGGTTGGTTATACTACTTATCAACTGTAGGGCCCAGTTAAGCTTTGGTAGAGGGCCCAGGTAGCCTGCATACCAACTCAGTCTTCTCAGTTGACTTGGAAAGAGTTTTAAGAGGACTTAATGGCCAAGTTCTTGCCTCAGAGAGACTGTGAGCATTGTACAAAGTAGTTTACCAGATTGATGCATGGATCTATGTCAGTGTAACACCTCAGAATCTGAATCAGCTATCTAACTCAGAATCCAGAAATTTTGCCGCACTATTGAACCCTACGGGCAGCGCCATAAGATTCATAGCTCTGACAGGCCATGGGGCATGTTTTGGGAGACAACTAGTGGCTTTTAGCCATGTACCCTACATCCGATGGGCGGTCATGATAGGCGTCGCAGGTGTGATGACCCATAGGAACCCATTGTCGGGATCTTCCGGTGGCTTTTCCCTAACTTTCCTGTGCCCTGACAAACTACGCCACGGGCATCGTGGCTACGACAACCTGTGGGAGAAACCCGTCAAAATGATCTAGTGGGTTTTCTCTCTGTTATCCTTTCCCTGAGGGGCTACGCCATGGTCGTTGTGGCTGCAATAGCCCATGGGACCATGTCGTCAGAACCTTCCAAAAACATCAGCATTTTAGATAGCTTACCAAACTACTTGGCTGATGGACCGTTGGGGGTACGATGCCTATCGAGTAGCCCGTGAGGCGATAATTTTTGAAGCTTCCTATTTTTAAATCAGGGATAAATTGGTCTTTTTCCCTATTCTTTAACTTTAAGTGAGGCCGTTTTGAAAATTTTTAGTTGGGTTTTATCCCCTAATGTCCTAAGCTCTTCTCATTCTAAGTCATTCTATTTCTAAAAGAAGAAAAAGTTGTTCTTGTTCTCCAAGTCTCAAGCTCCAAGCAAGAACCACCATCTTCAAGCCTCCATTCTTTTCAATCTAGCATAGAAAGGTTCAAATCAGGTATGCGGGTATTCAATAAGGGATTCCTTTCACCCTTATTCCCAAAATCTTCAAGTGTTACTTTGATTTATGAATTTGTGAAATTAGGGTTCTTACCCAATTTGGAAAAAACTTATGGGTTCAGCTTTAAAGCATTAATTCGTGTTTTCAAAAGCCCAAGCATAAAGAAGGATTTCTGGTATGATTTCATTAAGTTGCATGTCTTCAATCAAAATTGGCATGTTTAGATAACATGACCTCAAGTATTATGAAATTGAATGCCTAATTCTTCAAGTTATGGATTTAGAAAGAAAAGTATGTTTTGAATTATGGTATTGCTAATCTTTAAGACTTATGATTTGAGATTTGCATGACATCAGATATATCCTTTTGCTTTTCCAACAGTTTTGGACATCAGATATGTCCCTATGTTTTATGAAAGGTTTGGCATCTAGATATGACTACCTAAGATATGTGAATTGCATGGTATTAGACATACCCTTATTCTTTTCAAACAGATTTGGCATCAGATATGTCACAAGTATAAGTTGAGCTATAAGTATGTTTTGGGAGTAGTATTGAGCACCGAGTTAGATTAGGTGAGTGTACCCCTTGTATATCCCATAACTACGTTCCACCATAGGTTATTTAAGTCCCCTCTGTGGGCATCAGACATCATGAGCACACTAGTTATGCCTTTATACCCTGGCAAGGTATATTGGGTCCTTTCAATAGGCAGGATACATTTTATTACATATAGCTCACATGGTCGATGTCAATTAGAGAACCTCCCACAAAAATAGTTTTAGTTATTTAAATGCATTGACTCTTTGCTTTCTGATTTCAAAAGTTCTATTATTACTTATGGTTTTCAAGTATATTTTGCCTATGATATTTCATTTAGTCTCTCGCATTCCAGCTTTCACAATCATAGCATGATTTCAGTTTTAAAATATGTACAACATGTTTATTTCAGATTTTGCATATCTCACATACTCAATTCATGGTTTTCAAGTACTGACACATATCTTGTGATGCATCCTTTTGATGATGCAAATTCAGGTTTGGGTCCTCTAATTCGTGGCTAGAGGTTAGCTTGTGTCCCAGCTTTGAGTAGTCAGTCTTCATACTTTAAGAACTAGTATCAGTTATCTATCTGTATGGTTCCTATTTAGTATTTGGGGTTAACTGGGGGCTTGTCCCAGAAACTCATTATTCAATTTAGAGGCTTTCAAACATAGTAGAGATTCTGTATTTGGGTTTCAGATTCTGTTATGTTATGTTTGAGTTGTTGATGACTCAGTCTATTTATCTCTTCAGTTTGGAGCTTTCGTTAAGTTTATCTATGTTTGTTTAAGTCATTCTTTACCCAAGGTTTAACTTGGGGCACTTGTGGTCTTAGGTCCCGTATTACGTTTAGGGGGTAGCCTCAGGATATGACAAACTTGGTATCAGAGCATCAGGTTCAAGAGTCCTAGGGTATCTGAAAGCCGCATCGAGTAGAGTTTCTTTCATGTGTGTGAAGCACGCCACATTTATAAGAGAGAAGTTATGAGGTGTCTTAGGAAAAACTTCACTTCTTTACTGATCAATATCGTGCGATAAAGTTTAACTTTAGTAACCCTCTAATCCATTCTTTATGCATTTCAGATGATGCCTCATTTCCATGCCATGCCTCATCGATCCAATGCCCAAAATGCTAACCCTCTGATTCTAGACACCGAGGTCACAAATGTGGAGTTCAAGAATGTTATTCATATGCTAGCCCATACTATGTCCGCTCAGGCTAATCAGCAGGCTCCTATCCCCATCCACCCTCAAGGTGTAGTTGCGGCCCAAGTTCGAGACTTTATTTGCATAAACCCACCTGAGTTCTGGGATTCGAAAGTTGGTAAGGATCCGCAAAATTTCTTGGATGAGTTAAAGAAGATCTTTGGGGTAATGCAAGTTGTCGATGATGAGGGTGTTGAGCTAGCCTCCTATTTACTTAAGGACGTGGATCATATTTGGTTTACCCAATGGAATGATGCTAGGGCTACGAAAGTGGTCCCTATAACTTTGGAGTGTTTTGAGAAGGCTTTTCTTGATCGGTTCTTCCCGAGGGATTTCAGGCAAGATAAGGCCGATGAATTTGTAAATTTGAAGCAAGGTTCCATGACGGTTCAGGAGTATAGGTTAAAGTTCACCTATCTTTCTATGTATATTCCTTCCATGGTGGCTGGCTCGTGGGATGAGATGAGTAAATATGTTTATGGAGTATCAGATTTGGTAAAAGAGTGTAGGTCCGCGATGCTTTTGGGTGACATAGATATTTCGCAACTTATGACTCATGCCCATCAGATCGAGAGAGACAAGTTGAGAGACATGGCAAGGGAGAATAAGTGGATTAGATCGGAGAGTTCAGGTTTTGGCCATTAGAGGTGCAGTGGCAGATATGGCTCCTTATTTCAGAAGAAATAATCAAGGCCTATTCATTCTTCATCTAGTGCACCTATTCAGTCCCCCATGCCTCGTCATGATCAGACTGGTAGAGGATCTGGTTCTTATTCGCAGAGGAGTGTTGCAAGGGGGACTCCTTACCCTTCTTGCAACAAGTGTGGTAGAAGCCACCTCGTCGAGTGTTAGGCTGGTAGAGAGGATTGTTTTGGATATGGTCAGGTTGGACACTGGATTAAGGATTTCCCTTAAGCTAATAAGGGACAGGGAGGTAGTAGGACTCAGTCTGCTCCAGCAACATCAGGAGGTCGACCAACCCAGCAAGGCACTACTTCTAATTTTGGTGGTCAGCGCCAGAACTTCATTTATGCCATGTCCTCACGCTAGGTCTAGGAGAGTTCACCGAACATTGTTACTGGTATGTTGAAGGTCTTCTCTCTTGATGTGTATGTTTTATTGGATCCCGGGGCCTTCTTATCTTTTGTAATCCCTTATGTTGCTTGCAAGTTTGAAATTAGTCCTGATCAGCTCTTAGAACCCTTTTGTGTTTTTACTCCTGTTGGTGAGTCAGTCCTAGCCAAGAGAATCTACCAAACTTTCCCTATCTCAGTCCTTCATTGAGTCACTTCAGCGGATTTAGTAGAGTTAGAGATGACTGATTTTGATGTTATTCTTGGTATGAATTGGTTGTATGCTTGTTATACCTCAGTTGTTTGACATACTCGAGTGGTCAATTTTAAGTTTCCAAATGAACCTATCTTAGAGTGGCAAGGTAGTCCTTCATCCACGAAGGGTCATTTCATATCTTATCTTAAGGCTAGAAAGATGATTTCTAAGGGTTATGTTTATCATATAGTTTGGGTTATGGACACAGAGTCTGAGACCCCATATCTTTGATCTATTCCTATTGTGAATGAGTTCTCAAAAGTGTTTCTCGAAGATTTTCCTGGAGTCTCTCCTGAGCGGTAGATCGAGTTTGGAATAGATCTTCTTCCAGATACGAATCCTATCTCTATTCCTTCCTATAGAATAGCTCATGCAAAGCCTAAGAAATCTAAAGACCAATTGAAAGACCTTCTTTATAAGGGTTTTATTCAACCCAATATCTCTCCATGGGGTGCTCCAGTCCGTTTCGTGCAAAAGAAAGATGGTTCCCTCAGAATGTGTATCGACTACCATCAATTAAACAAGGTCACAATCAAGAATAATTATCCCATTCCTAGGATTGATGAATTGTTCGATCAGCTTCAGGGTGCTATTTAATTCTCCAAGATTGACCTTAAATCCGGTTATCATCAGCTTCGTGTTCAAGAGTGTGACATTCCGAAGATAGCCTTAAGAACTCAGTATGGTCATTATGAATTTGTTGTTATGTCTTTTGGTCTAAGGAATACTCTCACAACTTTTATGGATTTGATAAACCGTGTGTTCAAATAGTTTTTAGATATGTTTGTGATTGTTTTCATTGATGATATTCTTATCTATTCTCGGAGTAAGGAGGAGCATGAAGAACATTTGAGAGTTGTGTTGCAAACTCTCAAGGATCAACATTTATTTGCTAAGTTTAGCAAGTGTGAGTTTTGGATGCAGTCTGTTGCTTTTCTATGTCATATTATGACTAGAGATGGTATACGGGTTGATTCTCAGAAGATAGAGGAAGTAAAGAACTGGCCTAGACCCACATCCCCATCTGACATTAGGAGCTTTTTGGGTTTGGCTGGTTACTACAGGATATTTTTGGAAGGGTTTTCTTCCATTGCTTCCCCATTGACTTGGTTGACTCAGAAGAAGGTTAAATTTCAGTGGGCTGATCTATGTGAGAAGAACTTTCAGGAGTTAAAGACTTGTTGACCACAGCTCCTATGTTGACCCTACTCGAGGGTTCGAATGACTCTGTGGTGTATTGTGTTGCTTCTAGGATTGGTTTGGGTTGTGTGTTGATGCAACATGGTAAGGTGATTGCTTATGCTTCTAGACAGCTTAAGATTCATGAGAAGAACTACCCTACTCATGATGTTGAGTTAGCGGCCGTGGTTTTTACTTTGAAGATTTAGAGACATTACTTATATGGTGTTCATGTAGATGTTCTCACCAATCATAAGAGTTTTCAGTATGTGTTCACTCAAAATGAATTGAATCTTCATCAAAGAAGATAGCTTGAGATTATTAAGGATTATGATATGAGTATGCTTTACCATCTGGGTAAGGCAATATCGTGGAGGATGCACTTAGTAAGTTGTCCATGGGTAGTGTGTCTTCGGTTGAGGATGAAAAGAAAGAAATGGCTAAGGATGTTCATCGACTTTCTCGACTGGGAGTTCACCTTATGAATTCGACAAAAGGTGGTGTTATTGTTCAGAATGGTTCTGAATCATCCTTGGTGGCTGAAGTGAAAGAAAAGTAAGACAGTGACCTTATTCTGCACCAGTTGAAGGGTACAGTCCATCTGCAAAGGGTAGAGGTTTTCTCCCAAGGGGGAGATGTTGTGCTTTGATATCAGGGTTGATTATGTGTTCCAGACATAGATGGGTTGAGAAAGCGGATTCTGATAGAGGCTCAGAGCTCTAGGTATTCTATTCACCCCGATGCCACAAAGATGTACCGTGACCTACGAGAAGTCTATTGGTAGAATGGCATGAAGAGGGACATAGCATTAATATGGACTTCATTACAAGTTTGCGTCATACTCGTAGGCAACATGATTCAATTTGGGTGATTGTTGACAAGATGACTAAGTCATCCCCCTTCTTGGTTGTTAAGACTACAGATTCAGCAGATGATTATGCCATACTCTACATTCGGGAGATAGTCCAATTGCATGGTTTTCCATTGTCTATCATTTCATATAGGGGTACTCAGTTTACATCACAATTTTTGAAGTCATTTCAGAGAGGTCTTGGCACTTAGGTTAAGCTTAGCACAACTTTTCACCCACAGATGAATGGACAGGCAGAGCATACTATTCAGACTTTGGAGGATATGTTGAGAGATAGTGTGATTGATTTCAAATGTAATTGGGATGATCACTTACCTCTTATCGAGTTTACCTACAACAACAACTTCCATTCTAACATCCAGATGGCTCCTTATGAGGAACTTTATGGGTGGAGGTATATATTTTCCAATTGTTGGTTTGAAGTAGGTGAGGCAGCTTTGATTGGTCCAGATTCAGCTCATGAGATGATAGAGAATGTTCGAATTATTAGGGAGAGGTTGAAGACCACCCAGAGTCATCAAAAATCATATGCAGATGTGAGAAGAAGAGAGTTGGAGTTTGAGGTTCATGATTGGGTGTTTCTGAAAATGTCACCCATGAAGGGTGTGATGAGGTTTGGAAAGAAAGAAAAGCTTAGTACCCACTATGTAGGTCCTTATCAGATTCTGAGGAGAGATGGAAGTATTGCTTATGAGTTGGATTTTCCATCAGATCTAGAAGCGGTTTATCCGATTTTCCATGTTTCCTTGTTGAAGAAGTGTTTTGGTGATCCGACCTTGATTGTTCCTTTGGAAGATGTGGGTGTGAAGGATAGCCTTACTTATGAGGAAGTTCCCATGGAGATTCTTGATTGTCAGATTCAGAGGTTGAGAAATAAAGAAGTCGCTTCGGTAAAGGTCCTTTGGAGAAATCAGCTAGTGGAGAGAGCTACTTGGGAAGCAGAAGCAGCCATGAAAGCCAAGTACCTTCATCTCTTTTATTCTGATCCACTTTTGGCTTGAGGTATTAGTTTCTCCTTGGTTTTTCCCTCCGACTCTTTTTCGTCAGTTTTTCTCATGATCCTAGCATGCATTCATGTTTTTCGAAGTTAGTTCAATCATGTTTTAAGTTGAAAAGCTCTGTTCTCATGTTTACTCTTGAGTTTTATGTTTTGTTGTTTGGTTGGGTTGTTATCTCTCTTGTCTTCCTTGTTTTACCTTCATTTGAGGACGAATAATCCCAAGGGGGAGATATTGTAACACCTTGGAATCTAAATCAGCTGTCTAACTCAGAATCCCAAAATTTTGCCATATTGTTGACCCCCACGGGCAGCGCCACGAGCGTCGTACCTCCGACGATCCATAGGGCATGCTATGAGAGACATCCCGTGGCTTTGAGGCAAGCCCCTCCACCCAATGGGAGGTCATGACGGGCATCGTAGGTACGACGGCCCATGGGAACCCATCATCGGGATCTTCCAACGGCTTTTCCCTAACTTTCCAGTGCCACGATGGGCTACGTCATAGGCATCATGGCTACAATGACACATGTGAGCAACCCGTCAGAATGATCTAGTGGGTTATCTCTCTGTTCTCCTTTCAATGATGGGCTACACCACGGGCGTCGTGGCTGCAATGGCCCATGGGACCATGTCGTCAGAACCTTCAAGAAACCTCAGCATTTCAGAAAGTTTACTCGATGCGTTGGCCGATGGCCTATCATGGGTACGACACCCGTCAGGCAGCCCGTGAGGCGATAATTTTTGCAGCTTCCTATTTTTCAGTCAGCAGTAAATTGGTCTTTTCCCCTATTTTTTTACTCCTAAGTGAGGTCGTTTTGACCATTTTTAGTAGGGTTTTATCCCCTAATGGCCTAAGCTCTTCTAATTCTAAGTCATTCTATTTCCAAAAGAAGAAAGAGTTTCTCTTTTCTAAGTCTCAAGATCCAAGCAAGAACCACCATCTTCAAGCCTCCATTCTTTTCAATCTACCATCGAAAGCTTCAATTCAGGTATATGGGTATTCAATAAGGGATTCCTTTCACCCTTATGCCCCAAACCCTCAAGTTTTAATTTGATTTATGAATTTGTGAACTTAGGGTTCTTACCCAATTTGGGAAAAACTTATGGATTGAGTTTTAAAGCATCAATTCATGATTTCCCACTCATTACCCATGTTTTATTTAAGATTTCTTAAGTGTTTTCAAAATCCCATGCATAAAGAAGGATTTCTAGTATGATTTCATTAAGTTGCATGTCTTCAATCAAAATTGGCATGTTTAGATAACATGACCTTAAGTATTATGAAATTACATGCCTAATTCTTCAAGTTATGAATTTAGAAAAAAAAATATGTTTTGAATTATTCTATTTCTAAGCTTTAAGACTTATGATTTGAGATTTTCATGACATCAGATATGTCCTTATGCTTTTCCAACACTTTTGGACATCAGATATATCCCTATGTTTTGTGAAAAGTTTGGCATCTAGATATGTCTACCTAAGCTATGTGAATTGCATGGTATCAGATTGTAACACCCCGGAACTTCCAATCCCAGACGTAGCTCAAAAAATTAGAAGAAAATAATTTTCCAACTGTCAGCCAGAATCACGAGTTGTATCCACGACCCATGAAAGTTTCCACGAGTCGTGGACTGGACCCGTGGAATTAAATCAGAAGCTTGAATATTTCCTCTGGGAACCACGATTGGGTTCTATGGCCCGTGGAAGGATCCATGAGTCGAACCCAAGTCATGGAAACAATTTCTATTAGGCCAGTATTAAGTCCCCAGGGTTCATGAGTGGGATCCACGACCCGTGGAAGTTTCCACGAGTCGTGAACCCAACTCGTGGAACCCATCTTCAGAGACCCAGAGATTTCAGCGCAGAAACCACGAGGAGGATCCACGAACCGTGGAAGCTTCCATGAGTCATGAACCCAACTCATGGAATCCATTCCAGTAGCTCAATTTTTACGACCAGTAACCACGACAGGGTTCCACGAGCCATAGAACCCATTCGTGGAACCTGAGTCGCGAATTTCAGCAGTTTTTCTTTAAATTTTCCAGGGGTATTCCAAACTCTTCCTACCTCTTTTAATGCCTAAGATATGACATTTTACCTAATCTAAGCCTAGTTTATTAGTCAAAAACTACCCAAAACATCTATTCTCCTAAAATCATCAGACTTAGAAAGAAAAGAAATAAAAGAGGTGATCGTTTGCTCTCAAGAACAAGCAGATGTCTTCTTCAAGTTTAGCCCCAAAATCCAAAGGATTTCTCTGTAATTTCTCCACCAAGTATGTGGGATTTCACTAGTGTGTTCCTTTCACCCATTAGGTCCATAAAATTCAGTCAGTTTCTCCATGCTATATTCAGACCTAGGGTTCCTAAATTTTAGGGATTCATTGTCATTTAGCTACTATAGTTTTCATGGTATTAATTACATATTTCTTGCAGAATTAGTATAGTTTCATATATAGAACTCAGAAATTCTAGCTTGTATAAATTTCAGTATTTCATAAATTATGCTTGCTAGGAAGCTTAGACAGACTATCATGCTTTAGAATTCGAATGACATATCTTTCAGTATTTGTATGTTGCATTCTAAGACGATTATTAGTATTTGAACTATCCAGCATCTTAGCTTGCATCTTTATTGCTTCAGTTAGGAGTAGACTTAGTACCTAGTGGATGAGGGGCTAGAGTCTTAGCTGTCATATTAGGTTGATACCTTTAGTAGCAGTCCCCAAGTCCCAGAACTACGGCACCACCGTAGGCCAGAAAGGGGTCAGCTGTCAGATTAGGCTGGTCACCTTTGTCCTATGTAGACATCAGTTTAGTGGATCCACGTTAGACTTGTTTGTACCCTTGGCAAGGTATGAACACCCTTTCATCCAGGGTTACAGGTTGGTCCCATAGTTAGCTCATCTTGGGGTATGTCGGTAATAGTATCTCCCACAGTCAGATTCATATAGCATTGACCATGTACTCAGTATCTCTTTCAGTATTCAGTTTAGCATGTTATATGTATGTTAGTACTCGGTTATTATATCCAGTTTAGCTTTTAGTTTATGCTTCAGTATATATATATATATTCACATGCAGTTATTATGTTGTTCATCTTAGCCCATATCTCGCATGCTCAGTATATTCAAAGTATTGATGTATACTTTTGTGCTACATCATTTTATGATATAGGTTTAGGCGCTCAGCATCCATATTGTGCTTAGTTCGACTTCCAATCCATACTCAGCAGCTTCATTGGTGAGTCCTCATAGTTCAAGGATGATAGACATGCTTTACTTTTCAGTCTTTACTATTTCAGTTTCAGGTTATTAGAGTTACCTGGGGGCATGTCCCAGCAACTCGTACCAGTTAGAGGCTTTCAAACTTAGACTAGATTCATATTAAGTTGTTAGTGTTGTTTTCAGTCGTCACTATACTCTTTATATATTTTTTATTCAGACATGTTTTGGGCTTTTCCCACTTCAGATATTAAACTATTTTTTTTCAGCTTCTGCAATATATGCTTTTAACTTGAAATTGTACAGATATGTAATGCCATGGGTTAGCTTGGGTCACTTGTGACATTAAGCACCATTTTACCTCTAGGGGGTAGCCTCAGGGTGTGACAAACTTGGTATCAGAGCATCAGGTTTAAGTGTCCTAGGGTGTCTAAAAGCCACGTTAAGTAGAGCCTTCTTCATGGGTGTGAAGCGTGCCACACTTATGGGGAAGGAGTTATGAGACGTCATTAGGAAAAACTTTCCTTCTTTCTTTTTCAGCTCATGCTATGGAGTATGAACTCTATTTAATCTCCATCTAACTCCTGCTATTTGCATTTAAGAAAATGCCTCCCAGAAGAGCTAACACCAGGAATCAGCTAGCACCAGCAGCTCTAGCAGACCCATTGAATGAACAAGTTACGCATGCTTAATGCAGGGCTGCTTTCCAAGTTCTTTCTCAGGCCATGACCGCTTAGGTCAATCAGCAGGATGTGGCACTAGCTCCACCTCAGCCCAACACTGATGCAGCTAGAATCCGAGACTTCACTCGGATGAACCCTTCGGAATATCATGGGTCTAACTCAGAAGAGGATCCATAAGAGTTTCTTGATGAAATCCAGAAGGTAACAAACATTATGGGTGTAACTCTAGTTGAAAGTGCAGATTTAGTCGCTTATTACTCGAAGGGAGTGGCTTACACTTGGTACCAGCAGTAGAAGGAGTCTTGAGGTACCAATGCAGGTCCGGTGAGTTGGAATCTTTTCAAGACTGCATTTTTGGACAGGTTCTTCCCACTTGAACTTAAGGAAGCCAAGGTCCAAGAATTTATTAACTTGAAGCAGAATGACATGAGTGTGAAGGATTATACTCTCAAGTTCACATAGGTATCCAAGTTGCACCCCAGAGCTCGTATGGGCAAGTTCATATCTAGTGTGTCAGATGATGTGGTCAAAGAGTGAAAGACCTCTACGTTGATCAAGGAGATGAATTTCTCTAGATTGGTTACTTATACTCAGCAGATTGAGGAAGAGAAAATCAAAGAGAGGGAAGGAGACGTTAAGAGATCCAGAACAGGTGACTTTAACTACTCTCAGCCGAAGTCAGAGGGTGGTAATCATTCTCAATTTCATCAGAAGTCTTTAGCTCCAGCTCCATCTTCTGCCAATGCCCCAGTACTTAAATTCAAGAGGGATCAATAGGATAGAGCATCTGGCTCTATGTCATAAGGTATAGTTACTAGCGAGCGCACCCATCCAGTATGTAAGAAGTGTGGTAGAAACCACCAGGGTGAGTGCATGGAAGGTAGTGGGAATTGCTATTGGTGTGGTAAGCTAGGCCACATGATGAGAGATTGTCTAGCAGCTTCTAAAAGGGGCAAGGATGTTCGCCAACAGAATCAGGCAAGCTCTGCAGTAGCTCCAGCAGGTCACCTCACTCAGCAGGGTGCCTCATTTGGTATAAGTGGTGATCAGTGGTAGAACAGGTTGTATGCTCTTTAGGATCGACAATACTAGGAGGATTCTCCCGATGTGGTCATGGGTACGATGCAAGTATTCCATTTAGATGTTTATGCATTGTTAGATCCAGGGGCTACGCTTTCCTTCGTAACTCCATATATACCAGTAAATTTTTTTGTCAGTACAGAAATTCTCCCTGAACCCTTCTCAGTCTCTACTCCAGTTGGTGACCCAGTTATAGCTAGACGGGTATACAGAAATTTCCCTGTCACATTTTCCCAGAAATTCACCTCAACATATCTTGTAGAATTAGAAATAATTGATTTTGATATCATTCTAGGCATGGATTAGTTACATTCCTGTTATGCCTCAGTCGATTGTAGAACTAGGATCGTTCAGTTTTAGTTTCAAAATGAGCCAGCCTTAGAATGGAAGGGTAGTAGCTCAGTGCTTGTAGGTCGATTCATCTCTTACCTTAAGGCTAAAAAAATGATTTCAAAGGGTATATCTATCATCTTGTTCGGGTTGAGGATTCAAACTCCGAGACCCTAACTCTTGAGTCAGTTCTAGTGGTGAATGAATTCCCAGAAGTGTTTCCAGAAGATGTTCCTAGAGTTCCTCCCAAATGGGAAATTGACTTTGGAATAGATCTCCTTCCAGATACTCAGCCTATTTCAATTCCTCCTTACAGAATGGCTCCATCTGAGCTTAAGGAATTGAAAGAACAGTTGAAGGACCTTCTAGATAAGGGCTTCATCAGACCTAGCATCTCTCCATGGGGTGCTTCAGTCCTCTTCTTGCATAAGAAAGACGGTTCTCTAAGGATGTGCATAGACTACCGTCAGTTGAACAAAGTCACAATCAAGAATAAATATCCCATCCCCAAGATTTATGAATTGTTCGATCAGCTTCAGGGTGTTAGTTGCTTTTTTAAGATAGACCTCAGATCCGGCTATCATCAGCTCAGAGTCAGAGATAGTGACATCCCAAAGACAGCCTTTAGGACTCGGTATGGTCACTATGAATTTGTAGTTATGTCTTTTGGACTAACCAATGCTCCTGAAGCTTTCATGGACTTAATGAACATGGTGTTCAAACAGTATTTGGACTTGTTTGTCATCATCTTTATTGATGACATCCTCATTTATTCTCAAAATAAGGAAGAGCATGTGACTCATCTGAGGGTTATTCTGTACACTCGCAAAGATTGCCAGCTATTTGCTAAGTTCAGCAAGTGTAAATTTTGGTTACGGCCTATCACTTTCCTTGGTCATGTGGTATCCAGCGAAGGGATCCGAGTAGATTCTCAGAAAATTGAGGTAGTAAAGCACTGGCCTATACCCACCTCTCCAACTTATATTAGAAGTTTCTTGGGTTTGGCCGGTTACTACAGGAGGTTTGTTGAAGGATTTTCATCCATAGTTGCCCCATTGACCAAGTTGACTCAGAAAAAGGTCAAGTTTCAGTGGTCAGATGAGTGTGAGAAAAGCTTCTTAGAATTGAAGACTAGGTTGACTAAAACTCTTGTTTTGACTCTACTAGAGGGTCCAAATGGCTATGTGGTTTATTGTGATGCATTTAGGGTCGACCTGGGTTACATCTTGATGCAACAGGGTAAGGTCATAACTTATGCTTCCAGACAGCATAAGGTCCATGAGAAGAACTACCCAACTTATGACCTCGAGCTTGTAGCTGTTGTGTTTGCCCTAAAGATTTGGAGACACTACTTGTATGGTGTTTATGTTCATGTGTTCACAGATCATAAGAGCCTCCAGTATGTGTTCACCCTGAAAGAGTCAAATCTTCTTTAGAGGAGATGGCTTGAGTTCCTCAAAGACTATGATATGAATGTGCTCTACCATCTGGGTAAGGCCAATATAGTGGTTGATGCCCTCAGCAGACTGTCCATGGGTAGTGTGTCACATATTGAGGAAGAGAGGAAAGAATTAGCCAGGGATGTTTATAGGCTTGCTCTCTTAGGTGTTTGCCTCATGGACATGACATATGGTGGTGTGATAGTCCATAATAGGTCAGAATCTTCATTGGTAGCGAAGGTTAAAGAGAAACAAGAATGTGATCCCATATTATTTCAGTTAAAGGTGCAGTTCATCAGCAGAGAGTAGAGGTTTTCTCCCAAGGAGAAGATGGTGTGCTTCGCTACTAGGGTCGTTTAGATTTTCCTAATGTGGGTAAGTTGAGGCAGCAGATTCTTGCAGAAGCCCATAATTCCAGATATTCTATTCATCTGGGTGCCACTAAGATGTATCGTGATATACGGGAAGTCTATTGGTGGAACGACATAAAGAGGGACATCGCAGATTTTGTGGCTAAGTGTCCCAATTGTCAGCAGGTTAAAGTAGAACATCAGAAATAAGGAGGTGTGACTCAGGATATTAGCATTCCTACTTGGAAGTGGGAAGTGGTCAACATGGATTTTATTATGGGTTTACCTCATACTCACAGACAGCATGACTCCATTTGGGTGATAGTGGACAGAGTCACTAAGTCAGCTCACTTCTTGGCTATCAAGACTATAGATTTAGCAGAGGACTATGACAGACTCTACATCAGTGATATAGTGAAGTTACATGGGGTCCCCTTATCTATCATCTCAAATAGAGGTCCTCAGTTTACTTCTCATTTCTGGAGATCATTTTAAAAAGGCCTTGGTACTCAGGTGAATCTCAATACAGCATTTCATCTGCAGATGAATGGTCATGCAGATCGTACCATTCAGACCTTAGAGGACATGTTGAGAGCTTGCCTGATTGATTTCAAGGGTAGTTGGGATGATCACCTACCCCTCATAGAGTTCACCTATAATAACAATTTCCACTCCAGTATTCAGATGGCCCCATATGAGGCACTCTATGGGCGTAGATGCAGGTCTCCAGTTAGTTGGTTCAAAGTAGGTGAAGTAGCCTTGGTTGGGCCAGATTCGGTTCATGAGGCTATGGAGAAGGTTCAGTTCATCAGAGATAGACTAAAGACAGCTCAGATTTGTTAGAAGTCCTATGCAGATGTGAGGAGAAGGGACTTAGAGTTTGAAATCGATGATTGGGTTTTCCTGAAGGTGTCACCCACGAAGGGGGTGATGAGATTTGGTAAGATAGGAAAACTCAGTCCTAGGTATGTAGGCCCTTACAGAATCTTGAAAAGGGTTTTTAATGTGGCTTATGAGTTAGGGTTGCCAGCAGTATTAGCAACGGTTCATCCAGTCTTTCACAATTCCTTATTGAAGAAGTGTGTTGGTAATCCGGCATCGATAGTACCTTTAGAGAGTGTGGCTATGAAGGATAGTCTCACCTATTAGGAGGTCCCAGTTGAGGTCTTATGGAGGAATCAATCCGTAGAGGGAGCTACTTAGGAAGCAGCCATGATGGCCAAGTATCCCCACCTCTTTCCTTCCGATTCAACTTCAGCTTGAGGTAATAGTTCCTCTTCAGTCTCTCAGTTTACTCTTGTGTAATTCAGTCTCAGTACTTTGTTCCATCAGTTATCCTTGCATTTCAGTATATTTGTATGTTCATGGAACTCAGTTCAGTTAGATATCAGTTTCTAGTACTTTGTTAGTAGGGATTGCAGCTCCTTCCTCCAAACTCAGCTTGTTTAGTCTTCATTTAAGGATGAATGATCCCAAGGGGGAGATATTGTAACACCCAAGAACTTCCAAGCCCAGACTTAGCTCAGAAAATAAGAAGAAAATAATTTTCCAACTGTCAACCAAAATCACGAGGTGTATCCACGACCCGTGGAAGTTTCCACGAGTCATGGACTAGACCCGTGGAATTAAATCAGAAGCTTGAAGATTTCCTCTGAGAATGATGATTGGGTTCTATGGCCCATGGGAGGATCCACGAGTCATGAGGCAATTTCTAGTAGCCTAGTATTAATTCCCCAGGGTTAACGATTAGGATCCATGACTCGTGGAAGTTTCCATGAGTCATGCACCCAACTCGTGAAACCCATCTTCAGAAACCCAGAGATTTCATCCCAGAAACCACGAGTGGGATCCATGACACGTGGAAGCTTCCACGAGTCATGAATCCAACTCGTGGAATCCATTCCAGTTGCTCAATCTTCAGGAACAGGAACCACAACAGTGTTTCACGAGCATTGAAGTTTCCATGACCCGTAGTACCCATCCGTGGAACTTGAGTCACGAATTTTAGCAGTTTTTCTTTAAATTTTCCAGGGGCATTACAGACTTTTTCTACCTCGTTTAATGCCTAATATACGATGTTTTGACTACTCTAAACCTAGTTTATTAGTCAAAAACTACCTAAAACGTCTATTCTCCTAAAATCATCAGACTTAGAAAGAAAAGAAACAAAAGAGGGGACAGTTTTCTCTCAAGAACAAGCAGAGGTCTTCTTCAAGTTCAGCCCCAAAATCCAAAGGATTTCTCCGTAGTTTCTTCACCATGTATGTGGGATTTCACTAGTGGGTTCCTTTCACCTATTAGGTCCCTAGAATTCAGTCAGTTTTTTCAGTTTTTCCATGCTATATTCACACCTAGGGTTCCTAAATCTTAGGGATTCATTGTAATTTAGCTGCTATAGTTTTCATGGTATTACTTACATGTTTCTTGGAGAATTAGTATAGTTTCATGTATAGAACTCAGAAACGCTAGCTTGTATAAATTTTGGTATTTCATAAATTATGCTTGCTAGGCAACTTAGACAGATAATCATGCTTCAAAATTTGAATGCCATATCTTTCAGTATTTGTATGTTGCATTCTCAGACGATTATCAGTATTTTATCTATCTAGCATCTCAACTTGCATCTTTATTGCTTATATTCATTTGGGAGTAGACTTAGTGCTGAGTGGACGAGGGGGTAGAGGCTTAGCTGTCAGATTAGTATAAGACCTTTAGTAGCAGTCCCTAAGTCCCAGAACTACAGCGCAACCATAGGTCAGAAAGGGGTCAGCTGTCAGATTAGGCTTGTCACATTTGCCCCATGTGGACATCAGTTTAGTGGATCCACAACAGACTTGTTTGAACCCTTGGCAAGGTATTAACACCCTTCTATCTAGGGTTATAGGTTGGTCTCATAGTTAGCTCAGCTTGGGGTATGTCGGTTAATAGTATCTCCCACACTCAGATTTATATTGCATTGACCATGTACTTAGTATCCCTTTCAGTATTTAGTTCAGCATGTTATATGCATGTTAGTACTTTATTATTGTATCTATCTTAGCTTTCAGTTTATGCTTCAATATATATATATTTTCACGTTCAGTTATTATATTGTTCAGCTTAGCCCATATCCCGCATGCTCAGTACATTCAAAGTACTGACGCATACTTTTTTTGCTACATCATTTTATGATATTGGTTCAGGCACTCAACATCCAAACTGCGCTTAGTTTGACTTCTAGTCCATACTCAGCAGCTTTATTGGTGAGTCCTCATAGTTTGAGGATGATAGACATGCTTTACTTTTCAGTCTTTACTTTTCAGTTTAAGGTTATTAGAGTTAGTTGGGGGCATGTCCCTGCAACTCATATCAGTTAGAGACTTTCAGACATAGACTAGATTCATCTTGAGTTGTTAGTATTGTTTTCAGTCATCACTATACTCTTTATATATTTTATATTCAGACATGTTTTAGGCTTTACCCACTTCAGATATTAAACTATTTCTTTCAACTTCCGCACAGTATATGCTTTTAACTTGAAATTGTATAGATATTCCATGTCATGGGTTAGCTTGGGGTCACTTGTGACATTAAGCACCGTGTTACATTTAGGGGGTAGCCTCGGGCATGACAATATACCCTTATGCTTTTCAAACAGATATGGCATCAGATAAGTGATAAGTTGGTATTCTACCTACTTATTGAGCCTTTAAACTTATGCTTTTGCTAAGAATAAGTGGGAAAATAGTGCAATTGACACGAATTACTTCTATTTTTCATGTTCCTATGTTTTAGAAGAGTTCGGGAAGAATTCAGATGAAAACAAGTCAAAAGGGAGCTATTCGGAGAAGCAAGTAGCTGGCAGTAGTACATGCCTTTGCGAACGCGGTATCCCACATTCGTACGTGAATACCAACTGAAGCAAAGTTCCACGAACGCGACCCATTGACCGCATTCATGAAGGTCAACCAGACAAAGACACTTTGCGTACGCGGCCGACCCTCCGCGTAGGCGAAGAAGGAAAATGGAGGCAGCTGGGGAAATTTTGGAATTTCACAAATCTGGAAACCCCAATCCACATAAAAGTATTCCCAGCCGATTGGGAACACATCTTTGGCTGGATCTTTGATTATTCTCACACCTCTTGGCAAGCTTGGAGAGCAAGTTCATCAACCAACACTATAGGAGTGAAGATTCGAATGCTTTGTATTGTAAAATCTTAAGTTCCATTCTTCAAACTCTTGTTCTTAATTGCTATTTGATTGGTGTATTGTTTACTTGAGATTTGGGTTTGTATTAGAGATAATACTTATTTGGGCATTGAATTCATATATAGATTTTGCTCTTGTTTGATTATTTGGGTCTATTGAATCCTCCATGCTTGAATTTATAGTCAATAGTTGCAAACATTGACTTAGCTTTCTAAATTGGGTTTTTGCTTGAGAGAGAATTTCCCTAATTAGGGAAGATTCAATAGTGGGGATTTGGGGTTTCCACTCTAGTCCAAGGCTAGAGATAGTTTTGGTTGCCAGAAACCTCCATCTAAGAGTTGGGGTTAGAGATAACCCAACTCACCCAAGTTATTTGGTTGGTTTATTTCTTATTCATGGTGGTTCGAGAGAACACGCGAGATAGATGCTCGATTGGTCGAAAGACAGTTAGGCATACGTTTAACCAAGACTACCTAGGTGTCAATCAGGTTCAAGTCTTGTGAATTGAATTCCCATTTCCAATTCTCCCTTGTTATCCTTGATTGGCGAAAGCAAGGTGAAATCCATTGATCAATTTATCTTTTAGTTATTTTCTCTTATCTTTAGTTTTAGGATAAAACCTCCCTTTTAAGATATCTTTTCCCTTTTTGTTAATTGAACTTTAATAAGTTGCTTGGATTCTCCATTAGCTCGATTGTGACTAGATTGTTCCCTTGGGTACGATCCCGACACTCGTTGGGATTATAAATTTTGTTTTGTTGCACGATCACTATGATACTCAAATTGAAGCTAGAACTTGAGATTCAGTTCTAATAGAAGGGATTTTGAATTACCCAGCTGGTATCTCTTTCTCTCTCACTATGAGTGGCTAAAATCTCTTGTCTAGGGGTGTATTGATGATAGGTGCTTAAGAAATGGGTATGGGTGTTATCTATTCTTGCTTATAATTGCTTAATTGACATGGGGTCTAGTAATTTCACCAAGTTTTAATCCTAAAATTGGTGGTTGCAAACATTAATTTACATTACTTGACTACGTGATTGCTTGAGAAAGGATTTCATAGTTTTGGATGTGAAATTACTAGTGAGAACTTGGGATTCCACTTAGATTTGAGGGTGGGAATAGCTCTTATCGTCGAATTCTCTCATTTAAGATTCTAAGCTAGAGATAGTATGACTTCCCCAAGCTAGATTGGTTGTTTATTGATCAACCCGATGATGCTCTAACCGAGATCATCGGATATAAGATTGTTGATCGAGAGATAAGCAAATCTTACCCATGACCAATGATATTCATGTCATTAAGCGAGAATAGGTATGAATTGATAATCACCCTATCCCATAACCAAAGCCTCATCGGATATGAATCCCTAGTCGTCTAGTCAACTTGATATGCCCCATTTAGCTTTATTGCTTTTTAGACTGAATAGCGATTGTAGTGACAACATTCCCAATTCCCCCATCCTTTTACTTGTTGTTTCGAGCAATTACTCTCACCTTGAACTCAATCCATTAAAATTGATATATAGCTACCCAAAGTCCCTTAGTTACTACCCCGACACTCGTTGGGTTTATAAATTTTATTTTGATGCACGATCGACATGGCCTCCTACTTAGAGAGCAAGATTTAAGCGTTCATCAATACTGCACTTGCTCTTCTTTTATGAGTACACGGCATATTCTACCAGCTGCAATACGACCTCAGTTGCAGTTCCGACATTGCCAGAATCCGAGGGTGAGCTACTTCTTCCAGGCTACCATGGGTTCATCTATCCTATTCCTAGTCCATTATTCAAACTCAGACATTCTTTATTTTTTGGGGGTTGCATCTCCATACTCTAGACATAGTAGATATTTTAGTACACGACTTTCAGGTTCTAGGGGATGAATTTCCACATGTTTATTCTTGTTAACTTCTTAGGAATATGAATTCTTAGTTTGATTTATGCAATCTGGTTTTGAGCTGCTTAAACTTTGATAAGAGTTTGATATTTACTTGGTTCGGTCATCGAGGGTTTTGGGTGGATGCTACTCATGGCGGTTTAGGTCATGAAAATATTGTATCAGAGGCCTAGGTTCATTGAACTCATCATACCAAAATGGGTCTAGTAGAGTATTGAGGAACGATATGGAGATGTCTGTAATTTTCTTCGAGAGGCTACAGGACTTTATGAAATTATCTCTTCTTCCTTCCTTTATGCTATAACTTGATTCCAATTGATATCTGGCGATCCAAATTGGTATTTAACTTCCTTCATTCTTTGAACCACAGATGGTTAACACTAGGTGAAATGGAGCAAGGGCAGTAGCCCCAGCTGCAGGACCAATGGCTAGAGGAAGAGAAAGGGGCAGGGGAAGGGGAAGAGGAAGAGCAACACCCGTTAAAGGTGGATATCAGGTAGCGGCTGAGCCAATGGCGGTGACCCCTCCTTCACCCTAGGATTTTGTTTAAGAGGAGGCTGAGGTTGTGCATGAGGAAGGCACAGAATAGGAGCAGGCAGCATCTGTCATAGGTGCACGCCTTCCCCCTATGTCATCTAAGGTAATCCAATAGGTATTGGCATTTATCAATGGCATGGAAGGTACTGGAGCCACCCCCACTGTGTCAGCGTATCAAATTACAGGCGCTCATCCAGCCAGAGCTCCCACAATGGATGAACCATCAGGCATCGATGCTTTCTTTCCCTCGATGCAAGGCCCTGCTATGAATGGGACTGAGCACAAGTTGTTGACCAAGTTCTTGATGTTGAAAACTCTATCATTTAATGGTACATAGAAGGAGGATCCCTTTGAGTTCATTCTGGATTGCTATGAAAAGTTTCACAAGTTGGGTATTGTACAATAGCATGGGATGGGGTTTGGTACTTTTCAGTTGCAGGGTAATGCCAAGTAGTGGTAGAGGGCCCATGTAGAGTGCCGATCTTCAGCATTGCCTCCGATGACTTGGACTCAGTTCTACACCCTGTTCTTAAAGAACTATGTGCCCCGTACTCTGAGGAATCGCAAGAAGGATGAGTTTTTGGCCCTTGAGTGGGGCAACATATTTGTTTCAGCTTATGAGGCTAAGTTTCATGCACTTTCCCATTATGCTACACAACTTTTGGGCACTGAGGAGGAGAGGATTCGTCTGTATATGAAGGGACTGAATACTGAGTTGCAAGTTTTATCTGTTCATATGGCTTTGCTAGGGAAGAGCTTCAATGAGGTGACTTACTATGTAAAGAAATTGGAGGGGGTCAGACAGATGGGGCAGGCTAAGGTATTAGCTAAAATGTCTCGAAATGAATGTAATTTTAGATGTTCTTACTCCAGGGTTCCAGTCAGCAGGTCTATTCATCTCTCCTTATTCAGTCGGCCTTACAAGCTTCTACAAGTGGACATACAGAGGCTAATCAACAATGTTTAGCTCCAAGAGGCCAGGGGGCTTCTTATACTTCTGCCAGTAAGCCTTCTCTTAATCGTGGCTACTTCTATTGTGGTGATCTGGGATATTTTAAGAGGGAATGCCCTCACAGACAGACAAGAAATCAGGTGCAGCAGTAGGCAAAGGTTATAGTTCCAGTGGGTGGAGGTGGACATGTCAGGAGGCGCCCACAGGGTGGGCGGGGAAATTTTTTGAGAGGCCATGGAAACAAGGGGAATGGTAATGTGGGAAGGGAAGTTGTGTAGCCAGCTAAGGAGGTTTCCCGGATTGATGATAGAGCCCATTGTTATGCCTTCTCGAGGAAATCTGAGGCTGGGGCATCGAATGTTGTGATAACAGGTACAATTCTAGTCTGTGATTAGATGGCTTCTATTTTATTTGATCCAGGTTTCACATATTCATATGTATCTATTAAATTTGCCTTGGATCTGGAATTGATTTGTGATATTCTTGATTCCCCTATTTATGTTTCTACCTCAGTCGGGGAGTCTATGGTAGTGACCCATGTGTATCGTACTTGCTCTGTGGTGTTTGTGGGTTCTCAGACTTGGGTAGATTTGGTTATTTTGGATATGCTGGATTTTGATGTTATATTGGGTATGACTTGGTTGTCTCCATATCATGTTGTGTTGAATTGTAACTCTAAGATGGTAACTCTAGATATTCCGGGTAAGGATAGGCTAGAATAGGAAGGTGTGTACAAGACTAAGTCGGCAACAATTATATCCTTTGTTCAGTCTAAAGAGCTAGTGGGGAAGGGTTGTTCAGCCTTTTTGGCTCACTTGTGAAATGTTAGTGCTGAGTCTCTTTCCATTGATTTTGTCCATATGGATTCTGAGTTTCAAGAGGTATTTTTGTTGGAATTTTCTGGCATGCCTCCGGATTGGGACCTTGATTTCTATATAGATTTGGATCTGGGCACTCTCCTAATCTCTATTCCTTCTTATCATATGGCTCGGATAGAGTTGAGGGAATTTAAAACTCAGCTTCAGAAACTTTTGGATAAGGGATTTATTCATCCCAGTGCTTCACCTTGGGGTGCGCCGATCTTGTTTGTGAAGAAAAAGGATGGTAGTATAAGAATGTGTATAGACTATAGGCAATTAAACAAGATGACCAACTGTAATAAGTATACCTTACCTCATATAGACGACATTTTGATCAATTGCAGGGTGCTTCAGTATTTTCAAAAATTGACTTGAGGTTGGGGTATCATCAACTAAATATTAGTCCTGAGTATATACCAAAGATGGTGTTCATGACTCGGTTTGGGCATTATGAGTTCCTGGTAATGTTATTTAGGTTGACCAATGCGCCAACAGCTTTTATGAGTTTGATGGATGGTGTCTTCAAGTCATATCTGGACTCCTTTGTGATTGTGTTTATAAATGATATTCTGATTTACTCCAAGAGTAAGGAAGAGCATGCAGAGCATCTTCACAGTGTTCTAGGGATATTGAAGCACCAAAAATTGTATGCCAAGTTTTTGAAGTGTGAATTTTTATTGTCTTTGGATACTTTCTTAGGGAATGGGGTTTCAGAAAAAAGGGTTATGGTGGATCCTCAAAGGATTGAGGCAGTTAAGAGTTGGGTTTGGCCTAGCTTTGTGACTAAGGTTAGAAGTTTTGTGGGTCTTGGGGGCTATTACCACAGGTTTGTCAAGAACTTTCCTTTCATTTCTACTCAATTGACAAGATTAACTCAGAAGGAGGTGCCTTTTGGTTGGTCTGACAAGTGTAAGAAGAGATTTCAACAGTGCAAGACTCTTCTGACTACAACTCCCATCCTATCATTGTTGGTTGAAGGTAAGGATCGATTTCATTGTGTTTTGTGATGCTTCACATTTGGGTTTGGGTGTTGCAATTATGTAGGACGGGAATGTTATAGCATATGCTTTAATGCAATTGAAGCCTCATGAGAAGAACTACCCAACCCATGATTTGGAGTTTGCAGCGGTGGTCTTTGCACTCAAGATCTGGAGACACTACCTCTATGGTGTCAAGTATGAGGTGTTCACAGACCATCGCATCCTGCAGCATGTGTTTAAACAAAAAGATTTGAACTTGAGATAAAGGAGGTGGATGGAGTTATTGAAGTATTATGATATGACCATCCAGTATCATTCGGGTAAGGCTAATGTGGTGGCAAATGCATTGAGCTGAAAAACAGTTATCATAGGCAGTTTAGCTTGTTTGGGGTGTCTAAGTGACCCATGGCCGGGAGATTCAAACTCTAGAATCCATGTTCATGCAGTTGAGCATTTCAGACAAGGGTGGAATGTTGGCAAGTATTGTGGTCAAACCCACATTTATAGAGGATATCAAGGGCAAATAGTTTAAAGATGCACAGTTGAACAAGCTACGGAACAAGGTGTTATCTGGAAAGGCCTCGGATATCACACTTGATGCGTGTGGGGTACTAAATTTTAGAGGGTAGATTTGCATTCCTCAGGTTGATGACTTGGTTCAGAATATGTTAGCAGAAACTCATGGTTCGCAGTACTCAATTTATCCGGGCGTAACCAAAATGTACTGGGACTTGAGGTGACATCACTAGTGGCCTGGAATAAAGAGGGACATAGCTGAATATGTGTCTAAGTGTCAAAATTGTTATCAGGTGAAATATGAGCACCAAAGACCTATGGGTATTACTTCAGAGGATGCCCATTCCTAAATGGAAGTGGGAAAGAATAACCATGGATATTATGGTGGGCCTTCCTAAGACTTTGAGGAAGTACGACTTTATTTGGGTCATCGTGATAGATTGACGAAGTCAGCTCATTTCATTCCAGTCATGGTAGATTACAATTCCCAGCTGTTGGTCAAGATTTATATTATGAAGATAGTGAGATTGCAAGGGGTGACACTCTTTATCATTTCGGACAGAGGTACGCAGTTTACTTCCAAGTTTTGGGGCAAGTTACATGAAGAATTGGGTATCCAACTCACTTTTAGCATAACTTTTTATCCTCAGACAGATGGTCAGTCATAGAGGACGATTCAGATGTTGGAGTACATGATGAGAGCATGTGTGATCGATTTTGGGGGCCATTTGGATTATTTTTTATCATTGTGTGAGTTCTCATACAACAACAGATGTAACTCCAATATTGATATGGCACCATTGGAGGTAATTTATGGGAGGGGATGTAGATTATGGGAGGGGATGTAGATCACCCATAGGGTGGTTTGAGGATAGTGATGTGAAACCCTTGGGAGTTTACTTGGTGAAGAAAGCTCAGAAAAAGGTGACGGGAATTCAAACCAAGTTACTAGCAGCCCAGAGCAGGCAAAAAGAGTATACGGATTGCAAGGTAAAGGATATGGCATTTCAGGTTGGCAAAAAGGTTCTGCTGAAGGTGTCACCAATGAAAGGGGTAATGCGGATTAGAAAGAGGGACAAGCACAGCCCTTGATCAACCCATTTGAGGTTCTGGAGATTGTAGGACCGGAAGCTTACAGGTTAGTATTGCCGCCCAGTTTATCTAGGGTCCATCCAGTTTTCCATGTATCCATGCTGAAGAGATACTATAGGGATGGGGAGTACATCATTAAATGAGATTTGGTCTTGTTAGACAAGGACCTTCAGTACAAAGAGGAGATGATTGCTATTCTTGATCGGGATGTCCAGAAGTTGAGGAGAAGGAAATCAGATTAGTAAAGGTCTAATGGAAGCACCATCCGATTGAGGAAGACACTTGGGAAACTAAGAAGGACATGCGGGATAAGTACCCTCACTTGTTTGAGGATTCAGGTACTACCTTTTTCTCTTTTTAGCTCATCTTTTTTGTGTTTGATCATTCGGGGATAAACAATGGGTAAATTGGTATCTGTTGTAATGACCCTTCTCGTCATTATAGGTGAGCTATATTTATGAAGAAACAGGTTAGAAAACTTCTGAGTTGGGGAGTTGGAAATTTTATGCTAGGCTAGTCTCAGACAAATTAAGAGTGAGGAAAGTTCTAGGGTAATCCGGGAGAGGATTGAGCAAAATGTCTAAGGTTAATCTAGATTTCCTATTATCTAAGACATTAAGGAGTCCGTAGGACTTTTGTAAATGGATTCGGGTGAATAGAACTTTCAAAATTGAACTTGACGTGAAAGGGTTGGTCTGGATCGTCAAGGTTTGAAGGTGTGTTGTGAAATGGGCAAATCTGGAAGGAATTTTGAGGTTTTGTCCCATGTCAGCCACTATAATGGGTGACACGATGCTATCGCGATGACCGCTATAGTGGAGGAATTCCCACTATAGCAGAAGTCAAGGCGGTCAACCCCGTTATAGTGGGCAGCTTCTGCTACAGTGGCGCCACTATAGTGGGATTGGGCTGCTATAGTGGGATAAGTCACAGTAAATGCAGAAACTTCTAGAAAAATATTCAAAAAATTTCAAGAACATTTTGGAAAAGGGCAGAGGCGAAGAAGGGAGATTTCTACCATTTTCCACAAAACTTCGTCATAAAGGTAAGGTTTTTGCTTCCCTAACATAGTAATATGATTGCTATGCATTAGAATCGCTAGTTACGGGCAGTAGGGATAGTTTGGCTTGACCTAAGGTGAAAATTTCTTGTGTAACAAGGATTCTAGGGTGTAGAAATCTTAGGTTTTGTATATAAATGCTTATTCATGATTAATTTATCGTAGTTCACTAAATGCAACCGTAAAAATAATAATATTAGCTGAATTAATGGTGGGTAAGCCCTGGGTTGGGTGGAAGGATCATGAGATTGGCCTGGGGACTGGGACTAAGGTATAATCCAAGGATAATGAGGCCATATTTGGTTGATTTTGTGTTTATGTGTTTGTATTAGACTCAGAGCAAGCTAGAGACTCAAGAAAGGGAAAGTCTCAGGTTCAATAGAGCATTCAGACATAATTCGAGGTAGCTAATGGGTGATTATTATCTGAAATACGTTATATGTGCATATTAATATTAAATAGTATTTTTGTACATTGCATGTCTAGGGATCAAGGAATGTAATGTAAAATGATATTTGTGAATGCATGTTGATTTTATAAGTGTGGTTGTATTCACTATGTCTGTGATTGTATGATATCTGTGATTTCTTCGATTGGCTCAGGTAGCACGCCTAATATAGATTTATCAGTTGGCTCGGGTACCACGCCTAGTACGGGATATCTATCGGTTGGCCCAGGTACCACGCCTTGTACAAATTCTATAATGGTTGGCTCGGGTACCACGCCTGGTACATATTTGTTTATTTTTCTTTGTGATGGTCCCATGAGTGAATCAGGTAAATTGTTTTAATGTATTTATTTTCTATTGGTCCATGAGTGGTCGGGTTGCTGTGTTTAAATGCTGGAATGGTTCTTGTATAAATCGGGGTTGCTTGTTAAACACCATAGATTATGTCTTAAGGATCCTTGGATGGTCCGAGAACTTAAAGGATAGGTTGAATCTTCTCTGAAGTTATTCTTGTGGTGGTTCATGAACATGGTATGTGTAAAACTACAAGAAAGAAAAGTTAAAGAACAAAGAACCCTAGTTTGAGCTCCTTGATGTCTCATTTGCTCTCCAATTCGTGTCTTCTTACAAAGATGTGTATAAATGTGGATAAGTACTCCTTTTATAGTGTTTTAAGTCATCCATAGGCTATCCCATAATAAGAATATGCATTTACAACTTTGCCCCGAACTTAAACCAAGTTAAAACACAATTTTGGACATTTTAGGGGGGAGGGGTCGCGTCACGTGACTAGCCGTGTGGCCAAAACAGTGGACGTTTGCATTAGGGTGTGCGAGGCATGGCCTCCACCTCATCCTTGAGGGGTGTGGTGTATGTCCCCCCCAAACGTGATGGTTCATCCGATTTTCGCTCTCTTCTCCTCGTGCACTTGTTCCTTGATTCCCCACTTCTTGTGGCTTATTTGTAGGCTTCAATTAGCTTCCATAGATCCTAAAAAGCTAGTTTTCTCGTCTAAACTCTATTTGATCATTTTGACTCTTGACTTGTTCCAAATTCACCTTAAACACTTTAAACATTTACTTTATCAACCAAATACACACATACACAATATATACCTTAATAACACATCAGGTTATCCTCAAAACTAAGATAAACGTGCGTAGATAATGCACTTAGGTGTATAAATACGCCTAAGATCACTATGCCACCAGACTTGTTAGGTGTTCATCCAGTATTTCATGTTTCAATGTTGAAGAAATATCATGATAATGGTTCTCATGTGATTAAATGGGACTCAGTACAATTGGACCAAGGTGTGACGTTTGAGGAAGAGCCTATAGCTATTCTGGATGGGCAAGTTCAAAAGATGAGATCCAAAGAGATAACATCGGTGAAGGTGCAGTGGAGGCGTCGTCCTATAGAGGAAGCCACACTGGAGGTTGAGTTCTACATGTGGTACCTTCTTTTTCTTTACTTTCGAGAACGAACATTAATTTTGGTGGTGGATGAAGTAATGACCCTCCAAGTCATTTTGTGAATGTTTACTTTTTCTCCGTTTTAACCCTCCTCATATTTTTATATGTGATTTATAACTTTCAGGGATGGATAGTACGAACCTCAGGGTGTTCGGGAGCAATTTAGTTCATTGATTGGGTTCTTGAGTTTTAAAGAAGTTAAGTTTGATCACGGTCAACCTTCAATCAAGAAGACCTCGAATTAGTGTTTTGATGTTCCCAATTGGTCCAGAATGTGTTTTTTAGTAAATTTATATTTTTGGTTTTTTTATTGGATTTCGAATAAATTTCGAGGGTCTATTTGAAGTTTTGGGTATTTTAAACAATTAATTTAATTGATGATTAATGGGTCAAATCCACAATTTATTTTATTATATACATAATAAAATAAAATAAAAGAGAATTTAAGTGGGAAAGGTTTACCACATTAAAGAATAACAAAAGAAGTTCCAAAAGAAGGGCGGCAAGAACGAGAGTGGGACAACAATTAAACTCCGAAGAAATGATCCTCGATCAACCTTTTTAGGTTAGCTTATATTTTTTTCTTATGGGTTGACTTATAAGTGGCCATATGTGAGTTGCACTTTTCTGGTTCTTTGAGAATTTGGTACTAATTAGTATCCACCAATTGTAAAGATTACAATATTTTCTATTTTGGACAGTGATGATATGATGGTGAATTGGTAGAATTGGGTAGTTTAAATAGAGGGTGGACTATAACCTAATGATGATAAGGATGTAATTATTACCAATCATTGGGTAATATTGAAAATTGAATTGAGGAAAAAATCATGCCTGTAATGGTTATAGGTGGAATATTGTTTTTCGTTCTTGGCTTTAGGTTCGACTGTTCCATTTTTGGCTTTTAAATTTATGAGATTTTAATATGATTATCCTTGCGCAATTATACTTTTGACATATTGAGAATTTATGTCTAGGATTTTTAGAGTAAGAATTCTTGATTTGGAGATGAATAACAATTTATTTTAGCTGAATTTCGATGTGTTAGTCCATATTTTTATGGAGATTATATGTTTAAACAGACTTTGACCATTCGAAAGCGTTACGAAAGGGCAAGTTCGCAACATAACACTTCAGCTTTATTTTGAGGCAAGTAGAAATTTCTAATTTCTTTTTGAAGTGTTAATTTTATTGTATTAGATGAACTTAAGGGTAATGGGCAATAAGGGAGTCCCATATAAATGAGATAATGAGTATGTATACGGGCACTGGTACCATGCTATGAGAAATTTTTATGAAATTATTATTGGATGATAGAATCTCATAAGTTGTGACATAATAAAACCGTTGAGACTCGTGATTAATGTGAACCTGACTGTGATTGATAAACTCATTTTATATACTTGATCATACATATTCATTCATACCACTCTTATTGTTGCATGAAGATTATTGGTTGATATTGCCCATTGAGTTATTGGTGAAATTTATATTCTTATTAAGCCGATGAAAAATGGATTCAGCAAGTGACATTATGCAAAGACGATGGAAAATGATTCTGGCGAGTGGTACTTTGATGATTTATGAAATTCAGGTTCTTATTATGCCAATAGAAAATTATTTTGGTGGGTTCTGTTTAGCCGATAAAAAATGATTTCAACGGGTATATGGACCTCATGAGTCCCCCTAAGTCCCGACTATCCAAAAAGGAAGCAGGAGTATACCAGTTTACTCTTGGTCACTGCATTGCATTGTATTACATTTCATCTGCATTGCACTTCATATTGAACATTTCTAGATATATGCCTTATTTGATATGTTGTGGTGACTTGTATTGTGGTAAAGTTATACTTATGAAAAAAAAAGATCTATTAAGATACATTTTGTTATCACTTCTAGAAGAAGTTAGTAATCAAAACTTGTTGAGTACATGTATTTTTCGTACTCACTCTATGCTTGCTGCACCTTTTGTATTTAGAAATTGAGTCGGGCACTAGGAATACTTGACTTGTTGTCTGTGTTTGAGGCTGTTGCGGTTAGGATTCAGGGTGAGCTGCTTTCTCTTCGGTAGTACTGAATTATAGAGATTTCTTATATTTTCTGTCTTACGTTCTTCTAGACAGTTGTTTTAGTTTTCACAGACTTGTTTTATATTCATAGATGCTCTTGTACTGGTGTCACCAGATCTTGGATAGTTTGAATTTGAACTAGTTATTTCTGCATTTATAAGAGTAAAGTTGTTACTTTTACATTATTGTCGCATTATTAATTTTGTTAAATGGTTAGTAAAGGAAAGAGATTCGCCTACGGGGATGATGGGTGCCCTCACGACCTAATAAGCTTTTGGTTCATGATAGTCAGAAATCACCATGAGGATTATTATATTATCCACCACTAAAATAGACGTTCATCCTCGAACGTAAAAGTAAGGAAAGTACAAAGACTGTTGAGCAACTGCAAATATCCATAGTAGAGCTTATACAAACACTTTCGAGCAAAGTTATATCTATAGTAGCACTCATTCACCCTAATTGTCGAAATCCTCCTTTGTTTTATCCCTTAAGACTACATCTCTAGTATCCAAAATCAAAACTTCTCCAAATATCTGATTTTCACTTTTTAACTGTCTCTGCATGCAATAACTGAGTTAATCATAATCATAATTCTGAACATACCCAATTCACCAAAACCCAATATAGTCACCATAATCTGATAATTTTAAATCTAGTACCAAATCTATATGAATAAAATACCATGACATATTACGAATCTCTGAAATCTGAGTTATGATTTTCTATTTTCCCCAAACGGGGATCTCCACTCTTCTGAGCTCATTCTAAGCATTTTCTTTCCAAAAACTGGTTTTATCCACGACTGATAAAGCTAATTCCAAGTCTGTTAGTATTGTTTCATTGAGCTGAAGCTACTGAATCAGAAATCAATATCATTTTTATATATATCTTCAAATGTCATGTTTTAACTACTATTTCCAACAACTATATTTTCATGCCAAAATTTGAAGAAAAATCACCGATCACCCTAAAAGCTTTTATACTATAAACATCTATATATATACACATCACCAAATGTCTAAGTAACTCATCATATTAATCCATATATTTTTCATCAACTAGGTAGTATCAATTTCACACAAAATCCTCAATAAACTCTCAGAATTGCAAGTTTTTTCGATAACACACCTGCAATGCTGACTTGGAATATACTAAAGATACATTTTACTAAAAATCTCTCAATCACTGAAAGTTTATCTCCTTTAAGCCATAAAGATATGGCATCTGAAACCTTCGTCTAACTCAACCCCAAAAGCTAGCTCATGAGGAGAGGATTACCCACGTCCATATAAGCAGACCTCTAGTTTATTCCCCAATCAATGTGAGACTTTCACCCACTCTCACATAAGCTACTTCAATTGTCCCTCTCACTGAGTAATATTAGTTAGCAGTAAGCTATAGAAGATAAGTTGTATTCCAATTACCTTTTCCAATGACTGTCACTCATCCGAAGTTAAACTTATAAATCTTATTTGCAAGCTTAATAATTTATTAAGCATCAGTCAATGAAGTTATTTGTGCTGGAGAAACATTGAATCTATTTTTAACAGTTTAGTAAGTTCAAATTTGGAGTTCATAAACATACTATTAAGCCTTGGCCACTGTGAACTGTGAAACAATGTTGAAAAAGAAAATTGAAACAGTTTCTCTTCTTCTTTCTCTTGTGCTTTTCATTAGTTAATGTTATTTTTCTAATACATATTGTCTTTTAATATGAATTATTTTTCCCCCTTATTCTTGGAGTAGGTTTTCAATTGCCGAAGTTAAGGTAGATGTGGTAGATGCAAGAAAGTAGCAGCAAAGGTTAGACTATTTTGTGCATCCTGCTTATGAAATTTTCTCAATTATAGGAATTAAAACCCAGACAGAGAGCTTCCACGTAGCTAACTTGCGTGTCATAGTGAACTTTTCAGTTATAACACTATAAGTCCATGTTTTTTTTGACTGTATTGGTGGATATTGTTTGATGTAATTTAGAAAATCTAATTTATTGAAGCAGAAAAAATGATGGTTTGTTTGAGGAATTCTTTTTTATAATCATTTCGTGTATGAGAAGTCCTCCAATCTGCTATGAATGTAATCATTGTTAATGAAGACTAATTTTTATTCTTCGAGTCCTGTAATGAGATAATAATATTTATTTAGCTATTATTAAATACATTAAGTTACCTGGTAGAATATTCCTCTAAGTTTATACCGGAACCTGCTTTTCTAAAGCTTTCAAAGTTCATTTCTCTTACCGTAAAGGGAAAGGAAAAAATTGACTCTTATGAACAATATGAAGGTCATATTGTGACGATTCAATTTCTCAGGTCATGATGGCACGTACAACCCCTCAGTAGGCGAATCAATTCCCGTAGCCTGGAACGGTTAGTAACGGATTACTACCTAACCAATACACACAATAAGCAGAAATAAGCGGAAGCAGAATATAAAGATAGACAAAGCGAAAGCAATAACCTGAATATACATAATGAAACTACACCACCCCAAGACTTGGTATCGCAGTACAGAAGCTTCTAACAGAATACAAGTGCTAGAACTAACCAAAATATAAGTACAACTGTCTCAGAATGTACAAAGAGTAACAGTACAAAAGATGAGATATGATCAAGCCCCGACCGTCAGGCGCTCACCCTGGTCTCAAATATCCAAAGGCCGTACGAGTCTCCAATACTATCAACGATGAAATCTCAACTAAAACCTGCACCAGAAAGATGCAGAAGTGTAGTATGAGCACAAATTGCTAAGCAACAGGTACCCAGTAGGCATCATCAGCCGACTGAACGCATATAAAATATAAAAGCAATAATAAGCAGAAAATAAGGAAATAGTCACAGAAAAAAAGGAGGAAGCACAAGAAACCTAACACAAGAGTAATTCAACCAAGAGTACAAGAATACATGCTAGCACCGAAGATATACATACACAGATATACAGGTGAAAGAAGGAAGAAGAATGCACCTGGGATCCTTGCAACAACAGTATATATAAAGAAAATTTAAAGAGATGGACGGTATATCGGTAACTTCAAAAATAACGAGAAAGAAGGAAAGCAAACCAACAATCGAACTAGAAATCACATACTAACAGAAACATGCCTAAGACATCAAATACCAAGATAAAATAGACGACAACAACTTACAAGTCAAGCCTAGGATGGAATAACTTACCCAAAAGTATCCAGATACGCTAGTCAAAACCAGGACAAGAACAAAAGTCAAATATCCCACAATCGCTCAGAAGGCTACACAATCGGAATCTCAGTAACGCAAGCCCCACTGGCTTCTCAATACTCATAGTCCCAAAACAGGTGCCTCAACAGGCCTAAACCACTTATCCACTCGGTACCAAAAGTCCATACTAGTGCTATGAAACAAAAGAAGTAATATAATCTACCTACAGTCCCAACGTCCAGCCATATAATCGAGGAACACAATCAAGTGAAAACAAACCCTCTGGCTGCCTGTACAACCAGAGCGTATACTGATCATATAGAAAACAAGGGTGAAATTAGAGTGAAACATTCATGATGATGTAAATGATGGAACTGATAATAGTAACTCTGTATGCACCTCCCCTGGCACTCCAGCAGGAGGACCCATGGTGGGACGTACCCGCTATACACTATCCGACATCGTATACCCCTCCTTCGGCATGCTTGGCCCCTTGGCCAAGTCCTGGAACGGCAGGGCCCATGTAGGTCCTCAACCACATACAGTAACGAACGCAAAATTTCAGAGAATTACAACCACGAAGTACATGCCTGGGATTAAATCAGGTCTAAAACAATAACCAAACCTCAATAACACTTATAAAGGCTGCCCAGAGTACTTCTGGTTATAAATCAGTACTAAAAGTCTCAATAATCCTCTCAATGGGTGCATAGAGCGTATTCGGGTCTAAACGAGTAATAAAATCAAGTCTAGTGCTTCGGTCCTGCCGAGCCTAGTACCAGTAGGAAATCAAGTGTAAAATCATCCAAATCCCATTTTATCATTATTTATACCATAAACGGGCCCTCAGGGTCATGCAAGGTTTAGAAAATCATCTATAGTAGGCCTGAAGCCAAAACAGTGATAAAACATGCAGGGAAAAACTTTTTTCATGGATTATATGTTCGCACACAAATATAAATTAGCCCTACAGCTCATAAATATTTCTACTGGCCCTGCACAGGCTCAACAGCTCAACAACAGACCTAACCAGCCTAAAATAAAAGCTCTATGTCTGGGACTCGCGAATATTCCCAAATAACCCACTGTCTATGTTCCAGAGTCAATACGAGGACACACAATACCACAAGGGAATTGTATAATACTATACAAATACTACAAACAATGTATGAAATAAATGGGCAGAACAGTCGAACAAGGTCTGAGGGTACCAACCTAATACAACCCATCCAAGGATACTAATTAATGTAGTTATAGCCTATATACGTTGAGTCTAGGTAGGGACATCCATAACCTACCTGTCATCCGATGTCTAGCTGTGAAAACGACGTCGTCCAGGCTGAAACTGCTTCGGAAAGCTCCAATTCGCAAAACTACTATCAATACAATAATTTACATATTAATACAAGAATAGCAATACCCATAATGCTATAAACATAGCCGGGTCAAAATTCGAGCAACAAATGGGCTCATGGGCCTCATAACCCGAAACTGGAAATAAAAAACACACACGTGTTTCTTACCATCCTTGGAGCACATGCTCAAAATTTGAGCGGAAACGGACATGAAATGAGGCTCCAAAATAGCCCACCATGCAAAGATTTAAAGAGGGAAATCAAAGGGAAAACAGGAATTAAAGAGAGAACTTACCCATCTTAGAAGTCAATAAACGAGCTAGGATCGATGAAATATTATCCCCCAATCAGCTGGGGTCATTAATGGTGAAATATGGAGTATTTGGGGGTCCTTGGCTATAAAGGAACGGAGGTGTTATGTTTGGAGAAATGAAGATGGAAGAAGGAAAAGCCAACTTAAAGCTGATTGCCTTGGCCTTCGCGAATGCGGCCAAGGCGTCGCGTACGCGAAGAACAAAATGGGCGGCTTGCCAAATGTCCTTCACGAACGCAGCCAAGGCCCTAAACGTGAAGAATAAAATTGGGACAGTTGGAATTTGCCCTATGCAAACTCAGCCAAATCCCCCCATTCGCGATGAATAAAAGGGGCTATGACAGCAACCAGCTGTCAAGGAAAACATTTCACACTTTGAGTCCCCGGGAACGCATCTGGGGTCCCGCAAACACAAATGACCAGAGCTATTCGACTAGAAATGGCATTTCGAATCCAATGGAATTGACGAAAATCTCACTGGAGGTCGATTTAATGAAAAGTGGTCCCAACGCCCAAAATCAACCTTTAACCAACTATTTCCAAAATAGAACCCAATGGCCGAAATCAAGCCCGAAAGCCTCGAGACCCGAACCAATAGTCCCTCTAGCCTAAACTCGATGTTTCGGAGCTAATAGAGCTGGAGGAATTTTCATCTAAGGTTGTCTTTTCCAAAACCAAAGTCAATCAAGCAAGCCCAACTGGTCGGAAAATACAGAATGAGAGAGAATTCAAAGTTGAAAAGCTCTTGGATCCCAACCAAAGGTCCTACTAGACTAAAGTCCACGCTCTGGAGCTAATGGAACTGTCAAAATTTAATTCTGAGCATGTTCACCAAGAATGTTGACCGAAGTCAATGATTTTAAAAGCCTAAAGCTCTAAAACAAAGAACAACCAAAAGACCAAACAAACAGCCCAGACACCGAACTACCAATCCCAACAAGCCATAAATGATTTGAGGCCACTACATGCAAGCTCTAACGGTACAAGAAAGGCAAAAATGCATAAATGACCGGAAGGGGCCTTACATCATTCACTACTAAAATGACTTTCATCCTCGAAAGTCAGGAAATAAGGAAAGACTAGGGACTAAAAGATCAGCGGATACACAGCCCGCACTACTCTCTTGGACAACCCTCCACGACCGGAAGGCACCCAACAGAATGAAACCACGAAAGGCAACCAAGCCTAAAACTCATCAAATCTAGAATCCAAACTCAAACTCCAAAACACCAAGGGTCTGCCAACCCAAACCGAACCTCGAGAATCTCAACCGGGAAGTATCGACACAATATCGAAACTAGAGAACCAAGATGATCAACCCACAGAACTCGAATCCTCAAAATCACAACAAAGTTCACCAAGAAGCCATCAACCCAAAACTCGTAACTCATAAACCCGTTGATCCGCAAAAACTTTTTATCCTAAACTGAATCCTTTGTATCACCCACCGAAAGTTTCATATAAGTCGAACACTGAAACCGCCCTCGAAATATCAGCTAAAACACTGGAGATCCATGGTTCCCACATATACTTCACCACGAACGATGTCACCCTTTATTCTCAAATTCAACCCAAGCTAAGTTATAACTTACTAGCCTTGCCATCCAAGATAACAACCCATAGCGTATCCTCAAAAACTGGAGTTACTTGTGCCAACTAACCACGAACCAAGGAATGAACACTTTTTCCAACATCAAACTCGATAACTGAACCCAATGGAACCAACCATCTAAACTTGACTGAATCTTGCACACCAGGGTTAGAAAAGCATGTATGAACACCTTGTGTAGACGGAGAACTCCTAAGCTATAGAACGAACCCAACCTCGTTGAACCGTACCAAGTCTGAATCAACTGAAAATGAATGCACCAGGGCAACCTGCCCAACAGGCCCAAACCAAAACCAAGATCCTTCAAGAAGTGTGGTAAGCCTACCACGAAGTCCGTAGTCATCACTAAGCTCCAAACTTTGAGAAGTATTGCTGCTACTCTAAATACTCAATCACCATTTGGATTTGAAATTGCTTTAATAATCTCACCTCAGTAAGAAGTCGACCATTCCACGAATATCAAATCAAAACACCCCGAAGATAAAAGAAGGGTGTCTAAACTCTAAGGTCGCCATCTAGCTATAGAAATTTGCATAACCCATCAACTCACCTCCTTGGCTCGAAGCAACCATTCTACTGCATCAATATATAAATCACCAATTCTGAAGCATACAACATACCAAACTGCTAGTCTATATTGGTCGAGTCTAACCAACACCAGAATGCCACAGAAAAGACAACCCTTGAAGAATCGACTAAGCAAGCTTTCAAATCCTCAGAATACAAGCGCGACCATCAACCTCAAAGTATCATTAGAACCCATATTAGCCTCGCTAGTCTCAACCAGCATGATCTGATCAGACATAATACACTACCACTGAATCTCGAACTTACGCCTCTGAGTCTGTCCAACCAAGGTAGAAGAAACCTCAAACTATAATGAACACCACTGAAATCAGGGATGTCTAGCTTAACTTAAAGGTTAGCCAAGGACTGGGTGTCCAAGGCCAACAACAATTCCGAACCTAAAATAAAGAAGTTAGGTTGCCCGCACCCACTGCCTCCTGGCACAAGGATGCTGCAACTAAAAAGAAACTTCCACGAATTGCATGATGTAACTTGACATCCCAAAATTCTGAAACCCAACTCCAATTTGCCAACCAATGCCTTTGATGAAACCCATAAGTAGACCCACACGCTGTCGATGAACACTCAGGTAATAGAGCCTACTAGGCCATGGACACATAACATGCCTAATCCGTAGATGCTACTGAAACTTGCTTCCCCCAAAAAAGGTAATAAGGGAGCTAAGGTCGATGCAACAAGCTCCCAAAGGTAGTACTGGGATGACCACTTCCTCAATCTCAGACTAGAAGGAATTATGACCTCGAGTCTATCAAAGGAAATAATACCACAACTTGAACTCGATCAACGCAAGTCACCAACATACAATCCAAAGAAACTCTCGGTCTCCACCTTAGTAAGCTACTAGAACACATACATACACACAAGGAGTTGTCACCTTCCTTGATAAACCAAATGAAACCCCTTTTCAAGGATACACTAAATTCCACAACCTCTTTCTCAAAAGACTCTGGAGTTGATCCCTTAGCTCCTACAACTCTTACTGGCAACACTTAGCCATAATTCCTTAGTCAAAACTCAACCACAATGCCACAATCAAAAGCTCAACCAGAGAACTATAATCAAAAATCATTCCAACTAGAACTGGGGAATAATACAACAACCCAACTGGACAAGAAACTGAGGGAGACTATGGGAACAACCCGCATACCTGCCGACCTCCTAAACCAACCAAACAAAGAGGGTCAACTTTAAACACCCGAGAAAACCAAATTATTCAATCATGCTAGCATAACCGACACCTCTCTACTTTAGATAAGAGCTCAACCTTCGGCACAACCACTGGTAACACCAAACCAACATAAAAACCCCTAGAAAATGCTAGAAAATAGCCTAGGAAACAACCATCTCGGACCGCTCAATAGAGAAGACTCAACACAAGTCTAGACCCACAATGAAACTGGAACTAGATTCAACCAAAAAGGCTAACAAGAACTGCCCCCGAGCTATGACTCTGAGTAAACACCTCACAAGGATAACTCACCCCCATACACTACTAAGGATCAAACTACCAATAAAATAATGCATAAACACTACAACTCAGGTAGTCAAACAACAAAACAAGTAGCAGATAGGCGTATAAGTAAATAAATGATAGAAGGGATAGAATCGCAATGCGAGTAGGACTTCTTACAAGCCGAAGGAAACAAAAGCCTTACCTGGAGAAATGATATCAAGAACCTCTACCTCAGGCCTACCAAGAGGGGCATCGAACTGATCGGGCCTAACTTTGGACTGAGTAGTCGAAGCTGAAGGATCAACCATCCCTCGACAGGGACAGTCTCTAGCATAATGTCCCATCACCCCATAATTATAACAACCCAAAGAAGCCCTACTCCAATGCACAGTGCCTGTCGACTCTGGATGGATACCTGAACCACCTGGCTGAAAGCCACCTCTAACCATCAAGGGACCACCCCTACAACCCTGCACTCCACCTCTAGCCGATGGCACTGAAGACCTGGGAGATAACACTTGCTAACCCTGCTGACTGGAAGGTGGCATCGTGGGACAATCCTAGCAAAGTGCCCTCACACACGACACTGAAAGCAAATCCCAATGGATACATACGAGCTAGGAGATCTCACTGAACCTTATCGGCCACCACGGCCTACACAACCTAAAAGTGAACCTCGGAGAATCTTACCCATAACAAATCCACTATGCTCGACATGCCCTTTACCACCACCCTCTAAAACTTATGGAGTAACTAAAACTAGTTGGGTAGATAAGAAGCAATGGAACTGTAATACCTCGGAAACGTATCAATCTTTTAAACTCAGACTTGCAGAAGATTTTGGTCTTCCAGGGACCATGGGTCAAGTCCATGAGTCGTGTAAGGTTCCACGAGTCGTGGAAGGTTCCACGAGTCGTGGAAGGTTCCACGAGTTGTGGAAGTGACTCATGACTCTAGTCCTGCAGACCCTTCTCAAGTTTGACAACCACGAGTCACTCCCATGACTCGTAGAAGTTTCTACGGGTCGTGCTGTTGACTCGTGGAAACCTGATCAAAGGCAGCCTTAATTCCCTGACTTCTACAACTAGGTTCTACAACTCGTGGAAGCTTCCACGAGTCATCCTGTTGAATCATAGAAGGCCTCCTGCAGGTTGAAATTCCTGATAGTTTCCACAATTAGGGATCCACGAGTCATGGAAAGGTCTACAAGTCGTAGACTCAACTCATGATCCCTGAAGCCGACCAAATTCCCAGCTTTTCTTAATTTAAACCCAGGGGCATTTTAGTCATTTCTCACTCTTTTAACTACTAAGTGAAGTTATTTTGACTATTCCTAGTAGGGTTTTCACCCATATTATCCTAAGTCTTTTCTAAGCTCTTCATTCACCTCCCAAAAAGGAAAAGTTCCTCTCAAGCTTCAAGTCTCCAAGCTTCAAGTTCAAGCCTCCTAGATCTTTCCAACAAAGTGGGTAATCTTCCACCAAGGTATGTGGGTCCTTAACAATGAGTTCCTTTCACCCTTGTGCCCAAATCCCCCAAATTCTTATTTTGATTTATGAAGTTATGAAATTAGGGTTTTGATCAAAATTGGAGAAAGTTTATGAATCAGTTTCTATGTTTAAATTCATGGCTTCTTATTGATTATACATGATTTGTTCATGATTCCTTCATTGGTTTTAAGACCCCAAGCATGAGAGTTGATTTCTAGCATGAACCCATGAAATTACATGTTTTCAAGAGGAAGTTGGAATGATTAGATATCATGGCCTTTATGTATTTATGAAATTGCATGCCTAATTCTTCAAATATGATTTAGAAAGAAAAGCATACTTTGAATTATGGCTTTGCTAAGCACTATGGACTATTTTATGAAAGTGGCATGATACCTAATGTATTTTTATGCATTATGAATAAGATTTGGCATAAGAGTATGCCCTTATGAGATTATGAGCTATATATGCATGTTTTGGGAGTAGTACTTAGCACCGAGTGGACGGGGTGAGAGTACCCTTAGTTTCAGAAACTATGTTGCCAGCGTAGGTTAAGATATGATATGATATGTGCCTTAAAGGCTTATGAGAGTGGATCCATGTCTTTATGTATGATGTCCTTGCCTTAGCGGGGCATAGGACAGCTTTGCCAACTAGGATTATATAGTTGGGTATGGTGACTTGTTCCTCGGCAAGGTTCAAAGTCAGCTTTGTAAACTAGAACTATATAGTTAGATTCCATGTAGCTCACATGGTCTCATGTCGTTATTAAGAAACTCTTGTATGTATGTTTTCATGTTTTCTAAGCTTTATGAACTCTCTTATGAACTACTATTTTGAAGTTGGATTTGACCTCATGACTTAGCTTTTCATTATGATTTCTTCTCTTGATACTCTATTATGCATGGATTATGTTTAACCATGTTTTACCATACCTTATGAATTGCTCACATACTTAGTATATTCTATAGTACTAACGCATATTGCGCTGCATCTTTGACTATGCAGATTCAGGTGTTCCTTCACAAATACATGGCTAGAGTTCCCGGCCACTTTTAGTTAGCTTGGGTGAGTCCTCATAGTTTGAGGGCTAGAATTTACTCTAGTTTATGTTTCTTTCCTTTCAGATTGTCTAGTTAGTTGGGGTATTGTCCCATCAACTCTTTATGCTATTACTAGAGGCTTTTCAAACATAGATGTTGTTGGATGGTCTTTGAGTTGTATTTCCTTCTATTGATTATCTATCTACAATTATGTTTCCTAATTTGGATTTCCTTATGATGCGTCCGCTGTGTTTTCCTTATGTATGCTTGAGAATGCTATGACCAAGGGTCAACTTGGGATCCTTGTGGTTTTGACTCCCGTGTTACATCTAGGGGGTAACCTCGGGGCATAACAAACTTGGTATCAGATCCTCAAGTTTAACTGTCCTAGGATATCTGAAAGCCGCATCGAGTAGAGGCTCTTTTATGTGTATGAAGTGTGCCACACATATGAGATAGAAGCTATGAGATATTTTAGGAAAAAATCACTTCTTTCATGATCACATCATGCGATAGAGCTTAACTCTAATGTTTCTCTAATCCTTATCTTATGCATTTCAGAATATGCCTCTTCGACATGCTATGCCTCCTTGAGCCGCTCGGAATGCTTCTCCTCATGTTTCGGTTCTCGATGTCACGAATGATGAGTTCAAGAATGCCATCCATTTGCTAGCCTAGACTTTGGCCACTCAATTAAATCAACAGGCTCCTGCCCCCGCCCATCTTTAAGGTGGGGTAGCGGCCCAAGTTCATGACTTTGTCTGGATGAACCCACCTGAATTTTGGGGTTCTAAAGTGAGTGAGGACCTGCTCAACTTTATTGATGAAGTGAAGAAGATCTTTGAGGTTATGGAAGTAGTGGGGGTTGATTGTGTGGAGCTTGTATCCTATCAACTCAAGGATGTAGCTCACATTTGGTTCACTCAATGGAAGGAGACTAGGGTGAGGGACGCGGTCCCTATGACTTTGGAGTGTTTTGAGAGGGCCTTCCTTGATAGGTTCTTTCCCCGAGAGTTGAGGCAAGCAAAGGTTGAGGAATTTGTGAACTTTCCGACCTCATCACTTCAAGGGCAAACCCATTTCCTTGACACAAGGCTCGATGTTGGTGCAAGATTATAGTCTGAAGTTCACTCAGTTGTCTAGGTATTCTCCATCCATGGTAGCGCACCTGCATGATCAAATGAGAAAGTTTATATATGGGATTTCTTATGTGGTGAAGAAAGAGTGTAGTTCTGCTTTTTTTTTGAGTGATATGAACATTTCCTGACTCATGCCCATCAGATTGAGGTTGACAAGCTTAGGGAGATGGCAAGAGAGAACAAGACGGTTAGATCTGAGGGATCAGGTTTTGGTCATCACAGGTCTGGGGGTGGACATTGCTCTTCTTTCCAAAAGAAGTCATCAGGATCCATTCATTCTTATGCTAGTGCTCTTACCCAGGCTCAGAAGCCTCATCATGATTAGGGTGGTAGAGGATCTGGTTCCTATTCCCAGTCTCAGGGTAGTGTTGCTAAGAGACCTTCCTACCCAGCTTGTGTTAAGTGTGGAAAGAATCATGTTGGTGAGAGTTTGGCTGGTTCGGGTGGTTTCTTCGGATGTGGTCAGGTTGGACATAGCATCAGGGATTACCCTTCACATAGAGAGGGGTAGGGAGGTAGGACCCACCCCACCCCAGCAGTTTTAGGAGGTAGACCAGCCCTGCAGGGCACATCTTCTAGTTCTGGTGGTCAGCGCCAGAACTTCCTTTATGCTATGTCCTCCCGTCAGGATCAAGAGAGTTCCCCATATATGGTTACTGGTATGTTAAAAGTCTTCTCTCTTGATGTGTATGCTTTGTTAGACCCCGATGCCTCCTTATCTTTTATAACCCCTTATGTTGCTTGCAAGTTCGAGATTTATCCTGAATTGCTTTTAGAACTTTTTCATGTTTCTACTCCTGTTGGTGAGTCAGTCCTAGCCGAAATAATCTACCAAAATTGCCCGATTTCAGTCCTTCACAGAGTCATTTCAGCGAATCTAGTAGAGTTGGAGATGACTGATTTTGATGTTATTCTTGGTATGGACTGGTTGTATGCATGTTATGCTTCTGTTGATTGCCGTACTCGGGTTGTCAGTTTCAAGTTCCCTAATGAACTCGTTTTAGAATGGCAAGATAGTCCCCCTTCCTCGAAAGGTCGCTTCATATCCTATCTTAAGGCTAGGAAGATGATTTATAAAGGCTACGTCTATCATATAGTTTGGGTTGTGGACACGAAGTCTAAGACCCCACCTATTTAGTCTATCCCTATTGTGAATAAATTTCCAGAAGTGTTTCCCGAGGATTTGCCTGGAGTCCCACCCGAGCGGGAGAGACTTTGGGATAGATCTCCTTCCAAATACAAATCATATCTCTATTCCTCCTTATAGAATGCCCCCCCCCCCCATAACTTAAAGAGTTGAAGGATCAGTTGAAAGACTTTCTTGATAAGGGTTTCATCAGGCCTAGTATTTCTCCTTGGGGTGCCCCAGTTTTGTTTGTTCGAAAGAAGGATGGTTCTCTTAGGATGTGCATTAATTACCGCCAATTGAACAAGGTCACAATCAAGAATAAGTATCCCATCCCTAGGATTGATGACTTGTTCTATCAGCTTCAAGGTGCTATTTTCTTCTCCAAGATCGACCTTAGGTTCGGTTATCATCAGCTTCGAGTTTGGTAGTGTGATATCTCGAAGACAGCCTTCAGGACTCGGTATGGTCATTATGAGTTTGTTGTTATGTCCTTTGGTCTAACTAATGCTACTGCAGCTTTTATGGATTTGATGAACCGTGTGTTCAAGAAATATTTCGATTCATTTGTGATTGTGTTCATTGATGATATCCTTATCTACTCTCATAGTGAGGAGGAGCATGCGGACCACTTGAGGTTTGTGTTGAAAACTCTTAAGGAAAGACAGTTGTTTGCTAAGTTTAGCAAGTGTGAATTTTGGATGCAGTCAGTTGCTTTTCTGGGTCATATGGTGACTAGTGATGGTATTCAGGTTGACTCTCAAAAGATTGAGGCAGTAAAGAATTGGCCTAGACCCACTTCCCCGTCTGATATTAGAAGCTTCTTGGGTTTGGCTAGTTACTATAGGAGATTTGTGGAAGGGGTTTCTTCCCTTGCTGCCCCATTGACTCGATTGACTCATAAGAAGATTAAGTTTCAGTGGTCCAACTCTTGTGAGAAAAGTTTTCAAGAATTGAAGACTCGATTTACCACAACTCCAGTGTTGGCTCTACCGAAGGGCCTAGATGATTTTGTTGTGTATTGTGATACCTCCAAAATTAGTTTGGGTTGTGTTTTGATGCAACGTGGCAAGGTGATTGCCTATGCCTCGAGATAACTTAAGGTGCATGAGAAAAACTACCCTACTCATGATCTTGAGCTAGCGGTCGTAGTCTTTGCCTTGAAGATTTGGAGACACTACTTGTATGGAGTGCATGTTGATGTGTTCACGGATCACAAAAGTCTTTAATATGTTTTCACTCAGAAGGAGTTGAATTTGTGACAAAGAAGATGGCTTGAGCTCCTTAAGGATTATGATATGAGTGTGTTTTACCATCCGGGTAAGGCCAATGTTGTGGCAGATGCTTTAAGTAGGTTGTCCATGGAGAGTGTATCTTCTATTGAAGACGTAAAGAAGGAATTGGTTAGATAAGTTCATAGACTTTCTCGGTTGGGGGTTCGCCTTATGGACTCGACCGAAGGTGGTATGATTCTGCAGAATGGTTCTGAATCATCCTTGGTGGCTGAGGTGAAGTCCAAGCAAGACCAAGATCCCATTTTACTTTAGCTTAAAGGTGCAGTTCGTCAGCAAAGGGTTGAGGTTTTTTCCCAGAGGAGAGATGGTGTACTTTGTTACCAGGGTCGCTTGTGTGTGCCAGATGTTGATGGGTTGAGACAACAGATTTTTGCTGAGTCTCAGAGTTCTAGATATTCCATTCATCTGGGTGCCACCAAGATATACTGTGATCTACGGGAAGTCTTTTTGTAGAATGGTATAAAGAAGGACATAGCCGGGTTAGTGGCTAAGTGTCCCAACAGTCAACAAGTCAAGGTGGAGCATCAAAGGCCAGGTGGTGTGCTTCAAGATATTGACCTTCCCACTTGGAAATGGGAAGCAATCAATATGGGCTTTATTACTGGGTTGCCTCGTACTCGAAGGCAACACGATTCCATTTGGGTCATCATTGACCGGATGACCAAGTCATCCCACTTCTTGGCTGTTAAGACTACGGATACATTGGATGATTATGCCAGACTCTACATTCGGGAGATAGTTCTATTGCATGGTGTCCCCTTGTCTATCATTTCAAATAGAGGTCCTCAGTTTACATCTCAGTTTTGGAACTCGTTTCAGAAGGGGCTTGGCGTTAGGGTGAAGCTTAGCACATCTTTTCACCCTCAGACGGATGGCCAGGCCGAGCATACTATTAAGACTTTGGAGGATATGTTGAGGTCTTGTGTTATTGACTTCAAAGAAAATTAGGTTGATCACTTACCTCTTATCGAATTTTCCTACAACAACAGCTTTCACTCTAGCATCCAGATGGCTCCTTATGAGGCTCTTTATGGTCGGAGATGTAGATCTCTTATTGGTTGGTTCGAGGTTGGTGAGGCAGCCTTGATTGGTCCAAATTTTGTGCATGAGACCATGGAGAAAGTTCAGCTTATTCGGGGAAGGTTGAAAACCTCTCAGAGTTGACAAAAATCATATGCAGATGTGAGGAGAAGGGAGTTGGAATTTGAGGTTGATGATTGGGTCTTCCTTAAGGTGTCACCCATGAAGGGCGCGATGAGATTTGGCAAGAAAGGAAAGCTTAGTTTCCATTTTTTAGGTCCTTATCGGATTTCGAGGAGAGTTGGTAGTGTTGCTTATGAGTTGGAGTTGCCAACAGAGTTTTGAAGCGGTTCATCCAGTTTTCCATATTTCCTTATTGAAGAAGTGTGTTGGTGATCCGACCTTGATTGTTCCTTTGGAAGATGTGGGTGTGAAAGATAGTCTCACTTATGAGGAGATTTCCATGGAGATCCTTGATCGTCAAGTTCGGAGGTTGATAAATAAAGAAGTCACTTTGGTGAAAATCCTTTGGAGGAATCAGCTTGTAGAAGGTGCCACTTGGGAAGCGGAGGAGGCCATGAAGGCCAAATATCCTCATCTCTTTCCTTCCGACTCAGTTCCAGCTTGAGGTAATAGTTTCCTCCTTAGTATGTCCATCCGATTCTATTCCACCGGTTTCTCTTATGATCCTAGCATGAACCCACATTTTATGAAGTTAGTTTATCATGTTTTCAAGTTGAGAAGTTCAGTTTTCATGATGTTCCCTTGATATCTATGTTTTTATGTTTGGTTGGGATGTTTTCTCCTCAGTTTTTCCTTGTTTAGTCTTCATTCAAGGACGAATGATCCTAAGGGGGAGATATTGTAACACCCTGGAAATGTATCAAGCTTTAAAACTCAGACTTGCAGAAGATTTTGGATTTCCAGGGACCATGGGTCAAGTCTACGAGTCGTGGAAGGTTCCACAAGTCATGGAAGTGACTCGTGATTCCAATCCTGCAGACCCTCCTCAGGTGTGACAACCACGAGTCACTCCCATGACTCGTAGAAGTTTCTATGGGTCGTGTTGTTGACTCGTGGAAACCTGATCAGAGGCAACCTTAATTCCCTGACTTCCACGACTAGGATCTACGACTCGTGGAAGCTTCCACGAGTCATCCTGTTAAACCGTAGAAGGCCTCCTGCAGGTTCAAATTCCTGATAGTTTCCACGATTAGGGATCTACGAGTCATGGAAAGGTCTACGAGTCGTATACTCCACTCGTGATCCCTGAAGATGACCAAATTCCCAGCTTTTCTTAATTTTAACCCAGGGGCATTTTAAACATTTCCTAAAATTTTAACTACTAAGTGAAGTTGTTTTTACTATTCCTAGTAGGGTTTTCACCCATATTATCCTAAGTCTTTTCTAAGAACCTCATTCACCTCCCAAAAAGGAAAAGTTCCTCACAAGCTTCAATTTCAAGCCTCTTATATCTTTCCAACCAAGTGGGTAATCTTCCATCAAGGTATGTGGGTCCTTAACAATGGGTTCCTTTCACCCTTGTACCCAAATCCCACAAATTCTATTTTTGATTTTTGAAGTTATGAAATTAGGGTTTTGATCAATATTGGGGAAAGTTTATGAAATCAGTTTCTATGTTTAAATTCATGGCTTCTTATTGATTATACATGATTTGTTCATGATTCCTTCATTGGTTTTAAGAGCCCAAGCATGGGAGTTGATTTTTAGCATGAACCCATGAAATTGCATGTTTTCAAGTGGAAATTGGCATGATTAGATATCATGGCCTTTATGTATTTATGAAATTGCATGCCTAATTCTTCAAGTATGATTTAGAAAGAAAAGCATACTTTGAATTATGGCTTTGCTAAGCACTATGAACTATGTTATGAAAGTTGCATGATACCCAATGTGTTTTCATGCATTATGAATAAGATTTGACATGAGAGTATGCCCTTATGAGATTATGAGCTATATGTGCATGTTTTGGGAGTAGTACTTAGCACCGAGTGGACGGGGTGAGAGTAACCTTAGTCCCAGAAACTATGTTTCTAGCGTAGGTTAAGATATAATATGATATGTGTCTTAAAGGCTTATGAGAGTGGCTCCATGTCTTTATGTATGATGTCCTTGCCTTAGCGGGGCATAGGACAGCTTTTCCAACTAGGATTATATAGTTGGGTATGGTGACTCATTCCTCGGCAAGGTTCAAAGTCAGCTTTGCTAACTAGGGTTATATAGTTAGATTCCATGTAGCTCACATGGTCTCATGTCGGTTATAAAAAACTCTTGTATGTATATTTTCAGGTTTTTTAAGCTTTATGAACTCTCTTATGAACTACTATTTTGAAGTTGGCTTTGACCTCATGACTTAGCTTTTCATTATGATTTATTCTCTTGATACTCTATTATTCATGGATTATGTTTAAGCACGTTTTAAAGCATGTTTTACCATACCTTATGCATTTCTCACATACTTAGTACATTCTATAGTACTAACGCATATTGCATTGTATCCTTGATGATGCAGATTCAGGTGTCCCTTCACAGATACGTGGCTAGAGTTCCCGGCCACTCTCAGTTTGCTTGGGTGAGTCCTCATAGTTTGAGGGCTAGACTTTACTCTAGTTTATGTTTCTTTCCTTTCAGATTGTCGAGTTAGTTGGGGTATTGTCACATCAACTCTTTATGCTAGTACTAGAGGCTTTTTAGACATAGATGTTGTTGGATGATCTTTGAGTTGTATTTCCTTCTATTAATTATCTATCTACAATTATGTTTCCTAATTTGGATTTCCTTATAATACTTCCGCTATGTTTTCCTTATGTATGCTTGAGAATGCTATGACCAGTCAACTTGGGATCCTTGTGGTTCCCAGATCCGTGTTACGTCTAGGGGGTAACCTCGGTATGTGATAAACTTAGTATCAGAGCCTTAGGTTTAAGTGTCTTAGGATGTCTGAAAGCCTCATCGAGTAGAGTCTCTTTCATGTATATGAAGCGCGCCACACATATGAGAGAGAAACTATAAGATGTTTTAGGAAAGCTTCACTTCTTTCATGATCACATCGTGCGATAGAGCTTAACTCTAATATCCCTCTATTCCTTATCTTATGCGTTTCAGAATATGCCTCCTTGATGTGATATGCCTCCTCAAGCCGCTCAAAATGCTGCTCCTCAAGTTCCGGTTCCCGATGTCACGAATGATGAGTTCAGGAATGCCATCCATTTGCTAGCTTAGACTTTGGTCACTCAAGAAAATCAACAGGCTCCTGCCCCCGGCCCATCCTTAAGGTGGGGTAGCGGCCCAAGTTCGTGACTTTGTCCGAATGAATCCACCTGAATTTTGGGGTTCCAAAGTGAGTGAGGACCCGCTCAACTTTATTAATGAAGTGAAGAAGATCTTTGAGGTTATGCAAGTAGTAGGGGTTGATTGTGTGGAGCTTTCATCCTATCAACTCAAGGATGTAGCTCACATTTGGTTCACTCAATGGAAGGAGACTAGGGTGAGGGACGCGATCCCCATGACTTAGGAGTGTTTTGAGAGGGCCTTTCTTGATAGGTTCTTTCCCCGAGAGTTGAGGCAAGCAAAGGTAGAGGAATTTGTGAACTTGACACAAGGCTCTATGTTGGTGCAAGAGTATAGTCTGAAGTTCACTCAGTTGTCTAGATATGCTCCCCCCATGGTAGCGGACCCGCATGATCAAATGAGCAAGTTTATATATGGGATTTCTAATGTGGTGAAGAATATGTGTAGGTATGCTTTGTTGTTGAGTGATATGAACATTTTCCAACTCATGCCCATCAGATTGAGGGTGATAAGCTTAGGGAGATGGAAAGAGAGAATAAGAGGGTTAGATCGGAGGGATCAGGATTTGGTCATCACAGGTCCGGGGGTGGACATCGCTCTTTTTTCCAAAAGAAGTCATCAAGATCCGTTCATTCTTCTGCTAGTGCTGCTACCCAGGCTCAGAAGCCTCGTCATGATCAGTGTGATAGAGGATCTGGTTCCTATTCCCAGTCTCAGGGTAGTGTTGCTAAGGGACCTTCCTACCCAGCTTGTGTTAAGTGTGGAAAGAATTATGTTGGTGAGTGTTTGGATAATTTTGGTGGTTGCTTCAGATATGGTCAGGTTGGACATCGCATCAGGGATTATCCTTCACCTAGGAAGGGGCAGAGAGGTAGAACCCAGCCCACCCCAGTTGTTTTAGAAGGTAGACCAGCCCCGCAGGGCATAACTTCTAGTTCTGGTGGTCAGTGCCAGAACCGCCTTTATGCTATGTCCTCCTGTCAGGATCAGGAGAGTTCCCCAGATATTGTTATCGGTATGTTAAACGTCTTCTCTCTTGATGTGTATGCTTTGTTGGACCCCAGTGCCTCCTTATCTTTTGTAACCGCTTATATTGCTTGCAAGTTCGAGATTCATCCTGAATGGATTTTAGAACCTTTTCATGTTTCTACTCTTGTTGGTGAGTCAGTCCTAGCAGAAAGAATCTACCAAAATTGCTCGATCTGAATCCTTCACAGAGTCATTTTAGCAGATCTAGTAGAGTTGGAGA
>QJPP01003423.1:0-262188 GCA_003996215.1 Jaltomata sinuosa
AGCTAGGAAGTTGATTTTCCCATGGGTGTTTAGGGCTTATCTAGCATATGTCCGAGATGTTAGTGCTGACCCTACTTTCTCCTGAGTCTGTTCCTGGGTTGAGACTTCCCTCGATGTCGTTTCCTACCACCTGCAAGGCCTTAGTCCACCTGAGAGAATATTGATTTTGTATTGAGCTAGATGCCGGGCACCAGGCCACCATTTCTATTTCTCCTTACCGTATGGCTTCCCTTCTGAGTTTGAGGGAGCATTAAGAGCAGCTCCAGGATCTGTTAGCTAAGGGGTTTATTAGACCTATTGTGTCACCTTGGGGTGCTCCTGTTCTCTTCGTGAAGAATAAATATGGGTCGATGCGCATGTGTATTGATTATCGACAGCTGAATAGAGTGACAGTGAAGAATAGGTATCCGATGCCGAGGATTGATGACTTGTTTGACCAGCTTCAGGGTTCAGTCGTGTTTTCGAAGATTGATTTGAGGTTTGGCTACCATCAGTTGAGGATTAGGGTGGAGGACATCCCTAAGACAGCATTCAGGACACGTTATGGCCATTATGAGTTCCTGGTGATGTCTTTTGGGTTGACTAATGCCCCCGCAGCTTTTATGAACTTGATGCACAGGGTTCTTGGCCCGTATTTGGACTCATTTGTGATAGTTTTTATAGACGACATCTTGGTATACTCGCGTAGTAGAGATGAGCATGAGCAGCACTTGAGGGTTATACTCCAGACTTTGAGAGATCATCGGCTTTATGCCAATTTCTCAAAGTGCGAGTTTTGGCTTGAGTCAGTTGCATTCCTAGGGCACGTGGTGTCTAAGGATGGGATTAGGGTTGACCCGGGAAAGATTTCTGCGGTTTGTGATTGGCCTAGACTTACTACTGCTACTGAGGTCCGCAGCCTTATTGGGTTAGCAGGTTACTACAGACGGTTCGTCGAGGGATTTTCTTCCATAGCAGCACCCTTGACTATGCTGACTAGGAAGGATGTCCATTTCAGTGGTCGGATCAGTGCGAGGATAGCTTCCAGAGGCTTAAGGCCTTATTGACTTCATCTCCAGTTTTGACTTTGCCGGTTGAGGGTCAGAGCTTCTCCGTGTATTGTGATGCTTCTGGGGTTGGTCTTGGTTGTGTGTTGATGCAGCAGGGTCGAGTAATAGAATATGCGTCGAGGCAGCTGAAGGTTCACGAGCGCAACTACCCCACTCATGACTTAGAGTTGGCGGCAGTAGTTTTCGCGCTCAAAATCTGGAGGCATTACCTATATGGAGTTCAGCTGTGGAGATACTCACGATTCACCATAGTCTTCAGTATATCACGAGTCAGCGAGAGTTGAACTCGAGAAAGAGGAGATGGGTCGAGTTACTGAAGGACTATGACTTCACTATTCTGTATCATCCGGGCAAGGCAAATGTGGTAGCGGATGCCTTGAGCCGGAAGGCAGTGAGTATGGGTAGCCTAGCTTCTCTCTCAATTTTAGAGCGACTGTTGGCCTTGGACATCCAGTCCTTGGCTAACCATTTGGTTAGGCTTGACTTGTCGGATCCTAGTAGAGTCCTCGCTAGTGTTGAGGTTCGTTCTACTTTGATTGATCAGATTCAGAGCCGTCAGTTTGAGGATCAGCAGTTATGCGACCTTCGTTATCGGGTTGTTCAGGTTGAGACCAGCCAGGCTACTCTAGATTCAGATGGGGTTCTGAGATTTGATAGTCGCCTTTGTGTTCCGAGGATTAGTGATTTGATTCAGTTGATACTTTATGAGGCACACTGTACTAGATACTCCATTCACCCTGGCACAGCAAAGATGTATAGAGACTTGAGACAGCTTTACTGGTGGAGTGGTATGAAGCGGGATATAGCGGAGTTCATATCTCGGTGCTTAAACTGTCAGCAGGTTAAGTTCGAGCACATGAGACCTGGTGGTTTGATGCAGCGACTTCCCATTCCTCAGTGGAAGTGGGAAGGGATTACTATGGACTTCGTTGTAGGTTTACCTCCTACTTCTCATGGGTTTGATTCCATATGGGTGATTGTTGATAGGCTGACTAAGTCAGCACATTTCTTGCCAGTTCAGACTACTTATAGCGCAGAGAGGTTAGCTCAGATCTACCTTCGTGAGATTGTTCGGTTGCACGGGGTTCCAGCTTCTATTATTTCAGACCGCGGCACTCAGTTCACATCTCAGTTCTGGAGGGCTATTCAGCAAGATTTGGGTACAGAGGTTCATCTTAGAACCGCCTTCCACCCTCAGACAGATGGCCAGTCCGAGAGGACCATTCAGATTCTGGAGGACATGCTTCGGGCCTGTGTTCTTGACTTTGGAGGTTCTTGGGATCAGTTTGTTCCCTTGGCAGAGTTTGATTATAATAACAGCTTCCATTCGAGTATCGGCATGGCACCTTTTGAGGCTTTGTATGGCAGGCGTTGCAGATCACCGGTAGGTTGGTTTGATGGTTTTAGTTCTAGGCCACAGAGCACAGATTTGCTTCGAGATTCCTTGGATCAGGTTCGAGCAATTCAGGACAGACTTCGGGCAGCTCAGAGCAGGCAGAAGAGTTATGCTTATCATAGGCTTCGTGCCTTGGAGTTTAGTGTCGGTGACTTGGTGTTTCTCCGTGTATCGCCCATGAAGGGCGTGATGAGATTTGGTAGGCGGGGCAATCTTAGCCCGAGGTACATTGGGCTGTTTGAGATTCTTCAGAGGGTTGGTAGCGTTGCCTAGCAGTTAGCCTTGCCTCCGATGTTTTCATCTATACATCCTGTATTTCATGTTTTGATGTTGCATCGGTATGTCCCAGATGAGTCTTATGTGTTGCAGTGGGATTCAGTTCAGTTGGGTGAGGGTTTAGCCTTTGTTGAGGAGCCGGCAGCTATTTTGGCCAGAGATGTCAGGAGATTGAGGTCTCGAGAGATCCCGGTTGTTAAGGTTCAGTGGAGGCACCGTCCAGTCGAGGAGGCTACTTGGGAGACTGAGAGAGATATGCGGGCTCAGTATCCTCAGCTGTTTGAGCCTTCAGGTACCCCCTTGACCTTGACTTTCGAGGACGAAAGTCCTTTTTAGTAGTGGATGATATAATGACCCTTCCGGTTATTTCCACGTATACATTTTCCTTGTACCGTTAGAGCTTGTTTGTAGCAGCCCCAAGTCATTTAAGGCTTGTCGGGACCGGTATTTTGGTGTCGGGTCCATTTATTTGGTCGTATGATAAGTTTTGAAGACAAGCAAGTCGGCAAAAGTTATCGTAAGTTTCTTTAATAAATTTTCTGAACTTTGGGTAAAATGTCTCAGAGCTTTTCTCTCAATATATAAAGAGTTAGAAGTCCCCCGAAATACCAAATCGAAGGTCTATGAGTCTAGTTTTCAACGCACAAAACCTCACGTCCAACTGATCTTGGAGTAAAAGGTTATGACTGTTTTACCGCGGACTGTCTGGCAGAAACCGGGTCACGAACCAGGTCGTGAACCGGGTCGGGTCAAAATCGATTTAAAGCCTCAACTTCACGTTTTAAAATGCCATTTCAGTTCTGAAACAGTGAGAAAACATAAGGGAGGATTCCAAGAGAGTTCTTGAGTATCAAAATCATGCGATGATGAATTGCGAACCTAAATTTAAGAATTTTATTAGCATCGCGCGTATATTTGAAAATATTTTATTTCAAAGTTATATTTTTTATTACCTTTTTAAAGTATTTTAAAGGTCTATAAAAAATACTTTTATTATGATATAATTGTGTATGTACTTATTTTATAAGGCTTGTGTACATTGTAATATTTTAACGGAGATAGTAAATTTAGTTATGTTGAAAATTATTATTATAATATAGTAGGTTTTATTGGAAATAATTTTCTATTTATTATGATATATTCAAAAAGTTAAATATATTTTACCATAAATTTATGCAATACCTGAGTATATGTGTAATGAGATAAAAATTAACCTTGTGGCACCACTCCACCTCACACGTGGAAGTGGGGGGCTAACACAACACATAAGAAATTGGAATGGTGGAAGCATAGTGTCATTTTCATAATGTTAATCTTTAAAGGATTGTAAATTAATCCATTATTTGTCTACTGTAGGTGACCTATAGATATATATAGGTATATGTGTTCTATCTTCACAACTATGGATTGTATTCCTTGTTAAATCAAAGTCAAGATTACGTATGAATTTAATCTTCACGTTATAGCTTCTTCTTTTCTCTTAAACACGTAACTAGAATATGATCGATAATTGCTCTTCGTATATTGATATCTTGGGTTGCAGATGGGTACTAAGCTCGAGAGAATCATTTTTAATGCTATCTTTGATCACCGAAACAAAATCGATCATCCACGTCAAGTTATTCAAGCCAAAATTCGAGTTTGATTTCATTTAGGAGCTTCTCGGAATAGTTCAGGCTTGGACATCATCGTCCTAGCAGCTTGTCATCGGACGACAGGTAGGTTACGGTTTATTTTCCCTAGACTCTGCATATATAGGATAAAATTGTATTAATGGGCATCCTTGGGTTGGTTTATTAGGTTGGTACCACAGACCTCAACCGCTTTATTCATGTTCGCCTACTTTTGTTCCTCCGTTGCTTGTAGTACTTGCCGATATATTTTATTTACCCTTGTGGTCCTGTGTGACCTTGTTGACTCTGGAACATAGAAGGTGGGATTTTGGGAATGTCTGCGAGTCCCGGGCACAGAATTATCCTTCTAGGCTGGTTATGCTTGCTGAGTAGTTGTGGGCCTGTGCAGGGTCGATAGGTTGATTGTGAGCTGCTGGGCAACTATTGTGTTTGATCATACCATTTCCATGCATATAAAGAGGTTTTATCCATGTTTTACTACGGTTTGAGCTTCGGGCCTACTGACACTATTTTCTAAACCTTGCGTGGCCCCGGGGGGCCGTTTTTGATGGAAATGAATTGGAAATGGTTTGATTTAACTTGTGAATATTCTTGGGTAAAAGAAAGTGAAATTATGATTTAAATCACCAGTTTTACGATTAACGCTAGACTCGGCAAGGCCGGGGTGCTAGTTGAGTTGTCTTGCTTCCTGAGATAATTTGAGACTCGGTCGGACCGAGCACCCGAGATGACTTTCTACTGTTTAGACCCGGTTATGCCCGGGCACCCTTAGAGGGTTTTTTGAGATATTTTCCTACTACTTTAGTCCTGGACAGGGTCTGGGCATGCATATTAGAGACTGGGTCTCTATCTTGAACCCGAACTTGCATCCGGATGACATGTTTTGATACTGAGTTTTAGTATGGGGTCAGGGACCTCCATGGACCTTGCCATCCGGGCCTGGGGCTTCGGGCTGCGTGTGCCGGAGGAAGGGTATACGGCGGAGTAGAGGTATACGGGCAGTGTCCTTCCATGGAACCTACCTGCTGGGCCGGATCGGCACCGGAGGAGGTACATACAGAGATACCATTTCACTTGAGATCTTCATGCATCATATCATTCATTTTTTGAGGCTCCACCCTTGTTTGTTGTTTGTTGATTGTACGCTCCGGTAGTATGGGATGCCAGAGGGTTTGTTTTCACTTGTTTGTGTTCCTCAGTTGTATGGGCGGCCGGGGGACTGTAGGTAGACTCTGGCTATTTACTTGTAGAATTGTTCCCTGTTACGGTTAATTATGAAATTGGTTACTGCTAAATTGTTAGCTTCTGGATTGAGATTGATATGATTAGTTGAGTTTGATTCATGTCTCTGAGCATGCCTATCATTACTCTTTCCCTCTTCTTACACTTGAGGTTACCGGTATACCATCCATTTCATAAACTTATTATGTATACACTGTTATTGCAAGGACCCCAGGTGCGTGTTTCTTACTTTCACCTGTGCCTATGGTGTGTATGTTCTGCTTACTGGCCTCACATGTGATTCTGTTGATTCCCCTCTGGGCTAGTTCCTGTGTACCTTTCGTTGATTTCTGTGACTGCTTGCTTCTATTCTTTCTGTTACTACGCTTTTATCTTATATGTGCCCAGTCGGCCTATGATACCTATTGGGTACCTTATGCTTTGCATTTGGTGCTCACCCTACCCCCTGCATCTTTGGGTGTAGATCCTAGCGTGGGCCATCGCTGTTAGATCGCTGTAAGTCGTGCTTGGAGATCTGTTGGAGATTACTTCAGACTGAGGGTGAGCTCTTGGCGATCGGAGCTTAGCTTTAGTTTATCTTTTGCTTCATGTACTTTATTACCTTTCAGAGACATCTGTATATATTATTTTGGATCGTTTGCACTCCATGTATGTAGTTTTGGCTCTATACTATGATACCAGGTCTTGGGGTTTGGTTTAGTTTCCGCATATGTATATATATATATACTCATGTTATCTATTCTCCTCATCTTACTCTCTTACTTTTGCTTATTAAACTATTCTTCCACTTATTTGTTAGATAGTATCCCATTACTAACTGTCCTGGGCTACGGGAATTGGTTCGCCTACTGGGGGGGTTGTAGGTGCTATCATGACCGAGAAATCGGGTCGTGACACTTGGAGCCTTGATGAATTTATCCCACCCACGGAGCTTGATGAAGTCTGAGTAATCAAGCAACCTGTGTCATGCAGCGACGTTAAATCAGGCGCTGCATGAGAGGCAACCCATGGACTTGTATTCTGTTTTATTTGTTTTAGTTCTAGTAGTTGTAAAGTGTTTTGGTGAAGTCTGAGTAGCCAAAACACTTGTGTCGTGCCGCGATGTTAAATCAAGCGCTGCATGAGAGGCAACCCATGGACTAATGTGTGTTGGTTTTACACAAGGAAGGGAGATGAAGAACAAGTGCTGAAACTGCAGGCAAAAGGGATCCCACAGAATTTTTGATGGGTCGTCGCAGGTGCCACACCCGTGGGACTAGGGACATCCAGCCTACAAAATATGCTAAGTATGGAGAAGGAGGGCTCTGCCTCATTTCCATGTCCCACATGATGGGCCGTCGCGGCTCTGACGGACGTGGGAATGGGCGGGAAGCTCCCAACAAAAACGAGTACATTTTCTAAGTATGGAAGCATGGGGCTCTGCCTCTTTTTCACGTCCCAAATGAAGGGCCATCATAGCTCCGATGGGCATGGGAGGACAGGTTCAGCCACCCAGGTAAGTATACTATGATGGGCCATTGCTCTTCCGACGGGCGTCGCGTAGCCCATTGTCTGGGTCGGTCAAGGGAAGGTCAACAATTTTTTTAAAATTTCTTTTAACCCTGACCCGACCTGACCTGGAACCCTTTACCCTTACTCCCCCGCGTCTAATAAGTTTTGACCTTATTCAATTGAGGTCAAACCCATTACAAACTCCCTCTCCCTCAAACATTCCACACACGATTGCTCCATCTCTCTAAATACCTGATTTTACTCCCCACGATCACTCAAATCCCATTCCCATAAACCCTCCATAAAATCGCTGGCAACTCAACACTAGGAAGTGTATTTCTAGAGTTTTTTGCAACCAAAGAAGTAAGTCCTTCCTTCTTATAGCTTGTCAAACCCATTTGATGTTTGAAAAACAATAGCTATGGTTTTTGATGTTATGAATCCGTTCATAATGTTTTAAGAAACCTAACCCTAGTTGTGAATAAATTGCTTAGTGATTGTATGTGTACATAAAAATGCATAGATTGGAAATTAGGGTTTTGTAGTGTGTTGATAAAAGATACTTGAGTTGTTAGTATTTGTTTGTCGTGTGGATAATGAGAAAATGAGTGTGTGTGAAAGAACGAGGGAGAGAGAGATTTTTGGTACTGATTGGATCCCACGGGCCAGCAGACGGGGCATCTGAGGCACGACGAGCGTCGGTCAGGGAGTGGAATTGGCCCATAAACTTGAAAAGGTTTCTGGCCAGATCCGATGCCCAACCCGACGGGACGTCGAACCCTCCACGCCCATGGCAGGAGCTTGTGGGCGGACAACTATCCTTAAAACCCCACTGGTCCATTCTGATACCCTGCCCCATGGGACGTCGGACCTCTTACGCTCGTGGCATAGGTTCGTGGGAGGGAGAATTTTCCTGTAAACTCCACTGGTCCATTTTGACATCCTGGACCACGGGACGTCGGCCCTCCCACGCCCATGGGAGGCTGATTTTTCTGTAAATTTCTCTAAATGTATTTTTTTTTCTGGGTTTACACTTTGGTCCCTATTGCTAACGTTGGTTACATGCAGGTACTACATGGCACCAAAGACATTGCTATGATGAGGGGGGCCCAGAAAGCTAAGAACGACTCCAACCCGTCTCGACTAAAGGATCAGCCCACTGATTTCAAAGACAAAAGGAGTGACTCAGAAAACACCCCTTTTGTCCGGAACACAAAGAGGAAGATAGATGTGTCTCCCTCCCATTCTGAAGAGAAGGGGGGCAATACATCTACTGAAAAACAAGGATCATCTTCCTGCTCATCTGAGACTAGTGCAGAGAGCGACCATGCTAATACCGGGAAAGAATTGGCTACCCAAGTCTCATGTGGAACAGGAAATGAGTCGAGAGATGAGGATGGTTCTGGGTCAGAGCACAGTGCGGCAAGAGAAGAAGAGGGTAATGCTGAGTTAGACCCGGAAACTACTACCTCGGAAAAGGAGACTCCCTCACCGACTTCGGCTGGCACTGGTGCATCACTGGGACTTTCTAGAGAGACAATCAGATGAAGGGTCGAGGGGTCTAAGAAAATATTTGACTACGGCCTTGAAGTTACATCGAGGGGAAATCTGAGAAGGCCAATCGCTGAGGAGTGGAGAATAGATCCATTCAAACTGAAGAATTTCTCCAAGTTAGACGCATATTTCTGGCATTACAGGTTAGGCTGGATTAGCAAGCCCCTCTCAGATTTTTAGCCAACTCTCGTGAGAGAGTTTTATGCAAATTATCAAGCCATACAGGAAGGGTTGTGCAAGAAGGGCCAGAAAATTACAGACTTGCCCGCTTTTGAGAGCGTCCTAGTAAGGGGTGTCCCAATCAACATCTCGGCCAAAACCATCAACAGATTTCTCTTCTGGCCAGAGTATGTAGCACCCACAGACAGTTTCGATTATGACTACTGGGTGAAAAATGAGGATAAGCGGACAAAGTGGTTGGCCAAGTGCCTGACTACGACTGGGACACCAATGTGTCTTAACCAAGACAAGCCGCAGATCCATAAAGCCTCTCTATCTTTTAAGGCAAAGTTCTGGTGGGCACTGGTATGACTCTGGCTTATGCCAATGGGTGTTGACAATCAACTTAATCTGGAAAGGGCCATCCTAGTGGCTGCTCTCATATCTAAGTACAACCTCAATTTTGGGAAAATCATCACAAAGGAGATACGGGACAAAGTTACCAAGATCATTTCCTCTTACCCATTTCCCTGCCTACTCACTGAGCTGTGTGAAAAAGCCCAAGTCTCAAAGTTTGCAGGGGTCGATCGGGCTGAAAGAGTTGCAAGGACACACCACCCGGAGAGGTCAAAAGATAAGACACGAGTGCTGGGGTTGAGCGGTACTTCCGAGCCATTGGCTCTTAAACTTGAGGCATACGTACCAACACCAGAGGTGACCGCATCCCCTACGCCTTGACCCACCTCACAGGGCATCCAGTTCGAGTACACCACAGCTGGACCATCTACTACCGCAGCTGCAGCTGGACAATCCACTTCGGCAGCACCTTCAGAAGAGGATACAAAATCCATCTTTGCCTTCCATCTGGCAAATTATGTCGATACAATCCAAAGGACCATTGAGCTAAAGGCACAAATGAAGGCATTTGTCGAGTAGTTCCAGCCTATTGTGAATGCTTCAATTCAGAGGGCCATAGCACCATTTCTGAATGTAAATGCCCGGATTGACGCATTGGAAGATAGGGTGGATGAGAGACTAAAAGACATGGGTGCGATGGAGCTTATAGAACTAAAAAAAGAGATTGCTGAGCTTAAGGTCGATGTCAAGCAGTTGAAGAACCCCCCACCTTCTCAGGCTAGAGCTCCAGCAGTTCTGCCACGAATTATGCCAGAGCCTACGCTCAACCTATGGGACTTTATGGAGCCCGACCTCTGCATGGAAAACTTGGACACAGTAGAAAAAAAAGAAGGAAGAAAAAGAAGTTGAACTACCTCCTGACCCCTCTGAGCGCAAAAAGAAGAGGAAGAGCAAAGACAAGCAGGTTCAAGCTGATGATGCTCCTCTTAGCCAAAAATCCCAAAAGAAGAAAGAGGAGAGAGCCGCAAAGAGAGCCCGAAAAGAGCTAGATAAAGCAACAAAAAAATCTCTGTCTATGCATCACATTGAGGTTGATGGCACTGGGATGGGTGGTTCAGCGAGTGGTGTTGCTGCACCGATAGACGTAACTTCTTTAGACCCTATTGTGGGAGTTGGTGTTGATGATGCTGCCCGGGCAGCTGATACTGTGATTGAGAGAACTGCAGAGGCATCCTCTATTGTTGAGACTTCTACGGGCACTGAATTAGAGGTCCCCATTTCTGCTACACCCAATGACGATGCTTAGGCACCACAGGTATGCCTAGTATCCCTTGCTTATCATTTTTTCATGCATTCGGGACAATGCACAACTCTTTAGAGGGGGTGGGGGCAGCTATGGTCATCTGGTGTATTTTGTTAGAGCATTTTGGAAAAGTCTGAGTAGCCAAAATACTTGCGTCGTTCGACGACTTTAGATCAAATGCTGCATGGGAGGCAACCCATTACTGTACTCACAAAGTACCCGAATCCTTGGGGTTTTATTGCATGCATTCTTTACCTAAGGATTTTAAATTTCTGTTGAACCGGCATGTTTAGTATAGGATGTGTGTTCGTAGAAGTGAAGTAGAAACTAATTGCAACCATGATCTTATTTTTGAAATAGAGTTTTGTGAAAAATGGAGACCCCTCCAAATTTTTGTGCAATAAAGTGTTAGAACCGACTTAGGTGGATCTATAAATGACAGCATGCATATAAATGAGACAAGTAGCTTAAGCTAAAGCATGAACCAGTAGTTAGCTAATCTGTAGCCTTAACTCTTTGCCATGTGTGAAGTGAGCTGCTTAGTATCTGTTCTTGTTGTACTATGCAGTCTAGAACTTGCCTGGTTAGTCGTGCTTAGGTTGTAGAATGGTTTAGTTGGGACATGATCATAAGCCTTTTTTGAATTAGTCCACATCAGCCAAAATGAACCTACCAAAATGCAAAAGAATCCCTTTGACTCCTAACTTTGAGCTAAAAGTAAACCTTTTTGTTGTTAGCCTTTTCACCTTCCCTGTTTTCTATAAATCCCTAGTTTGGCCCTGGTCCGTCCTTGGACATCGTGCACCTCAACTCAGGCTAAAAGCCTAAGTTGAGGGTGGCTACTGTAGGAGTAAGTAGGAAGTGTTGGGTATGAAACGAATGGGTAGTCAATAGAAAGAAGAAAACTGGGTGTGGTTTGTGTGCAAGAGAAAAAGAAAAGAAAGAAAAATAATGAAAGAATAAACAAAGAAAAAATAGTGAATGAAAAGAAGAGTGCAAAAGAAATACAATGGAAACCATACCCGAAGCTTGACAAAGGTAAGAAACGATTGAAAGAAAGGAGAATAAGGGAGGCAACTGGTAAGAACTGAAAAGTGGAGAATTAAGAAGAAATTGTAGTCTCAAGGAGGGCATAGTCACTTTTTACCCAAATGTACCATTCCCGTACCCTAAGCCTACATTACAAGCCGAGCAAAGTCCTATAGTGATCCCAACTGAACCATTTGAAAGCCGAAGCATAGAAAATAAGGGCAAGCCTATGGTATCATGTATGTACAGCTTTAACTTCTTTGTGAGAGTGAGTGGTTTCCCAGTCCCTGAGTGTTAAATTGATATCTTGTGTGATTTGGGACTTCTTTGTTGTGAGGGCATTAGAGTAGACTGTGATTGCTAATTATTTGGTTTAAATATCCATTGTGTATTTCAGCTTACTCATGAATATCGTATTGTCACTCATGGATCCATCTTGTATTGTTTTGACAATTTGATAAAATGCACCGGTTTTTGATCTATCAAGGAGTGGGTATTACCTTAAAAAAGTGAAAGTAATAAATTGGGTTGCCGTTGTAGTTTATGGTTTTCTTCTACTTAAGAGTCATTTGAGGGTGTTGATGTGCCGGGATTTGACGGCACTTTCGACGCTTAAAACGAAGGATTTTTGGGAGTTCTTAAGTACATTTTGTTGGATTTAATGTCGTTTGTTAGTTATGCAGGGAAAAAGATTGAAATAGATGAAAATACCAAAGTTTGCAGTTTTCTGGGCAAAATACAAGCCATCACGGGCGTCACACTCACGACGGCCCGTGGGGCAAGCCATTGGAACAGGGCAGCAACAGGTGCTAAGGCATTGAAGCCTGACGGGCCCCATGACGCCCGTGGTAGACACGATGGGACGTTGCAAAGCCCGTCAAAACAGTCCAGGGAAGTATTCAAGAAGTAAAGGAAGGGCGACGAGCGTCCCTGACGCACGTGACAACCACGACACCTCGTCAAAATTGCCCGTGGAAATTAGGCAGGAGAGTTGGAGAGGATCCAAGTTCAAGCGACGAGATGGACAACGGGCGTCGCAAGCTCGACGTCCCGTCACCTCATCCCGTGAGATCGTGGCAAGGACATGCAATTGAAGATTTAAAGATGGCCGACGGGCACCCACGACGCTCGTTGCACCCACGACGGCCCATGAGGCATCCCGTCGGCACTGCCGCATCCAGCTTCTCCTAGTTTTGTTAGGATTTGGTTTCCTTGTCTATAAATACTTCCCATTAGGTTTTATTTTCAGTTGTTACGTATTTTTATTTGAGGAGTTACTATATTATTGTTTTGGTGTTGACTTTAAACACAAGTTCTTGATTATTTGAAGTGTTCTTGATATTTTCCTCAAGATTTTGGATTTCTTTGCACTAATTTGTAAATATCTACTGATGATTGCACAAACAACCATTAATTGTCCACTTATGAACATGAGTAACTAAATCCATAACTAGGGTTGTGGGAACCATGAAGAATTAACAAAGTAGGCAAATTACTTAGTAATTCTAGGGCGATATTTATGCATGTATTGTTATTTCCTTCGTAATGATTGCTTTCTAGCGGTGTACAATGTTAGAACTCGCCTTATCCTTACTTGCCGGACCAAGGAGGTAACGGATGGGAAAAGGATTGTTCAACGACGGAGATTTAAGGCTACCAACCCTCATCTAATAGCTTGACCTTGTCCGGGAATAACTAATATGGGATCCAGGGTAAGGGTTAGTAGAGCATACACCTGCGACCGGACCAAGGCATGGGGTGAAATTCATCTAGCTGCCGGACCAAGGAGTTAGAAGAACCCAACTTACCGATTCTTCAAGCTAAGTATCAAACTAGTTTACCAAGTACAAAAGCCTTACTAAGTTATGATCTCATGGGGAACACTACCCTAGTTGCTTCTATTATTGATAACAACTGTTGAAATTGACATTTGTTACTTGTTTACGTTCTAGTTACTATTACTACTTGTTACTTTAAACCCCCTCCCTCTTTCGAGGGAAATAAATGACTAAAACGCGAGTAAACATTAATCGACCATAGTCCTACCATAGTTTCTGTGGGATCGACCCCAACCTTTGTTGGGTTCTATATTTGATCAGCGACCGCTTATGCTTCTAAAAGGAGGTGTAATTTAGGTGTATCATTCATATATTGCTATTTGGAACTGGCTGATGATCCTACCAGTACACGGTGGTTGTGTACTGATTCTGCACTTGCGTTTCTTTTTGTGAGTACATGCAATTTTCTGGCGGTTGACGCACGACCTTACATGTAGGCCTAACGCATCAAGACATCAAGGGTGAGCTGCTTCGATCGAGATGCCTTGATTTCTTTTGTACTAGTTGTAGCCCATTTATTTCGGGCTTAAACTCTGCTCATTTACATTGGGGTTGCATCCCCGTATTCTAGACAGATTTGGTAGATGTTTTGGTACGGTGACTTTTAGGTTCTAGGGAGGGATTTTCGCAGGTTTATTTATATTAGTGTTGATTTGGTTGATTATTGCTAGTTTATTTTCTTGCACACTGATTTTGAGTTGTTAGAACGGTTAAGTTTTGGGATCGTTGATGGTTCGCTCACCCGGGGGTTGGGTGGGTGCCACTCACGGCGGTCTGGGTCGTGACAATTTGTCCTAATTTATGTGGCACTGATAGAATTGAGAGTTACTCAAATTTTTAATGTCTTCTAAATATTTTAAGTTCTTAATTATTGTAATTTATAATGCTTTTTACGTAATTTTTAAATATATTATTGATTAAAACAATAAATTAATTAAAATAGAAAAAATACGCAAGAATGACAAAAATGTCCTTATTATATAGAAAAATGACAAGAAGCACACACGTCTACGGACAGTTATCTGCTTCTTCATACTTCTATACAGAGTAATGTCTAATAGTATTACTTTTAAAGCTCCTCTTTCGTAAAAGAAAGTCAGTTCCTTGAATATTACTGAACCTGTAGAAAGGTCTCACTAAAGTAATTTTTGAATATTTTAAAATAATATATTCACTGAATTTATAGAAATATTTCACTAAGATACTTTTAATTTTTTTTGAACAATATAATTATCCAAATACTCATATTTTCTATAAGGGGAAAACTAATGAAAAAATTAAATTTTTAATGAATGTTTATATATATCTTTTTTAAATTCTATTTTTAGACCCATATTCATGAACCAATTATATAAATTCAGTAATTATATTTTTCAAAAGAAGTTTAAAAATTACATTAATTAGATATTTTTATAAATTCAGTAATCATTCAAGGAATTGACTCTCCATTGGAACCTAAGAAATGGTCTTTGGCTGCTATAATATCCTTTCAACTTATCCCTTTAAAAAATTGACATGTCGACATTGTGGCACTAAAAAACAAAGCATGTGAACCAAAACGGGAGGTTCATGATTAATTTCTGAAAAATATACGACTCTTTAGTCCTATGAGTCATGTTCAGATCATTTTCTAAATCATCAGATCTTAAAAAACTTATTACTCATTAGTTTTAATTTATTTATTTTATTTTCTCTTTTTAGTCTGAATTTAACAGAATGTCTTTTTTTTTTTGGAATTACATTTTTACTTTTAACTTTTCACATGGTATATTTTAAATTACAAGATTAAAAAATATTTTAATATTACATTCTATATATTTTTAATTTAAAATCACAATATTCAAAAGTTTTTTTTACTTTTTGAAACTCCGTATCAAATCAAAATCAGACAAACAAATTGAAATGAGGAAAGTATATCACTCGCACTAACACTAATTGTGTAATGCTTTTTTTTTTATTTCACAAAAGATGATTTCAAATTTGTGAAGTCAAAAGTTTATGATTTGAATCCATCTATTTGTGAGACAAAAAATAATTTCACACAATTAGTTTCAATTATGTGAAGCACATAAAAATATTTTTTCATCATACCTTATTAGTGTTAAAAACAGCTATTTGTTTGCATTATCTTTGACTTCGTTGGCTTCGTTGTCAAAAGATAGCAAAGTATAACTAGTCAAATAATATTTCGTTGTTCTAAATTAGGCAGCAACATAGGGATGACAGTACGTACTACGTAGGACAAGATTTGTTATCTATCTTTCTTAGTCCGCCATTTATAAGTTCTTTATTTTTGTTATCATAAGTTTTTTTGCTTTTACTTTTTTATTTTGTAATATCAGTTTGACATTTTTCTAAAACTTCTAAAATATTAAAACGCAAAAAGGTATCTGAAAGTTAAATGGAAAATACTTTTCTTAATTTATATATTATACTTTCTAAAAAATAAATTAAACAAATGCATGTATGAAAACTCTTCTAATTTCTATTTTACTATTTGTTTTGAAATTATAGTCTCCAATAATCCAAATTAAATTTTATCATATTTAAAATTAATTTTATTTATTTCGCTGAATTGAACCTATATTGGTTAACTTATTTTTCGCGAAAGATACACAATATTCAACTAATGCAAGAAAAAAAAGTGCTACAATATTATGGTGTAATAACATCAATAAAATCAATTTATATAAATAATTAAAAACCTTGGTATTGTAGGGTACTTTTGTAGATAGTCTTTCCAATTAAACCACACAAAAAGATATTGAAAAAGTTGATGAAACTAAATTATTTTACTTTAAGTTTTCCTTTTTCTTCCAAAAGATGCAAGTAAAGTAATATATACTACCATTTTTTTCCTTTTTCTTTATTTAATGAACCTTTTTTATGAAATCTACATTATAATAATCTTTTCAGGTTAAACTTAACTATTTTTTCCTAAATTATATAAGATACTGATAATATCATATTTCAAAAAATATTTTAATATTTACAAAAGCAAAAATTATACTTTTTGCAATTTTTTAGTATGATTACTGTTTGGAGGTCAAACTATAATTTTTTTCAAACATTTTAAAAATATATAATAAAAATAATATTTTATAGTTCCTATTTTAAATAGTAATTTATCAGGTAAATTTTATTTAAAAAGTACGCGCACGTAACATTGAATTAATTAATTATCGTACTTTGAAATTTATTTTTTGATTGATATAAAAGGACTATAATTTACATTTTTACACTTTTTAAAAGTATTTAATAATAATGTAAGTTATTTGTATTTTTACTTTTAAAATTTAAAACTTAATTCTACCTTAAGTGAATGTTTTGTTAATTACTTATGTTTGTTAGCATGTACGACAAAAAATTATAGGAGAAGATTAAAAAAAATAAACTTTATGATTAATTGATGAATAAAAATTAAAAATAGCAAATGATAGATTGAATGACTGATTAATTCTTTACATTTTCATAATAAATCTTAAGAAAAAATGTAATTTAAATTATTTTAATAACATTTTTACATAAAAAAGGCTCAAATATGTATCAGTATGCTTTGTGGGGCCACTATCACCTTTTATATGAGATCATCATTTTTAGTGACGTGTAAAATGATCTTAAAGTTCTTAAAAATTATCAAAATATGTGAAGATTTACAAAGTCATAAAAAGTTCAAGCAAGGAAAAATAGAGAAAAAAATATTCATGTAATGTAACATAGTAATGTTATGATCTTTAAATGGTGACAAGTCTTTTTATTTTAATCTTATGTAATTATCATTATTTTAGCTTAATATTGGTGATTTAGGGACCATTAGATGGTATTACAATGAACATAGAGATGACACTAGGAAATATGATTCGAAGAATAGTTCGCTCAAGAATTTTTCGTTCTCCATCAAATACCAAATTGGGGTATAGGTCTAACCACCTCAACTCTCCGTTGTCCTTAAACAGTTATGAATTTCGATCCAAAGGTTCTTTCTTGATCTAGTTACAAGGATGAGGCAATATGGATCATGTCATCATTTGATGGGAGTCTTATATGATGTAATAAAGTGATGTTATGATGTTTAAATGGTGAAAAGTCTCCTATTTTAATTTTAATTATTTATTTATTTATTATCTTTTTAGTTAAATATTTGGCTTGGTATATAGAGAATATCAATTACTGCCATTATGGCATTCGCCATCATTGTTTTATAACATAACATGTTTACTTGTTATTCACGTTCTATGATCTAACACTCATTTATTATAAATTAGGTTATACTCGATCTATGATTTAACATTAATTTATTATCGATGACTTATTATAGAAGATTTTGGTTGATTATGTTCATAGCAGCTGGCTGTTGCAGTTGATTATTGTAACAGAATAAAAAAGATTGTAGAAATTAAAAAAGAACGAAAATATAAGAATATGTTCATGTATGTAAAACTGAAATTTCATTAATAATTGCTTCACCACACCACCATTCCAACACAAAAATCGCAAAAACAACAACAAAAACAGCTTTTATATATGAAAGTCCAAAACATTTCATCTACAATTTTTATGTGTGAAAATTTTGCAGTGAACTACATTAAAATGAAAAAAATATGCAACCTTGTGAATGTTATTTTCATCTACTGTATGTCCTCTTCAAATCCCTTGAAGAGACGTTTCTTGTCATTTCTCAGAAATATTACGTCAGGTGAAGAGTGCTGACGATAACAATAATCACTGATGGTGTTCTGGTCGAGCTTGAATCCTTCTCTTCATTTTATTTTGTAGAGTAGCAAGGTGGTTCATTATTTTTAATTAAGGACTTTCCTCCTCTCCTTTTTATCATTTTCTGTGATCTAACACAAACAATAGTGTCATTGATGAAGCACAATATAAAAACAATAATGATCGACGATAAATCTAGTAATAAATCACAAATAATTTACAAAAAAAAGAAACAAAAAAAAATACTATTGAAATAAGCAAAATAAGTAAAAATAATACATATTTCGATAAAAAATAGGTTAAAATTTCAAATCTATTAATAGAGTAAGATGAATTTGTAAAATAAAAATAGAAAAAGAGACGATCAAAACAAACAAAATGAGTAGAAATAACATATATCTTGACTGAAAAAGATTCAAAATTCAAAAAAATTGATAAAACCCAAAAAGTTATGAACATTAGGATTTATCAATAGACCCAAAAAATCAAGAGACCCAAAGAAAATAAGAACTCTTTCTCTGGAAAAAAAAATATTGATATGAAGTTCAAAATCTTGAAATTAGAAGATAATATACCTGATAACGACGAATCAAGAACTTCAAGCGCGGGGGAGAAAAGATATCGAATAGAAGATTCAAAGCTTGAAGAGAAAGAGTAAAAAAGGAGATGGAAAGAGAAAGATACTTTATTTTGTTTAATGACAGTAGATATGAACCAAAGGATACTTTAATAGACTTAAAAACTATACCCCAAACTCTTAAAAATTATAAAGAGCTCCCCCAACCCCACATTTTTTCTATTTTCTGAACCTAAACCCAAAAAATAAAGCAAAAAGAGATTAAGTGGCCTTTCACCAATTGAGTTTTCAAAATGATCTTTTTGCCAATTCTTCTCCCTAAGATAATTGTCTTCTAAACTTGTATAATTTGAACCACAACTGAGTCACATTCTTAAGGTGATAGGCTGCCAACTTTACAGATCACATGCTATAGAACACTAAAAGGATTCACAATGGATTCTAGATCGCATTCATAGAGTTATGTGGGTCCTTAGTCTTAATAGTTGATCAATTAAGCCCTATGATCACAAGAGGCTCAAGCTTAGAAACTCTCCTACTATTACGCCCAATGGTTTGGATAACCTTTTTATCTCATATCATTCTTAGTACCATACGGTTTCTAAATTATACCTGACCCCTCTCAACTAAGCTCTCTATAATGTCATAAGTCATATCATAACCATTTCATTTTTAATGACCCCCAAGGTTGTGGGTCGGCATATCTCATCCTTGACGAGCCAATGGGGAGTATGCCTATTTAAGTTGCATATCCAGCTCCATGCACCTCGGCCTCTCCGCCAGTTGGTAAATGTGTTCGAAATTATTCAACAAAAAGAAAAGTTGAGTTTGTGAGTTGTCAAATGGTTGAAAACCGGAGTATGTAATTTTGTTTTTTCTAAAACAAAATTTAGCTTAAACAAGTAATTTTTTCAAAAATCCTTAGTTGAGTTTGCAAAGTCGGAAACTTCAAACAAACACTTGCTTTTATGAGTGAAACAATAATTGCAACATCACATATTAAAATGAATAGGCCGAAGTAAATAAGGGATGCAACACACATTTGAGATTAATGAAAAGACATATTACATTACGGAAAAAGAACATGTTTCATGTACAAGCAAGAGATGGCATATATATATAATATATATATATATATATATTATATATATATATATATATATATATATATATATATATATTATATATAAATAATGTAATCTTGGCTACACATCTACGCATTGCTTGCGTTGCTGCCTCCTCCGATGATTTGTACACTATTTAATAAATTCCATGTTTAGTGGCTGGTTCTTTCTTCACCTTTTTATCTAGTGAAAATAGGTTAACATATGCTGATATGCATACACTAAATGGCCTACCTTTTTCATAGATAATGGTGGAAGCTATAGACAAAGAAGTACTAGTCCTCTATATGTTTGGCATTGTTTGTGCCTCCTTTTCTGCCCATATCTTGTACAAATCCCATTAGGAAGGCAAGGAAAAGTCCTCCTTCCTCTTTTATAATTCATATCAATGGCAATGGCAATGACAAGGCAACTGTTTAATTAAAAAGAAAAAAGGTACTACTCTTCTAAGATAATTTTGAAAATAATATCTGGTAACTTACATTATAATTCAAAATTTGCCCGTATTCACCAAAGAAAGTACAAAAAAAGGAAGAAATATTTTTATATTGTGACAAATTGAATCGGTATAACCGTTGTTTCTAAAGGATCGACCGTATTTAGAAGGAGAAAAATAATTATTGCCATAAAATTAGAAATTTGAGTACTCTTATAATCTCTGAGCAGATTAGAGGACCATTAGACATTTTGATTTTAGTTTGATTGCTAGTGTAGAATGTAAGAATTACGTCTCTATTTTAAGAGACTTTATTGTGGATCACATATTTTTGATAATTAAATATTACCTTGTCTCCCAAGTAAAGTAATAAATCAGTTAATTAATTGACGGATTTATTACTTTACTTGAGAGACAAGGTAATATTTAATTACTAAAAATATGTGGTCCACAATAAAGTCTCTTAAAATAGAGACGTAATTCTTACATTCTCCCACTTTGACCACATACCAAAATCAGAAAATTCTTTATGAGTGAATATAATGAATATGGCCATAAACTTTATTCACTCGAGTTAATTGTTATGCAACAATCACTTTATTAAGAATATATTGATACAAGAATCATGGCGGTCATGCTTTAAATCAAACACTTTCTTCCATGTATTACGATGTATAATATGTTCTAAACAAAGTGTCCAACAACTTTATGAATGAGCTTAATATAAGTCATTCAGAGTCCAACTTTATTTGATCCAATGATCACAATATAATACATGACACCAAAATATGCACTGTCATGTATAACAAAAATGATAATGTCTAGACAAAGTGTTAAAGAATAAAAGCAAGACTACAATGAGTTACTAAGCCCCATACGGGTTACATGATCCTTGAAAACATTAGCTGGTAAATTTTTAGTCATAGGATCAGCTATCATCATAGTAGTACTAACATGTTCAAAACTCACATCTTGCTTCTTGACATAATCTCTAACCATCAAATACTTTATGTCGATGTGCTTACTTCGGCTGCCACTTTTATTATTCTTTGAAAAGAATACTGCAGCTGAATTATCACAAAACATTCTCAAAGGCCTTGCAATAGAATCGACAATTTTAAGGCATGAAGTGAAATTCTTCAGCCATAACGCCTGTGATGTAGCTTCATAACATGCTACAAATTCAGCTTCCATTGTGGATGTTGCAACAATGGTTTGCTAAACACTTCTCCAAGATACAGCACCTCCAGCAAGAAGGAAAATGTATCCAGAAGTAGATTTACCACTATCCTTGCATCCACCTAAATCAAAGTCTTAATACCCATCTGGCTGACTCATAGTGATTATTTATCAAAGATTGACTCTGGTTATTCAATGATTGAACAACCGGAGTTATAGTCGACGACCATTCATTATTTTTAACTTCCAATGAGTCAGAATATTTATATGTGAAATTAAAATCCTTGGTTCCTTGCAAATATCTCACCAACGAAATTTGCCCGTATTCACAAAAGAAAGTACAAAAAAAGGATATTGTGACAAATTGAATTGGTATAACCGTTGTTTTTAAAGGATCGACCGTATTTAGAAGGAGAAAAATAATTATTGCCATAAAATTAGAAATTTGAGTACTCTTATAATCTCTGAGCAGATTAGATGACCATTAGACATTTAGATTTTAGTTTGATTGCTAGTGTAGAAACCTATAATAATATTTACGAGTTAGTTGGAGATAGGGGGGACAAATGAGTGAATTTGGATGGATTAAAATTGGATTGAGCAAAATTAGATAATTATCCAATTTACTTATATTCTATGTGGATAAAATATGGATTGAGTGATTAATAAATGGATTGGATATAAATTTACTCATATTTCACCACACATTGATTGGGGAATTGGAAAATGAATTTGTATGTTCAAAGTTTCTAATGTAATTTTTTTTACTCACCTCCACCCCAGCCTCCAGCCCACCCACCCTCTAATTTTATTTTTTTAATTCTTTTCTACCTTCCACCTCCGCCCCACCCTCACCCCCAATACTTTTTTTAAAAAAAAGTTAAAAAATTTGTTTCTACCCCACCCCCACCCCCAAACTCGCCCACCCTCAATTTTTAAAAGTGTTTTTTCTAAAAAGATAATCTTTTTTGCCACCCCACCCCCACAACCCCATCACCCCCCTCCACCCCATCCACCCTCGTTTTTAATATTTTTTTAGAATTCTTATTTTAGAATTTTTTTCTTCCCACAACCCCCACCCTACCCTCACCTCCACCCGCGCCTTCGTTCCGCATCAATTGTACAATAAAATATATCTCGATTGGACTAGGGGTTGAGCGTCATGTTCGCCAGGATCAATGTTGGATGCTTTGTATTTATGGGCTCTATCCTATCTACTCTCATCAAGTACTGACTTAAAAAGTGGTTACTAGTAAATGCCTTATATTTTTTGATTACTCATCGCTATTTTCGAGGCAAGGTACTGAAAGGGGTGCCGCGCATCTCGACCAAACTGAATATCATAATTCAGATCCAGATCCAGCTTATCGGCCTCTTCCATAAGAACACCGATATCCTCAAAAGACGACAGGTCCGTGCCAAGCGTCAGGCTCAAAATAAGCTTGTCAAAAACAGAAAGCCATATCTTCACGAGTCTACCCCCGGATGAAGAAAAAATATCCCCTCCCTTTTACTAAACCATGGGGAGCCCCGAGTAGTTTACCGGACAAATTAAATTGTCGTGATGATACCTTTCAACATCGGAAATTCTCTTCATCACGAGATTGATCGGATCTGCCGTAGACACCTGAGAGATCTTCACAAGGCAGGCTAAAATAACCCGTGTTTTATTTTTTTTATTCGGATTGGATTTAGTTTGGCCTAAGATTTTCTAAGTCGGATGCATCACTTACCTTTCATCATCGTGGGTCCATAACCATTTTACTACCTATTTATGTGGTTGATAACTTGATCACTGGCATAATCACTCAGCCCTTGAGGATGCAGCTTCTACGAATTGAGGTTATTCCCCGCTAGCGCTAGAATGGGCCAGGTGTGATGGGGGAGCGGTCGAGCGTGGAAAGGCACAAGTCGAGCAACGTATCTGAACTGAAATGTAAAAAAGCGTGGAAAAGTGGGGAGCTACTTGAATAGCAGGCGGCACATGTCCTGGTTCTGGTTCTGCCTGATCCACCGACGTGCCCGTTTCCGTAGATTTTTCCCATGATTCCAAGAGGACTCCCAAAATGATCCTCTTCAAACTCAGCCCCGCTTGCTTTCCCGGAAGGGCCCGGAAGAGGAAGTGATCCCCCGACACTAAAAAGAAAAATCCCAGAGAGAAGCTGAGAACACAAAATCCCTAAATGGGATAGCAAATAGTTCCTTAGAAAAAAGCAAAAAAAAATCGATTAATAAACCGGTATTTTCTCTTTGAACGAAAACAAAAAAATCGAAAAATAAGGACCCATAATCACTAAAAGGAAGAGCATGAGACACTTACCAGTTATTCGAATTGGCATTACTCTAACAGCGAAATGCCGCAGAAAGATTGAAATAAGAGAGAGAACGCCTCTAAAGAAAAAAGGTGACATAATAGGTCAGAATTTGTTCTCTCGCTCTTTGCTGGAGGAGCGGCATACCGGAAAAAAAATTGAGGTGTTTACACAGGCCTGTGGTCCTCTTTTATATTCTGTCGAGAGTTCGGATTGCTCCACCTAAGTAGAACGAAAAGAAGGAATTGAAAAAGAAAAGGGGGAGCTATTGTGAAGCCTAGAAAGGCGGAAGCGGAAAATCGCTTATACCGACCAACAACAGCGTAGCTTAGTAGCAACACTCTTTCTACCGGCCGGCGTGGCTGGATGTTTCTTATCAATAGAATACGAAGAGGAGGAGTAGGAGTTCGCTTTAGGGGAGGAATCAATTCGAAAATACAAAAATGAACGAGTTATTAGAAGCTATCATGCCTTTTGTGACAAGTTTACAAGAAACTTTGAGCGGGAGACAAGGGGCGTCCAGGAAAGGCCCAAAGCCAATCCCAGGGAACAGTGAAGCTTCATAGGTTCTTTCTGTCCAGGTGCAGGTAGTCCGCATCTTCACAGACATGTCTATTTCACCGAGTCTCTCTCCGAGACAGTGCCCAGATCGTTACGCCTTTCGTGCGGGTCGGAACTTACCCGACAAGGAATTTCGCTACCTTAGGACCGTTATAGTTACGGCCGCCGTTCACCGGGGCTTCGGTCGCCGGCTCCCCTGTCATCAGGTCACCAACTTCCTTGACCTTCCGGCACTGGGCAGGTGTCAGCCCCCATACATGGTCTTACGACTTTGCGGAGACCTGTGTTTTTGGTAAACAGTCGCCCGGGCCTGGTCACTGCGACCCCCTTTGTGAGGAGGCACCCCTTCTCCCCCTATTTTTTATTTGGAATCTTTATTTTTTTAGCGCAATTAGAGATATTGAGCAGAAGTAGGCGATTTGTTATGAGTCTATATGAATATTCATATTTTACCCACTTTGTCCATATTTTTATGAGCTTTTAAAATAGGTTGAATTTCATATTTATTCAATTAAAATATGAGTGATTCAAATTATTAAATAGACTTATTTTATTAATATGGACTGAAATTGCTAGCCCTAGTTGAAGTAATATATTCTTGAAGTCTTCATGCATTTGGGAGGACCTACACTAATAGAGTGACTACATGCAAGCTAAATTATGTATGCCATAATTATGCAGACATGTCAAGGTTGTTAGAGGTTGAGGGTAATTGTGACGGGATGTTTTAATAAGACAAAATTAAATTCATGTATGTTGACTTAAAATGAATGGTCTTCAAGCTTTTACCCAAATTACTAATCACAAATTGTACTAAAAAGACTTATTTATCAATTCAGAGCTTACTTAATTTCGTATTTAAACTATGTCATCCACTGAGATTTTTCTACGTATAATAATGCAATATAATAATGCAAAAGCTAATAGAAAAGATTTTTCGAATCTTGATTCCTTGACTTATGTTTGTCCATTGTTTATCTCAACTAAGCATTGGAGGAAGAAATTTTCTGATAACAACGGAAATTAATATTACTTGTGTACGATCTTTTGACTTGTATAGTTGTAGCAAAATTATTTTCCTTTAAGTGTGTTTGGTATGAAGGAAAATATTTTCTATGGAAAATGTTTTCCATGGAAAATGTTTTATGAAAAACAAGTTGGTTTTTTACTTATTTTCTCATTTTTGGTTGGTGAGTGAAAAATATTTTTTGGAAAATATTTTTTTTATTTTTGATTAGAGAATAGAAAATAGTTTCTAGGGGGTAGGTCGGGGGTTGGGGTGTGGTGGTTGGGAGGAGGGGGGTTGGGTGGGTGGGTAGGAGGGGCGGGTAACTAAAAAAATTAAACATTAATTATTATTTTTTGGGAGGGTGGGGGGCTGGGTGGGGTGGGGGTGGAGGGGTGTGGGGGGAGGTGCGGGGGGACTAAAAATATTACTTTTTAAAAAAATAAGTAATTTTTTTTTATTAAAATTGAATTTTAGGTGGGGCGGGGAGGGGGAGGGGGAAAGCTGGGGTGGGGGGGGAGGGAGAGTACCCAAAAAAATTATTTTTTTTTAAAAAAATAAACAATTTTTTTAAAAAAAAAAATTAAAAATTAAATTTTGGATGGGGTGGAGCTGGTAGGGTGGGGGTGGGGGTGGGGGGTAGGGGTGGGGGGGGGGGGAGGGGTGGAGGTTGGGGTATCAAAAATATTATTATTTTTTAAAAAAGTAATTTTTTTAAAAAAATTTAAAAATTGGATTTTGGGTGGGGTATAGGTGGGGGGGGGGCTGGGGGTGGTGGTGGGGGCTAGGGGCTGGGGGCATAGGGTGGGGGTTGAGTGGGATGGGGTGGGAGTACAAAAATATTACTTTTTTAAAGAAAAAATGTGTTTTTTTTAAAAGAAAATTTAAAAAATTGAGTTTGGGTGGGTGGAGGTGGTAGTGGTGGTGAGGGGTGTGTGTGGGAGGGGGGGTGTTAAAGTGGGGTGGGTGGATGGTAAGGTGGGATACAAAAAAAATTACTTTTTTTAAAAAAGTTAATTTTATTTTTTAAAGAAAGAATTGAAAAAAATTAAAAAAAATTAAAAAAAAAATTGATGTGGGATGGAGGTGGGGGTGAGGTGATGGGGGTGGGGGTGGGGTGAAATAGAACAAAAAAAATTAAAAAAATGTGTGAGGTAGAGGTGGGGGGGAGGTAGGGGTGAGATTAGGAGGGTGGAGTGGGTGGGATTGGGGTGTTATGAAGGTGAGGACTTGTTTTCCCTACTTTCATTAGAGAAGTCATTTTTCTTATTTTGGAGGAAAATATTTTCCTAAAGAAAATATTTTTTAAATTTTTTGACCAACCAAACACAAGAAAATTGGAAAACATTTTCCAGAAAATATTTTCCTCCATACCAAACACACTCTAAATGGACCGATCAATGGCCTTTTCTCATACTTTGTGTTTATTCTTCAATTTTTTGTTTAACCATGCACTGGTTCTACTAATCCAGATTCTTGTTGTGTTATTCCACTAGGAGAGTAAAAAGCTTCAATCTACGAAGTTAATTCTCATTTTTAGGATTTTAACCCAAGACCTCTGTAATGATCGGGTCCGTCGTTACGGATAGTCCCATCGTGTCAAGTTTTAGAGTTAGAAAACTCTGAGTTTGGGAGTTTGAAATACTGGGCTAGGCTAGCCTCGACCGGTTTTGGAGCGAGGTAGAGTCTAGGGAATTCCGGGTAAAGATGGGTTAGGGTGTCTTGGATTGAGCTAGTGTTCCACGTAGCCAAAACATAAAGGAATCTGGGGAACTTTTCAAAATCGCATTTGGGTAAGTAGAACTTCCGGAATCGCGATTGACGTGAAGGAGTTATTTCAGGACGTCGGGGGAAACAAGTGTGTTGTGAAATGGCCAAAACTGCCAGATTTTCGTACTTTCTGTCCATGACATGCGCGGTCACGCGCGATAGCGGCCACCGCTATAGTGGTAGAAATTATCGCTATAGCGGCGGTCAAAGGGCGGTCAACCTACTTAAGACCGTTATAGCGGTGGGCTACCGCTATAGCGGAGCGGGGACTTCTATAGCGGGCCGACGGATTTTTAATGCAGAAACAGCTCCCAAAACATTCAGTTTTTCTCAAGTTCATTTTGGGAGAAGGGCTAGGAGATTCCAGGCGTTTTTCTTCCTTTCTCCGTTAAAATTCTTCCCTAAGGTAAGGTTTTCGTTCCCCAATCTTTGTATTACGTTTCCTATGCAGTAGAATTGCTAGGGGGGAATTTGGGGAAGGTTAGAATAACATAGGGATGGTGAAATTCGGGGAAGGAAGGGGATTTCAAGCAAGTGAGTTCTTGGGTATGGATTAAAGTACATTGTTATGATCATAGGTTGTTTAATTCCCTGTTTAATCCGTAAAAGTTGATAGAACTAGGAGAATTAACGATGAAAAAGCACGGGAAAGGGGTGGGATGATCATGGATGGCCTGGGACTTGGGGATTTAGTATAATTCGGGTAATGTACAGGCCTTGGGTGTTAACTATATGTCCTGTGTGTTATTTTTAGACCAAGAACGAGAGAGGAATCCGGAACACGGGAAAGCTCGGGTCGAATAGAGCTTGGAAAATTTCGAGGTAGGTGATGACTTATGATTTTCTGTGAATGTGTATATTCATGTACTCATGTCTAAGTGATTGTATGTATTACATTGCTTAGGGAAATTGTGTGGAATGTCTAGGTTCCTGTTTACAGTCTGTGATTGAGCGGTTTTACTTGTTGGTTTTACAAGTTGTGTGTGTTCATATATTGACTGTGGGTTGTTGACAATTGGTTGGCTCGGGTACCACGCCTGGTACGGGTATAACACATGTTTGACACGGGTACCACGCCTGGTACGGTATAACATTCGGTTGGCATGGGTACCGCGCCCGGTATGGGTTTACTTTATTGCATCTTGCATTATTTCATTGACTATTGTATTGCATTGGTTGATATTGATTCTGTGAGTGGACCGGGTTGTTTTACTGAATGTGATACTTGGTATTGGTTCCTTGAGTGGACCGGGTTGTCTAGTTAAATGTGCTATTATTGGTGGTCCTTGAGTGACCGGGAACTTGTTTAACTGTTTTGTTGGTCTTGGTTTAGGCCGGGTTGAATCATTACTTGGTATGTGTCTAGAGGGGATTCCAGGGTGAGTCCGGGCTAGACTAAAGGGTATAGATAATGGCTCATGTTCGTGGTAATATAGCTGTAAGAGATGGATTTCATGCTGGGACAAGATAGGTAGAGACTTGTAGTCTAGGGACTGTATACTTGTAGCATGTTTTCCATATATTTACTTGTATATGTTGTACTGTTATATATATTGTTTACTTGGAAACTGGCTGATTATCCTACCAGTACACAGTAGTGGTGTACTGATACTGCACTTGTCTTTCTTTTGGTGTGTACTGGAAATCTACCAGTGACTGAGACGCGACCTCACATCTAGCACCGGCGATTTCTGACTTTCAAGGGTGAGCTTCTTGTTTCGAGCTACCTTGGGTTATCTTAGAGTTTCAGTCCATTTGTTTTGGACTTAAAACTATTTCATTTTTGTCTTTTGGGGTTGCATCCCCGTATTCTAGAAATTTGATATTGATGTTTGGTACAATGGCTTTCAGTTCCTAGGAGAGATTTTCCGCAGGATAATAATTATGTTTAGTTATTGAATTGTTCGATTGTTCGTTTACTTTTCGCTTGCTAGTTTTAGGCTGTTAGTCTAGGGAAGGGTTGAACTCTATTGGTTTGCTCATCCGGGGGTTGCGTGGGTGCCACTCACGATGTGTTGGGTCGTGACAAAGATGGTATCTGAGCCTAGGTTCGTTGTACCAAATAGGTCTAGTAGAGCCTTGCAAAACGGTGCGAAGACGTCCGTACTTTTCTTTGAGAGGCTATGGGGCTATAGGAAAAAACTATCTCTTCATTCTTTCCTTCGTGCTATAACTCGATTCCAATTGATATCTGGTGATACAAATTGGTATCTAACCTCGTTCACTCTTCTGTCCGCAGATGGTTACTACAAGGAATAACAGAGCAAGGCCAATGGTCCCAGCAGCGGGCCCGACAGTTCGTGGCAGAAGTAGGGGAAGGGGCAGGGGATGAGCTGGAGCCGCACCCACAAGGGGTGGAGCTCGAGCTGCTGCTGCACGTGAGGTAACCCCCACCTCAGGATCATGTGGCTGAGGATGTAGAAGAAGTGGTTATAGAGGATGGAAGGACTCAGGAGGAGGCAACACAAGTTGGGAGTGCAGGCCTTCCTACTATGACACCGGAAGCTTTTAGGCAGGCGTGGGATATTCTGAGTGGGTTGGTTGGTGCTGGAGCCATACCCAAAGCTTATGCATATCAGGCCTTGGATACTAAAGCCAGCTGTTACTACTACACATAAGATGGATGCAACTTCGAGCACAAATGATCTCCTCAGGACAATGCTAGGCCCAGTGATGACAAGTAATGGGCATGAGATGCTGACTAAGTTCTTTAAGCTGAAACTCCGATGCTTCAAGGTACAGACAAGGAGGATGCCTATGAGTTCATCCTGGATTGCCATGAGAGGTTGCACAAGTTGGGTATTGTACGTCAGCATGGGGTGGAGTTTGTCACTTTTCAACTGTAGGGTGATGCCAAGAAGTGGTGGAGGTCTCATATTTAGTGTCGGTATTCTATCCTACCTCCACTGACTTGGGAGAAGTTCCATGCGTTGTTTCTAGAGAAGTACGTTCCCCGTACTTTGAGGGACCGGAAGAAGGATGAATTTCTGAACTTGGAGCAGGGTAGCATGTCGGTCTCAGCTTATGAGGCTAAGTTCCATGTGTTGTCTCATTTTTCTACACAGATGTTGGGTTTCGAGGAGGAACGGGTCCGGTTGTTTGTCAAAGGTCTGAATAGTGATCTGCAGGTATTGTCAGTGCATATGACTTCTTCAAGAAAAGGGTTTTAATGATGTGGTGGATTATGTGAAGAAGATTGAGGGAGTTAGGCAAGCAGGGCAGGCTAAGGCTTTAGCCAAGAAGCCTCGGAATGAGGGAAACTATAGTGGTTCATACTCTCGGGGCCAGCATCAAAAGGCTTATCCGGCCCATCCTATTCAGTCAGCTCTGCTAACTACAACAGGTGGTTGTCAGGGAGCTCAGTCTTCAGCTCCTAGAGGCCAGGGAGCATCCTATACATCAGCTAGCTAACCTACCCTTGACCGTGGTTGCTTCCATTGTGGTGAGTTGGGCCACTTTAAAAGGGAGTGTCCACATAGACAAACAGGTAATCAGGGCCAGCAACAGACTAGAGCAGTGGTTCTGGCAGGCAGAGGCAGTAATGCTAGGGGTCGCCCACAGGGTGGGCGAGGTAATTTTCAGGGAGGCCAGGGAGTCCAGAGATGTCATGTTAGACTCTGGTGGAGTGTTGCATTTCAGGGAGAGGATTTGTGTTCCTCGGGTTGACGATATAATTCAGAAAATCTTGACAGAAGCTCATGGTTTGCGGTACTCAATTCATCTGGGTGTGACAAAAATGTACAGGAACTTGAGGCAGCATTACTGGTGGCCCGGGATGAAAAGGGACATAGTAGATTTTGTGTCCAAATGTCAGAAGTGCCAGCAGGTAAAGTATGAGCATCAGAGACCTGCAGGACTACTTCAGAGAATGTCAATTCTAGAGTAGAAGTGGGAAAGGATATCCATGGATTTCGTGGTGGGTCTTTCCAAGACATTGGGGAAGTATGACTCAATTTGGATCATTGTTGACAGGCTGACCAAATCCGCTCATTTCATTCTGGTCAGGGTAGATTACAATTTGCAGCAATTGGCTAAGATCTACGTGAAGGAGATTGTGAGCCTGCATGGGGTACCACTGTCCATCATTTCAGACAGGGGTACGCAGTTTACTTCTAAGTTCTGGGGCAAGTTACATAAAGAGTTGGGTACACAACTCACTTTTAGCACAGCCTTCCATCCTCAGACTGATGGTTAGTCGGAGAGGACGATTCAGCTACTGGAGGACATGCTGAGAGCATGTGTAATGGACTTCGCTGGTCATTGGGACCAGTTTCTACCATTGTGCGAATTCTCATACAACAATAGCTACCACTCCAGTATCAATATGGCACCGTTCGAGGCTCTGTATGGGAGGAATTGCAAATCACCGATTGGGTGGTTTGTGAAAGGTGATGTGAAGCCTCTGGGCATAGATTTAGTGAAGGAAGCGCAGGAAAAGGTAAGGGGCATACAAACCAAGTTGCTGGCTGCTCAAAGCAAGCAGAAGGAGTATGCAGATCGCAAAGTCCGAGACATGGACTTTCAGGTTGGTGAACAAGTATTGCTAAAGGTATCGCCAATGAAAGGGGTTATGCGGTTTGGTAAGAAGGGCAAGCTTATCCCTCAGGTCATCGGTCCATTTGAAGTGCTTGAAATTATGGGGCCAGTGGCTTACAAGTTAGCACTACCACCGAGTTTGTCGGGCGTCCATCCGGTATTCCATGTATCCATGCTCAAGCGATACCATGGGGATGGGGACTACATCATCAAGTTGGATGAAGTACTTTTTGATAAGGATCTTCGTTATGAGGAAGAACCGGTTTTGATTCTTGCTCGGGATGTCCGGAGGTTGAGGACAAAGGTGATTGATATGGTAAAGGTTCAGTGGAAGCATCGTCCAGTTGAGGAAGTCACTTGGGAAATCGAGAAGGAAATGCGGGACAAGTACCCTCAATTGTTTGAGGATTCAGGTACTACACTTCCTTCCTTTTATTTCAGTAATTTTGGGTTGATCGTTCGGGGATGAACGATGGGTAAATTGGTATCTGTTGTAACGATTGGGTCCGTAGTTACGAGTAGTTCCATCATGACAAGGTTTAGAGTTAGAAAACTCCGGGTTTGGGAGTTTAAAATTCTGGGCTAGGCTAGCCTCGACCAGTTTTGGAGCGAGGTAGAGTCTAGGAAAATTCGAGTAATAATGGGTTAGGGTGTCTTGGATTGAGCTAGTGTTCCACGTAGCCAATAAATAAAGAAGTTTGGGGGACTTTTCAGAATCGTATTTGGGTAAGTAGAACTCCCAGAATCGCGTTTGACGTGAAAGAGTTGTTTCAGGACGTTGAGGGAAACATGTGTGTTGTGAAATGGACAAAACTGGTAGATTTTTGGACTTTCTATCTGTGATGAGCATGGTCACATGCGATAGCAGCCACCGCTATAGCGGCGGTCAAAAGGCAGTCAACCTACTTAAGACCGCTATAACAGTGGGCTACCTCTATAGCGGAGCGGTGACTGCTATAGCAGACTGACAGGGTTTTAATGCAGAAACAGCTCCCAAAACATTCAGTTTTTCTCAAGGTCATTTTGGGAGAAGGGCTAGGCGATTCCAGGCGTTTTTCTTCCTTTCTCCGTTAAAATTCTTCCCTAAGGTAAGGTTTTCGTTCCCCAATCTTTGTATTACGTTTTCTATGAGGTAGAATTTCTAGGACGGAATTTAGGGAAGGTTAGAATAACCTAGGGATGGTGGAATTCGGGGAAGGAAGGGGATTTCAAGCATGTGATTTCTTGGGTATGGATTAAAGTACATTGTTATGATCATAGGTTGTTTAATTCCCTGTTTTATCCGTAAAAGATGATAGAACTAGGAGAATTAAGGGTGGAAAAGCCCGGGAAAGGGGTGGGATGATCATGGATGGCCTGAGATTTTGGAATTTAGTATAATCCGAGAAATGTACAGGCCTTGGGTGTTAACTATATGTCCTGTGTGTTATTTTTAGACCAAGAATGAGAGAGGAATCCGGAACACGGGAAAGCTCGGGTCGAATAGAGCTTGGAACATTTCGAGGTAGGTGATGGCTTATAATTTTCTGTGAATGTGTATATTCATGTACTCATGTCTAAGTGTTTGTATGCATTACATTGCTTAGGGAAATTGTGTGGAATGTCTAGGTTCCTGTTTACAGTCTGTGATTGAGCGATTTTACTTGTTGGTTTTACAAGTTGTGTGTTCATATATTGACTGTGGTTTGTTGACATTCAGTTGGCTAGGGTACCACGCCTGGTATGGGTATAACACATGGTTGGCACGGGTAACACGCCTGGTACGGGTATAACATTCGGTTGGCACGGGTACCACGCCTGGTACGGGTTTACTTTATTGCATCTTGCATTATTTTATTGACTATTGTATTGCATTAGTTTATATTGGTTCCGTGAGTGGACCGGGTTGTTTTACTGAATGTGATACTTGGTATTAGTTCCTTGAGTGGACCGGTTTGTCTAGTTAAAGGTGCTATTGTTGGTGGTCCTTGAGTTGCCGGGAACTTGTTTAACTGTTGTGTTGGTCTTGGTTTAGGCCGGGTTGAATCATCACTTGGTATGTGTCTAGAGGGAATTCCAGGGTGAGTTCGGGCTAGACTAAAGGGTATAGTTAATGGCTCATGTTCATGGTATAGAACTGTAAGAGATGAATTTCATGCTGGGACAAGGTAGGTAGAGACTTGTAGTCTAGGGCCTGTATACTTGTTGCATGTTTTCCATATATTTACTTGTCTATTTTGTACTGTTATATATATTATTTACTTGGAAACTTGCTGATGATCCTACCAGTACACAATGGTGGTGTACTGATACTGCACTTGTATTTCTTTTGGTGAGTACAGGAAATCTACCAGCGACTGAGACGCGACCTCGCATATAGCACTGGCGATTTCTGACTTTCAAGGGTGAGTTGCTTGTTTTGAGCTACCTTGGGTTATCTTAGAGTTTCAGTCCATTTGTTTCGGACTTAAAACTATTTTATTTTTGTCTTTTGGGGTTGCATCCCCGTATTCTAGAAATTTGATATTGATGTTTGGTACAATGACTTTCAGTTCCTAGGAGGGATTTTCCGCAGGATAATAATTATGTTTAGTTATTGAATTGTTCGATTGTTCGTTTACTTTTCGCTTGCTGGTTTTAGGCTGTTAGTCTAGGCAAGGGTTGAACTCTATTGGTTCGCTCATTCGGGGGTTGGGTGGGTGCCACTCACGACGGGTTAGGTCGTGAGAACCTCCAATTAATGTTTGAGGGATCTCAATCATTCCACCACACCCCTTAGGCCTTAATAGTATACACAATGTATATGGTGAAAACCTTTTCTATGACCATTTCCATTATATTAACAAAAAAAACTTTGTACTGTTATAGAGATAACCTATCTGATCTGTTTTCCTTTTCTACACCCCCCAATAAAACATCTAGTCACCAACTTACGTTAGCTAATTCAGTCCATCCTAAAAAGTATATGAAAGCAAAGGAATAAACTTGTTATGATTGACTATACTTACCATTTTGTTTATATTATTTGGTCATATATGTAATGTATGAAATGAATCTTATTGCTCAATCAAGGTTGTAATACATTATGCATGTCACCATCAGAGATTATAAAATTGATACACCATCATCACTTGGTCATCTCTTATACTATTCTCGAAGGGATCAATAGTCGTCTTAACTATTTTATTGACATCTGTGTATGGGGTAAAACTGGTCTTGTCCATAGGAACTGGTGATAGAACAACACGTGACACAAGCATCGGTTTATGGAGGGGCAACCAGGGAGTGTTGATTGAACCTTTCCAAGTCCGAACCTTGCAATCGAATTCAACTCAAAGGGGACCCATGTCACGACCTGAAGTCAGGTTATGATGGCGCCTACTAAAAACCCCTAGTAGGAAAGCCAACCTCTGAAAACGATATGATCAATAAAAGCTAAAACAAATAAAGCGAAAGTAAGAAATGAAATAAGAAAGGGCCACCAACATAGACATATATATAATGGTATAAAATATACAAAATGGACCCTGAAGAGACCAAGAAAGACGACATATATACATGAGAACCAAACCCTAGATCTGGTGTCACTGATACAAGAACATCTAAAGTACATAAATAACGCTATACAAAGTACTACTGTCTACGAAAAATACAAAATAAAGACAGTATAAGTAGAGGGAAAGTAGTAAATCTCTGGACACCAGGAGCTGACCACGATCCGAATAGCAGTAAGCCTCGATAGAATAGGAGATCAACGAGGGTGGCAAGAGATCTTCTTTAGAGGCCAGATGAAACCAAGATTATAGTCTAAGCTGCAATCACTCAACTATTATCCGTTGTAATGCTCAGGATAGTCAATTTGTCACACTAGCTGTCATTGTTCTGTAAAAATGGAGGCTGGAGACCAGCTTCCTATTGCTGTAAACGCTTACTTGGTTAAATAAAATCACTTATTTACCAAAAAAATAGGGTGTCTCATACTAGGTGCTGCATCAAAAAAAATACGCAAAATATAATATGAGTACCAAAACACGGGATACTTAGTAGGCATTATTGCCCGATCGAGCTCAGAAAATAATATATAATATAAACAATATGAAGGTAAAAACAAAAATGAAAACTAACCTAAAATCTATTACCACACAGGATAATGGTGAAGATAATAATAATAAGGACAATAACAAACACTTAAATACAAATGCAGGAAAATGCAATGCAATATGAGATGCGATGATGCAGTATGCGACCGATGCAGTATAAGCCCGAAATCTTACCTCGGACCCGCCCATAATCTCACATCGCACATATAAACTGAAATAACGTAGAAATAGACCAGAATCTTACATCAGACCAAACGATAGAAATGGACAAAAATCTTACATCGGATGGAGTAGTAGAAATGGATCAAAATCTTACACCAGATCGGATAGTAACAATAAAACAGTCTTTCCATCTCGGAAAAACTAGTGAAAAAATAATGCAACCATTTCTAAAATCTGAAATCATAATAATAAGGTGAAGATTTATTTAAAAAATCGTAACTCAAGTAATTTTCCCAAACCAATCTAATAACCATGTATATGTATGTATGAACATGTGTGAACTACCACGAGTAATTACGTACATAACATCAAGGGAAAAATACCCTCCAAACAAGGCAACTAACATAGAACTCCGTCAAATCTCAAGCTATAGCCTCAGGCCCACAGTTATACCATATACGAAAAAAACACGAAAAATAGAGCGATAAAGTAAAATCAATAATAAAAGCCTAATCTACCACAAAATCCTCCTCGACCCTATACTAAGGATTCTAGCCTATCCACACTAGAGCTAGAACAACCTAAACTAAGGATAAAGAAGATACTACTATTCTACGATCCCGAAAATGGTCAATAATTCAGAAGAAGGAGTTAAAGTCTAATTCTACCCTATCATATTCATACAACTTATAAAATATAAAATCTAGCCAAGCTAACTCTAAAGGAGGTAAATCGTAACGTACCTCAGGGATGAACTGCAAACACGAATCATCAATCGTGTGCCTTTTCCTTTCAAATAGCCTCAGATCACTGCCATGCTATCTGATAAACGCTCAAATCGTGCTCACCAAGTTGGAGGCCATGGTGATCGTCAGAGCAAAATATATTTATATTCCCAATGGATGTCGGGATCGTACCTACAGAGAATAATGTAGTCGCGATCGAGCTAATAAAGAATCCAAATAACTTATTGAAGTTCAATTAACGAAAAGGGAAAAGATATCTAAAGGGGGATTTAGACTAAAACTAAAGATAAAACAAAATAACTAAAAGATAGATTGTTCAATGGCTTTCACCTTACTTTCGTCAAGCAAGGATAACAAGGGAGACTTAGGAATTGGAATTCAATTCACTAAGACTTGCACCCGATTGACACGTAGGTAGCCTAGGATAAAGGTATGCCTAACCGTCTTTCGACCAATCAAGCAACAATCCTGATGGGCTCTCTCAAACCACCATGAGTAAGCAATAACCAACAATTACTTAGGTGAGTTGGGTTATCTCTAACCCCAACTCTGAGATGGGAGTTTCTGGCAACCAAACTATCTCTAGCCTTGGTTTAGAGTGGAAACCCCCAAATCCCCACTATTGAATCTTCTCGAATTTAAGGAAATACTTTCTCAAGCAAAAACACAAATTAGAAAAGCTAAGTCAACGTTTGCAACCATTGACTATATATTCAAGCAATAGAGGATTCAATAGACCAAAACAATCAAACAAGAGCAAATTCTATATATGAATTCAATACCCAAACGAGTATTATCTCTAATACAAACCTAAATCTCAATTCAAAAATTACACTAATAAAATAACAATTAAGAACAAGAGTTGAAGAATGGAAACTAAGGATTTTACAATAAAGAGCATCCAAATCTTCACTCCTATGGTGTTGGTTGATGAACTTACTCTCCAAGCTTGCCAAAAGTTGTGAGAATAGCCAAAGATACCTTCCAGAATGGCTGAGGAGTATTTTTTATTAATTGGATTTTCCACAAGGGTGAAATGTCATTTCTGCCCATTTTCATACAGTGAAGCGCCATCACGCTAATACAACACTATCGCGCTCAAGGGACTCACAGTACTGGTCAACACCATCACACTGTCTTGGCGCGATCGCGCCCTTGTCTTTGACTGGCGTTGACCACTTCTCTCTGTAGAGCTATCGCGCCGTCCAAGCGCCATCGCGCACAAGCCTGTCATCCGCCTTCAGTGCCATGGCGCCCTTTCAGCGCGATTGTGTTGAGGTGCCCAAAATTCTAGAATTTTTTCCATCTTGACTTGTTTTTATTCAATTCTGCACCGATCACTTCTAAATCATATACACCTGTATAATAGAAGCAAATCATGTCAAATGCACTATTTTCTCTCAATTAGGATGCAAAAGTGTAAGCTTAAAGTTTAAATAAATTGGTAAATTACTGTCTTATCAAACCCCCAAACTTGAACTATTGCTTGTCCTCAAGTAACTAAAAACTCTAGCACGAGAGATACACAACACAAGTGCAATGACATTCAATATAAGTCAAGGAAAATCCATTTCAAGCACCAAGCATGACTTCGGTGGGTACTAATGATTAGTCAATCACATATTAACTTACTCTAAACATGCCCCTCCATTCAAAACACAATTCAAGGATACAATGGAACTATGAGAACAACCAAGTGACAACAACTAATCCTCAAGATGTGACTCTAACCACTAGCTTACCAAATATGCTCTTTTGACTCATTTTCGGAGTTTATCAATATCACCAACTATCCTAATTCGCATGCCCTTGCAAAAATGAAGGTCACAAAAACACATTATGTACAAAGACAATCACAAGGGACAAATACAAACACTCACACTCACAAGGAAGTTCAATTGCTAACAAGTATCAACCATAGGCTTGCCCTTATTTTTATTTGCCACTAGCTCAAGAACAATCGGTTGGAGATCTCAAAGGGCTTTTCTAAGCTTGTAACGTAGGCTAGGGAACGGGTAGGATTCACATTTGGATTCAAGTGACTACATCCTCCTCGAACTCTACACAACTTTTTCAACTTTAAACCAAGGCCATTCCTTTCATTTTCATTCAACACGCGACACCATTTCACTTCTTTTTATTTGAAGCCCCAATTCTTATCATTTTCTTCACCTTGGAGGATTTTCTTTCTTTCCTTTCCTCTTTGCTTTTCATTTTGCTTTCTTTCTTTCCTCTTTTTGGCAATACTTATTAAGCAACAAATCATGATTTACTCATTTAGCACTCCTCCAAGGTACCTTTATCAACTCCCAAACTTAGGCTTTTAGCCTCGATTTCACACTTGTGGAGTTCAAGGAGGGACGGGTTCAAGAGAGGGATTCATTGTCAAATATGGTTCAAGGCTTGTAACGAGGTTGCCAAAGAAAAGGTATTAGGCTCAAGAGGGGTGACTAATGATTCAATTTAAGTGCAATGGTAGCTTTTAAGGCTAAATAGGCTTCAATAATCACAAAGAAGGCCTAAGATCATTTCTCCAACCAAAAGTAATCAAGACTAGCCTTAAAGACTAACCGGGCAAGTTCTAGTTAACACAAGCAAACACGAGAATTATTCAACTAAACCTCACCACACATGGCATGCGAATAATTCAAGAAGGATCAATTTTAACTTCCTAGACAAGAACAACAAGGAGCCACATTTCTATTAACATCGCTAATGAGTCAAGAGACACAAAAAGATCAAAAGAGTTTGTCACAAAATCACTCTTTGCCATGCATTTTTTGCAGAAATTTTTGGAGGGGTATGCCCATCTTGATTTGCATGCAAGACTAACTCCATTAGTACCAAACAAGTCATGATTCATAATTATCTCAAAATGTGATGATTCTCCCTTAAGAATGACGTTACCCAATCTATCATAGGGCTGAATCATCAATCTAAATCGATATGGGCACTCAGAATTCACCAACGTATACACCCCAACATACATGCAGTTTCATCTAGCTTAACGGGTACTTAGACTTCCCCTGGCCTCTCACACCAAACAAACCGATGGTTTCCCTTAAGAATGTCATCATTCAATCTATCATTGGGAACTGTAACTTAAACCAACTACAACAGAAAACAAAAGCAAATATTCCAATAACATTTCAACAAACAAACACGGCGAGAGCACAATATACAAAACAAGACTGACAAGGGCATAAAATCCAATCTAAATAACATAAGCCCAGAAAGTTTACAAAACAAGTATCAAAATCCAATATAAGCATAACCCAAATGCCGCCACCCCCAACAAAAATCTACTGCAGTGCCCTCAGTGCATAAATCCAAAATAAAATATGGAGAAAGTAGTGTGAGGGGGCTCCCTGAGATGTAGCTAGAGAGGGCTCGCTGGAGTGCCACCATCACCATGAGTTATGGAGTCATCATGATCCTCGGTGTCTGAACCCTCACAAAAGCTCTTTATACTCTTCCACACCCTCTTCAGGAACTTGTCTCTTTCTTTGTCCCTTTTCTTTTGATCATCAAGCCTAGCACTCATTGCTTTCATTTCTTCTCCTGCTCCTCAAACCTCTTTTCCAACATCTGCTGACTCTCCTCAATCTTTTTCTGCCAGTTCACCACATCATTCAATGTTTCAATTTGGGTCTCAGGTGGTCCCGAAGGAATGCTAGTGACCAATGCACTAATGGATGCCTGAACTTTGGATATCTTAGTGGAAAGGTGCTGGAATGGTCTAGGCATGGGTGGAGGTGCCTGGGTGGAACTAGTGGCACAAGGGGCGGATTGGCTACATCCTGTAGCTCCCAACGTCGAACTAGCATCCATTTTCCTCTTCTTAACCACAGATCCTGAACCTGACTTTTTTAATGGATAAATGGGAATCTTTGGTCAAGCCAAACATCTTTCAGATCATTCAAATCAAATCCCGCAGCCTGACATAGCTCAGTAATCAAGGAGGGAAAGAAAAAGCTCTCGTTGTTGCCTCTGACGCAATTCTTAATATCCCATAGGATTAGTGGCCCTACATTAACTGGGATTTCATCAATCATTGCCGCCACATTCACAGCTCTATACACATGAACTTCACTCTCATTCTGAACTAGTTGTACCATGCTGCATATGATGGACAACCACATCATTGCCTCGGCTGTGAAGTCATGAGAGTAAATCTTGGTCTCTCGTATAGACCATGTGGGCTCCACTCTGAGACATACCTTCGAAGCAATCCAGGGCCTGACTAAAGCTCCTTTTCCTCCAGAAGTGTAGTGTCATGATCCTCGAGCCCATAGTACCTGTTGATCTCCTCAGCTCTAAATCTGAATGTTCTCCCCCAGACAGTCACCACCGGATCCTTGAAGTTTATGGACGATGCATTAGCATAAAATTCCTGCACAACTATTTCATTGGCCCTACATGGTGGAGCTATGAAACAGTTCCATTTGGCTCTATGAAACCGGCCAAAAAATTCAGGTAAGGCCACCTCTACCCCTTGCATTGCAATGCCCCTTTCAGGGACCACCTTTTTGGATAAGTCAGCCTTATACCGCTTCTTACAAGCCACTGACATGAACTTTGTGCGATCATACTCCTTCTCCATAATTTCATCTACTTGGCTTCCCAAATTTGATGCACTAGTACTCATTTTTCAATCCAAAGAATCTACAAAAAATCATTTGCAAGGTGAGATTTGTGGGCACAACAAATAGTATAATGAAAAACAAGTGTTTTAAGTAAGAAAAGTGGGTCGAAAGGTGTTGGAGCAGCTCTGGACAGATCTATCATTTTTGTGCCAGCCGCAGTTGCTCAGATCCATCGGTGCTCCAAAGGCGCGATCGCGTTAAATCCATTTTTTTCTTGAGCGTTATCGCGTCAAAGTAGCGTGATCGTGCTGAGCAACTGGACAGTCGTCTTCTTCGACCAAACGACCTCCATTAAGAAATTTTCACAACCAGATTGTGGATTTAATCCATTTAGGAGGGTATTTTGTATTTCTCAACACCAAACACAACAACAACACAATTTCTTGCTCAATTTCACAAAATCCATCAATAACATAATTTTTGGGTCTTTAAAAAGCTTCCCAACAGTGGAGAAGATTTTAGGTACTCAAAACATCCCCAAATTTTTACCCAACTCCACTTTTTTAACCCGTAAAATCAGACCAAGAAACATAAAATAGAGGAAGGGAAAGAGACATACCTTATTAGACAATTTCGGTGATCAAAAGAGGAGAGAAGAGAGAAAGCAACTTGTTATCGTAGTTCCAACTAAACCTAGTTACATGTGCTCGTGATTTAGGCGTATAGCATCTTGGGGAAGTACTAGGGAAGAGAGAATTTGAACAATAGGTAATACCTGATGAACTTTTAGGAGATGTGGAGAACTGAAAAGCTTCATTCTTTTAATTCACTGTGCAAATACTTGCTTAAGCGCGATCGTGGTAGAGGAGCATGATTGTGCTGCTCTGTGAAAGTTTTCTCGGCGCTATCGGTGCTGACTCAGCGCAATCGCACTGCACAGTTTTCCTGAAAGTTTTTAGCAACTCACTGGTTCATCGTGCGATGGCTGGTGCAATGAGCACTCTTCCAAGTGTGAAGTGTACCTACTTTACATGTTCCAGCCAGTTTTTAGCAGCTTACTGCTTTGAGGTGCGATTGCATATGCGCCTGGCACATTTTGAGGTGCGAAATGCACCTATTTTGCACACTTTGACCTTCTTGGTAGCCTCACTGTCTAGGGGTGCGTTTGCATGTGCGATATGAATATTTAGATGTACGTTCACACCCTATTTAGCATGTCATTTTGGTACCCTTTTTGGTCCTTGATTGGATTTTTATGAGGCCTCCACTTCTCAACTTTCCCAAACAACACAAAAAGACTTGAAACTTTATGGATTAGTCAAAAATCTACACTAAGCTACTCTAATAAAGATTTTTTTTTTAAACCTTCAAAATTTTGAAATGATGGGTTGCCTCCCATCAGGCGCACAATTTAGCGTCGCGTCGCGGCGCGACGCAAGCTACCTCACCATTTGCATATCCATTTGGAGGATTTGAACCTTCAAACCTAAACTTGAATTGAATTTCCAGTGATAATCGCGGGGTGAAGGTTTGAACATGAGAAGGCCATTATCTTGATTTCACATTTCACACTTTTTAGCCTGAAAGTGAGGAAGGACACTTTGCCTTCTTTCCATGACAAACTCAAAACCGGATAGACCTTCATCCACCCTCCTTCCAAGGTCTTCCAAAAGCTTGATTACTTCGACTTTTGTCCATTCAATCAAACTTAAGGTGGAACAAAGGCTTAAGTAGGATTTGGGCGTCTCCACCTTCAAGCTTCCCTCATTCATAACATCTTCACTTAGAGATGCTATGACATCATGACCCACAAATGGGGTAGTTGGTTGCAACACCACCTTCAATTCATGATCCTCCCTTGTGTTTTCCTCTTATTTAGCTCTTGCGTCCACAAAGCCTTGCTTCATTGATTGCACACTCTCCTTTTGTGTTTCTAGTGAGGCCAAGAGGGTTTGGAGCTTGGCACAGATACTTTCTTCGCCTGCTAAGCCATGGTTCCTATTAAGGTCACAAGCACCACTAGCAACATTGTTAGCACAAGAGGGAGGAGGGGGACAATCATCGTTGGGGCATTCGCTCCAATGTCCATCACGACCACCACACAAATAGCAATTGCGCCCATCATAGGAGCGAGAAGGGCTTCCTTTCCTAGGGCCAATTCTACATCTTGGTCCAAGATGGGGTCCTCCACAATAAACACAATAGTCGGGAATATAAATTGGGATGCAAATATCAACATTTCTATCATTCAAATAAGCATGATACCATCAACAAAATAAAACTAAACAAAAGAAAAACAACTATGCACAAAAATTAAACTAGAGTAGGTACACTCAAATTCTAAACTAACTCAATACGCTAAATTGTTCCCCGACAACGGCACCATTTTTGATAAATGCTCATTCACGATGATCGTCAGAGAAAAACACATTTATATTCCCAACGGATGTCAGGGTCATACCCACAGAGAATAATGTAGTCGCGATCGAGCTAATAAAGAATCCAAGCAACTTATTGAAGTTCAACTAACAAAAAGGGAAAAAGATATCTAAAGGGGGGTTTTAGACTAAAACTAAAGATAAAGCAAAATAACTAAAAGATATATTAATCAATGGCTTTCCACCTTGCTTTAGTCAAGCAAGGATAACCAGGGAGACTTAGGAATGGGAATTCAAGTCACAAGATTTGCACCTGATTGACATGTAGGTAGCCTGTGCTAAAGGTATGCCTAACCATCTTTGACCAATCAAGCAACAATCCTCATGGGCTCTCTCGAACCACCACAAGTAAGCAATAACCAACAATTACTTAGGTGAGTTGGGTTATCTCTAACCCCAACTCTTAGATGGGAGTTTCCGACAACCAAACTATCTCTAGCCTTGGTCTAGAGTGGAAACCCCTAAATCCCCACTATTGAATCTTCCCGAATTGAAGGAAATCCTTTCTCAAGAAAAAACCCAAATTAGAAAGCTAAGTCAATATTTGCAACCATTGACTATAAATTCAAGCAATAGAGGATTCAATAGACCCAAATAATCAAACAAGAGCAAAATCTATATATGAATTCAATACCCAAACAAGTATTATCTCTAATACAAATCCAAATCTCAATTCAACAATTATACCAATAAAATAACAATTAAGAACAAGAGTTAAAGAATGGAAACTAAGGATTTTACAATAAAGAGCATCTAAATCTTCACTCCTATGGTGTTGGTTGATGAACTTGCTCTCCAAGCTTGCCAAAAGTTGTGAGAATAGCCAAAGATACCTTCCAAAATGGTTGAGGAGTCTTTTGTATCAATTGGGATTTCCACAAGGGTGAAATGTTATTTCTGCCCATTTTCACGTTTAGGTACATTGAAGTGCCATCACGCTAATGCAGCGCTATCGCGCTCAAGGGACTCACACTGGTCAATGCCATCATGTTGTCTTGGCGCGATCACGCCCTTGTCTTTGACTGGCATTGACCACTTCTCTCTGCAGCGCTATCGCACCGTTCTAGCGCCATCGCATACAAGCCTGTCATTCGCCTTCAGTGCCATTGGCGCCCTTTCAGCGCGATTGCGCTAAGTTGCCCAGAATTCCAGAATTTTTTCCATCTTGACTTATTTTCATCTGATTCCGCACCGATCACTTCTAAATCACATACACCTGTATAATAGAAGCAAATCATGTTAAATGCACTATTTTCTCTCAATTAGGATGCAAAAGTTTAAGCTTAAAGTTTAAATAAGTTGGTAAATTACTGTCTTATCACTATCATAAACACGTTTTACACGTCAAGATGGGAATAATGACACCCATATTGATATAAAAAAATTCAAACCAAAAATTGGGTAAAAAATAGCGACCTTGGGGCTCGATAACTAAAATGGATACAATATTTGCAAATACGCTCCCAATAGGATCCTAAGTCCATGCCCAAATTTTGAGTGCAAATAAGACATGTTTTGAGGTTTAAAATATCCCCGAATCTTACTTTGATCAAGGGAACAATTTTGAGAATTAAACATGGAATTCTATGAAATTTAGGATAGATATACGCGAAATCTACAAGAATTTACAAAGAATTGCACTAGGGACTTACCCTGGATGATAAAGGTTGAAGAACTTCTCAAGAATCAGCTCACAAGCTCACTACAAATGGAAATTTTTGTTCGAATGGAGAAGAAAATGAAGTTAGAAAATATATAGTTGCCAGGGTTCCTTCATAGCGAATGTGAAGGATCCCTCACGAACACGATGAAGCAATCAAGGGACCCATCACAAATGTAGTGGTACCTTCTCGAATGCAAAAAAGAAATTTGATCTGGGTCCACAGCTCCTTCATCGCGAATGTGATGGTGAGCTCGCGAATGCGATGATTAATTTGCTTGACCTTTGTGATCGCAAAGCCTCATCGTGAATGCGGTGAAGGGCATGTAGCTGCACCAACAACAACAACACACCAGCAATAACAAGGAGGTAAAAAAGTCTCCAAATGGACCCTCGGGATTCATTCAGAATCCGAAGAACACAAACCAAATATGCTACCCAACTCGAAATGACATTATGGACTCAACAAAATCATCAAAATAACCAATAGAGGTCGTCTTGAAGAAATAATGACCGACATCAATACTCTATCGGTTTTGCTTAAAAACCACCCAAGTGCCCAAAATGAGTTCGGAACCCTCAGAACTCAAACCAAGGGTCCTACTAGTCCAAAGTCTACGCTCTAGAGGTAATAGCACTAATAGAATTTTCATCTAATCCTGTTTACTCCAAATGTTGACCAAAGGCAAATCTTTTAACTTTAAGAGTTTCGAAACAGGAAAATTCTTCTAAAACTCTATCGAACACCTCGGGAAGCATGTCACCAATCCCAACAAGTCAACCTAACCATGAAAAAGCTATGAAAAGAGTCAAAATGGTAAAAAGACACGAAAATAAAAAAATAACCACGATGGTCATTACAACATCCACTACTAGAAAAATGATATCCTCGAAAAATAAAGAAAAGAAGGTACCTGAAGGCTCAAAAAGGTAAGGATATTGGGTCTTTATGCTGATATCGTTCTCCCAAGTATCCTCCTTGATAGCACGATGTCGCCATTGAACCTTAAGTAACGAAATCTCCTTGAACCTTAACTGTCTAACCTGCCTATCCAAAATATCCACAGGATCTTCCACAAAAGCCAAAGACTCATCCAACTGAACCCAATCCCACTGAAGCACATGAAACTCATCCAAAACATACCGCCTCAACTTAGAAACATGGAAAATGGGTTGAACACCTGAAAGAGAAGAAGGGAAGGCTAACTCATATGCTACCTCCCCAACATGATGAATGATGTAAAATGGCCCAATGAATCTAGAGTTATGCTTGCCCTTCCTCTCGAACCTTATCACCCCTTTCATGGGAGACACGCAAAGGAAAACTCTGTCACCAACTATAAACTCTAGGGATCAAACCCTCCAGTCAACATAGCTCTTCTTTCTACTCTGGGAAGTACGAAGTCTCTCCTGAATAAATCAAACTCAATACATAGAATCTCACAACAAGCCAGTACCCCAGGCCTAACCTCGAAAGTATTAAACCAATCCACTGGAGACCTACACCGCCTACCATACAATGCCTTAAATAGAGCCATCTGAATGCTGGAGTGGTAGCTATTATTATATATGAAATCTTCCAAGGCTAAGAACTGGTCCCACTGATCTCTGAAATCAATAACGTACGCCCGTAATATTTTAGTACACTCTGACTGACCATCAGTCTATGGGTGAAAAACAGTGCTAAGCTCAACTCGGGTACCCAACTCTCTTTTAATAGCCTCTAGAAACACAAAGTAAACTGAGTATCACAGTAAAAAATGATAGAAATAGGCATCTTATGAAAATGGACAATCTCACGAATGTAGATCTGAGCCAATCTCTCTAAACTTTACGAAGTTTGAACTGAAAAAAATTGAGCAGACTTTGTCAACCTATCCACAATCATCTAAATAACATCAAATCTCCACAAAGTGCATGGTAAGCCTACCACAAAGCCATAGCTATCCACTCCAAAATGTGTAGCCTCTAGGTCAAACCACCTGGTCTCTGGTGCTCGTACTTCACCTGCTGACAGTTCAAGCATCTAGACACAAAATTTGAGATATCTCACTTTATCCCAAACCACCAGTAGTGTTGTCTCAAGTCATGATACATCTTAGCTGCCCTTGGATGAATTGAATATCTAGAACAATGGGCTTTATCTAAGATCAGTCTAACCAAATCTCCAACTCTAGGAACACAGACACGACCCTCAGTCCTTAGGACACCCTCTGAATCTAAGGTCTCTTTCCTAGCCTCGCCACTCGACACCTTATCATAAATAATCCTCAACCTTGCATCATCAAACTATTGTGCCCGAATCTGCTCTAATAATAAAGATCTAGCCTTGACACAAGCAAGAATACGGCCTGGCTCAAAATATCAAGTCTAACCAACTTGTTAGCCAAGGACTGGATATACGAATTTTAAGGTTGCTCCTCTGCTGCCAAGAATGCCAAACTACCCATACACACAACCTTTCAGCTCAAGGAATCAGCTACTATGTTTTCCTTTTTCGGGTTATAGAGAATCGATATGTCATGGTCCTTCAGTAGCTTCAACCACCTACGCTATCTCAAATGTAGGTCCTTCTGGCTGAAAATGTACTAAAGACTACGTTGGTCAGTGAAAATTTCACAATGAACTCCATACAAATAGTTCCTTCAAATCTTCAACGCGAATACTTCCACTGCTAACTCCAAGTCATGAGTAGGGTAGTTTCTCTCATGAATCTTCAGTTGTCTGGAAGCATAAGCAATAACTCGGCCCTACTACATCAATACACAACCCAAAACAACTCTAAAAGCATCACAGTACATTGTAAATCCCTTTATAAATCATCTATAGTACCATGCCAACCCGATAAAACTACGAACCTCGGTAGAAGAATAGGCCTAGCCTAATCATGAACTACCACAATATTCATCCATTCTACCATAATCCCATCCTTAGAAATCACATGCCCCAAGAATGCCACAAAATCAAGCCAAAACTCACACTTTGTTAATTTTGCATACAACTGCTTATCTTGCAAGGTCTAAAGCATAACTCTCAAATGTTGCTCATGATCCTCCCCACTCCTAAAATAGACCAAAATGTCATTGATGAACACTATAATGAATAAATCTAGGTAGGCTTTAAACACACAATTATCAACTCCATAAATGTTGTTGGGGCATTGGTCAACCCAAAAGACATAATTAGAAACTCATAATGGCCATATCGAGTCGTAAATGCAGTCTTTGGCATGTTCAAAAGACTATCTTAGAGAACATTGATGCACTCTCTAGCTGGCCAAGCAGATCATCCATACACGACATTGGATACTTGTTCTTAATAGTTACCTTAGTCAGTTGCCTTTAGGCAATGCACATATACATGGAACTATCCTTCTTCTTCATAAATAAAACAAGAGCACCCCATGGAGACACACTCGACCTAATGAACCCCTTACTCCGTAGATCCTGGAGGTGCTCCTTAAGCTCTCTCAACTCAACTAGTGCCATCCGATATGGCGAAATAGAAATAGGCTAAGTGCCTGGCTCAATATCAATACCAAAGTCAATATGACTATTAGGAAGAAGACCTGATAGATCAGTAGGAAGACCCAATAGATCAGTAGGAAACATATTTGAATACTCATAAACCACGGGAACTGACTCAATAGAAGGTGTGGTGGCACTAGTATCACAAACATAAACAAGATAAGCCAAGCACTCCTTCCCAACCAACCATTGGGCTCTCAAAAAAAATATAACTCCTTTTGACATATGGCTACCAGTACCCTTCCATACAATAGGAGGGATACTAGGCATACACAGAGTAGTAATGTTGGCAAAATAATCCAAGATTGCATGATAAGAAGACAACCAATCCATACCTAAGATGACATCAAAATCAACCATATCCAATATAACCATGTCTACCCAAGTGTCGTACCCTAGGATAGCCACTACACAAGCCCGATATACATGATCTACTACTAAGGAATATCCTACGAGGGTAGGTATACACATAGGCACAGTCAACAACTCATAACCAGACTCCAGACGAGTAGCATAACAAGTAGACACATAAGAGAATATAGACCCCAAATAAAACAAAGCAGAAGCTGACTGATGGCAAATAAAGATGTTACATGTGATGATATCATCTGAAGCCTCATCCTCTGGCTGGCCTAGAAATGCATACATATGGCTCAGTCCCCCATGAACACCTTATCTACTAGACTGAGGACCATCTCGAGCACCCTGGGGACCACTCCTACTACCCTGCATACCACCTCTAGTCGGTGGCACTAGAGCCCTGAGGGCCTGAACTAGCTGACCCTGTTGATTGTCTTGTCTGAATCTAGGATAATCTCTAGAAAAGTGGCATAACACACCACACTCATAGCAACCTCTTCCTGCTAAAGCCCGTGTAGAAGAACCCGTTGAACCAGACTGGCTACCACAACTTGTATACCTGGAATGTGCACCATGAGAAGTATGACCTGAACTCTGGCTGCCCTGACCACTCTGACCCGAATACTCACTTTTAGAAATCTGTAGTGCTTCCTGAACAGTCCTGCTAGGCTAGAAACACTGGGATGACCTATATCGATGTAACCTCTATCTCTAGACTATAAACTACTAAATCCACTATGCTGGCGGGGCCTCTTGTCGCTGCCTCTGTAGGACTCGTAATGAATATGCTCAATAGTATGGGCAGGATCAACAATGGTAAGAAAAGTAGCCTCTAAAGCCACCAACTGCTTTGTAGCCAATCAAAGTTATAGACTCAACCCCTTAAAGAACCCGTGAACCCCCTCGTGCTCTGTTGGCAGAACTATAATGGCATGTCTAGCCAACATATAAATATAGGCCTCATACTCAAAAACAATCATAGAGCCCTGCTATATCCTGGAGAACTCATCTCTCAACTGCTCTCTCATGCTGTATAAAACATACTTCTCTAAAAAGCCTCAGAGAACTAAGCCTAAGTCATCGGAGGTGATCTGGTCAGTCTGCAAGCAACATAGGACCTCCACCACTACTTTACTATGTCATCCAACTAAAATATGGTGTAATTTGCTCCATGCAACTTTACTAATCCAAGTTTATGCAACCTCTCCTGGCAACTAATCATGAACTTATGAGCTTTCTCCCCAGAGCACTAGAAAACCTTGGAGGACCCAATCAAATAAACCTACCTAGAATCTTCTGATCCTTAAAAGACATGAACAGCTTACCTACTGTAGGCTGAAAAACTATTCGGGATAGGCAACACCTCTAAATGGGGATCCATAATAGCAGGTTGCGCTCTTGAATCCTGCACCACTGCCTGGGCTAAAGTCTGAGCCTCATCTCAAATCTATGAGCCACTAGGAGTACTAGGTGAAGCCCTGGGCTATGACATGTTCTCCAGAAAACCAAGAAGATTAACCAAAGTGTACTGCAAGATCGGTGTAGCCATAAAACTTGTCAAATATTGGGTGGCCCCATGCCTTCCAGCTCATGCAAAATATTCTTTACCTCAACAGCTTGCTTTGGTGATGGTACCCTAGAATGGGCTTGAGCTGGAGCCACAACTAATGCCCTACCTCAACCTTTGGGTCGACCTCTACTCCATCCTCTGGATGGGGCTCTAACTGCAGGCACAGAGGCCTCATCCTCACATGCCACTGATCTCATCCAAACCATCTGAGAAAGAGTGAAATAAATGAAATTTAGAAGTTGTTAGAATCAAGGACGCACGATAAGAAATCAATCAAGATGGCAACATTTCCTAGGAATGCCCTATATCCTTTCATATATATGATATGGATGTTATCATACTGATCCGCGAGACTCTACTAAATAGTTTGTCATGCTCTAAACTAGGAGAGACGTGACTGGCACTCAATATCTTATTCGACCGAGTTAGCCACTAAAATATACTAATAGACACAACTATAGGCCTATAAAATAGGGCAGCACAACAATTAAAATACATGTACTGTTAAGGTCATAACTTGAACAATAATAAGTCATATAGAAGAAGGTAGACAAGCCAAAAATAATTAAGTACTGACTGGATGACGAGGCAACAACTGAAGATATACATACATATATATAAATGCCAACCTACGGGGCTGGACATTGGAAGCTACAGAAAGAAATCCAGAATACTATGTCCATAATAGCCTCTAAGAGTGTCATAAGCACTGGTGAGGACAAAGCCCCGACTATACCCAAACTGTACAACAAAACCAAACATCCTATGATAGCTCCATGAAAAGGTGGATCTTACTAACTCACAGCTGAACCCCAGATCCTAGTGGAGGGGTCGATCAAAATCTCTACCTGGACCTGCGTGAATGAAATAAAAATACGGTGTCCCCAGACAACAGGATGTTAGTATGAATAAAAATATACTGGTATGTAAGGTGGAAAGTAGAATCATAAATAGCTGCTGTAAAAAGGGTAATAGAGATACCACATGAAACTGAAACTCATATAGCCTCCATGGCTGACAACTAACCTCATAGTAATTAAATATGCATGGTATGCTTGTGTAATAATATGTCGTGAATACATACATACATATATATATATGAATATATATATATATACATACATATATATATGAATATATATATATATATATATATATATATATGTAAATACATTTCATACCCAACCAAATGCTAGCAATGGTGGTGTCTTCCGGTAGCTAACTGGCATCATATTCGCCAACTTGTGACCATCTGTGTCTCATACGTATAAATATAGGCAATAAGCCTCATACCTTCCAATTATAGATCGGGAGTAGAATGCATAGCATGTCATATCATCAATTCATAATGCACGTATGTCATGATAATTATGTTGTCAATCTTGATCTGTTGGTACTCTTTATTCTCAAAATTTTATAATCACTTTTGTATCACATGTAAATACCTTGTAGAATCTTATATGCTTTTAGATTAAACTTGAACACTTAACTCAACTTTAGAAAGGTAACTTACACATGAGGATGTTCATTAAGAGCTTAAGGATCTCTGTAAGATGAGGATCTGTGTCATGTCCTCGAGCGTCTGGATTGTACATTCAGCTTGGCCATCAATCTGAGGATGAAAAGTCGTACTAAGATTAACTAGAGTCTACAAACCCTTCTGGAAGGATCTCCGTAAATGTGATGTAAAATATGCCCCTTTATCTAAAATAAACTAGGGCACCATGAATTCTTACCATCTCTCTAATGTACACCCCGTCATAACCTTCAGCTAAAATGTAGCCCTAACTGGCAAGAAATGGGATGATTACATCAGCCTATCAATAATCACCCAAATGGAAGTGAACTTCCGTCGTGAATGAGGCAAACATGGAAAAAAATTCATATTTATCTTCTCCTACTTCCACAATGGAATAGCTATCTCTTTAGTCAGCCCACTAGGCTTTTGATGCTCTACCTCTACCTGCTAATAATTTTGGAACTATTTCACGAACTTAGCTATGTCCCTCTTCATCCTTGGCAACTAATAAATCTCCTTAATATCACGATACCTTTTTGTGGATCCTATTTGAACAGAGTAGCGAGAATGGTTTGCCTGTCCCATAATCTGTTGTAGAACCCCTGCGGCATTCGATCTTTGAATATGAGGACTCTATCTCTTGCTTTATCAAAGGCTAAAAACTCCCGCTGCTAAGCCTTGCCTCTCAGCTGGTCTAAGCGGGGATCCTTATTTTGTCGTGCCTTTACCTCCACAACTTGAGATGATATTACTGAGTCCTGAAATGTGACTTCAGTATTATTAGAGTCTAATAATCTAACCCCCAAACTATCTAGCTGATGGAGCTCTCAGGCCATCTCTCGCTTCTCAACTCCCAAATATGATTGACTGCCCATAGACTTACGACTGAGGGAATCCATTACTATATTGGCTTTCCCTGGATGATATAAGATATCCACATCATAGTCTTTCAGCAATTCATGCCATCATCGCTATCGTAGGTTCAACTCTTTCAATCTAAAGATATACCAGGGGCTCTTATGATCTGTATAAATATCAACATTAAAAACATACAATTAATGCCCCAAAATCTTCAAGTCATGAATAACTACAGTTAACTCTAAATCGTGTGTCAGGTAGTTCTTCTCATTCTTCTTTAATTGTCTAGAAGTATAAGCAATTACTTTCTAGTGTTGCATCAAAACACAAACTAGCCTAACACTTGAATCATCATAATACATTGCATAGCCCTATGGACCCTCTTGTAAGGTCAGAACTGGTGCTGAAGTCAATTTGTCTCTCAGCTCTTGGAAACTCAACTCGCAGGCTGTGTTCCACTGAAACTTAGCTTCTTTCTAAGTCAACTTTGTCAGGGGTGCTGAAACTGAAGAAAATTCTTTCACAAACCTTTTGTAATACCCTACTAAACGTAAGAAAGCTACGAACTTCTATCAGGTTCATGGGTCTAGGCCAAGTCTTCACGGCGTCAATCTTTTGTAAGTCAACCTGAATACTAGCATCTAATACAATATGGACCCTAAAAAACCACAGAATGCAACTAGAACTCACACTTTGAGAACTTAGCATATAACCTTTAACCTTAGAATACCTGAAGCACTACTTGGAGATGATATCTATGCTTGGTGTTTGATCGAGAATGTTTCAAAATATCATTAATTAATACAATGATGAACAAGTCTAAAAATGGCCAAGATATACTATTCATCAGGTCCATAAATACTGTTGGATCATTTATCAAGCCAAAATACATTACAAGAAACTCAAAATGGCCATATCTAAGCATGAAGGATGCCTTTGGAATATCACTCTCTTGAACAAGTACCTGGTGGTACCCTAAATATAAATCAATCTTTGAGAAGAATCGGACATCATATAGTTGGTCAAAAAACCCATCAATCCTTAGTAGTGGATATTGGTTCTTTATAGTCACCTTATTCAGTTATCAGTAGTCTATACACTTCTGCAATGAGTCATCTTTCTTCTTCACAAATAATACTGGTGCACCGCACGGTGATGCACTAGGCCTATGAAGCCCTTACCTAATAGATCTTTTAGTTGTTTTTTCAATTTCTTCAATTTTGCTAGTGCAATTCTATATGAGGGAATTGATATTGGTTGGATATCTGGTAGTATACCAATAGAAAAATGGATCTCCCGTTCTAGGGGAATACCAGGAATGTAACACCCCAGAAACCTATCCCACTATCTAGGTTAAAAAGTCTCAGAAAATTCATGTTCCAGGATTATGGGTCCAAACCATGAACCATGGTTAGAACTACGGGTCATGGAATGGATCCGTGGATTGCCTTCTGCTGGTTTTCCCTCAGGTCTGAGAACCACGAGTGGTTTTCACGGACCGTAGTTCATTCTACGGGTTGTGATTCCAACTCATGGAATCAGACTTGTAGGCTGACAGTTCCCCCAGGAACTATGAGTTTAGATGACGACTCATCATTCAAACGACGAGTCTGTCCTGTTAAATCATGGAAATAGATAAGAGGGATGATTTCTCCTAGGTTCCATGACTCGATTTGATGACCCATCATTCAAATAACGGATCTGTCCTGTCGACTCATAGACTGTCTTCTGCAGACTATCCAGATGACCAAGTTCCATGAATTGGAACCACGAGTCATCATCCAAATGGCGACTCATGGAACTAATCCATAGGACCTGAAGCCGACTCTTTTTCCTAATTTTTCTAAGTTAAATCCCATGGACATTTTGGTTATTTCCCACCACTTTAACTCCTAAGTGAGGTCATTTTGGCTATTTCAAGTAGGGTTTTCACCCTTATTAGCCTAAGTTCCTTCTCATTACTTCACCCTTCTCCTAAAAAGGAAAAGAATTCTTTAAGCTCAAGGTCTCAAGCTTCGAGATCAAGCCTCCTAAATCTTTTCAATTCAAGTGGGGTATCTTCACTCAAGGTATGTGGGTATTCAATAATGGGTTCACTTCACCCTTGTTCCCAAAACTCCCAATTATTATGTTGAATTATGAACTTATGAAATTAGGGTTTTGATCTAAAATTGGGGAAGACTTATGAAATCAGTTTCTATGTTTAAATCCATAGTTTCTTATTGATTATACATGATTTATTCATGATTCCTTCATTGGTTTTAAAATCCCAAGTATGAGAATTGATTTCTAGCATGAATCCATGAAATTGCATGTTTTCAAGAGAAACTTGGCATGATTAGATATCATGGCCTTTATGTATTTATGAAATTGTATGCCAAATTCTTCAAGTATGAATTTAGAAAGAAAAGCATGTTTTGAATTATGGCTATACCTAGCTTTATGAACTATGATATAAAAATTTGCATGATACCCGATGTGTTTTCATGCTTTATGAATAAGATTTGGCATGCGATGGTGCCACTATGAAATGATGAGCTATATGTGCATATTTTGGGAGTAGTACTTAGCACCGAGCAATGAGGGTTCGATTACCCAAATCCAGAACTACGTTGCCACCGTAGGTTATGAAATGATATGTGCCTTATAGGCTTATGAGAGTGGATCCACGTCTTTACGAATGGTGTCCTGTGTCTTAACGGGCATTAGGGCAGCTTTGCCAACTAGGGTTATATAGTTGGGTATGGTGACTCGTTCCTTGGCAAGGTTCAAGTCAGCTTTGCTAACTAGGGTTATATAGTTAGATTCCATGTAAGCTCACATGGTCTCATGTCAGTCATAACAAACTCCCTTATGTATGTTTTCAAGTTTTCTAAGCTTTATGGACTCTTACCTTAAAGTTTGGTTTTTACTTCATGTTTAACCTTTCCATTATGCTTTTTACTCATGATACCCTATTTTGTATGGATTCTGTCTAAGTACATTTTTAAAGCATGTTTCAATCTTATTAAGCATTGCCCGTATACTCAGTACATTCCATAGTACTGACGCATATTTTGAAAAATGTAACCATTCCTAAATGCCCTGTAGCCTCTTGATTATAAGTGTGGTGCATAACACACCCATAAGCAAGACTCTACTAGACACGGCTTATGGACTCCCAGGGATACGACCTGCTCTAATACCAAGTTTGTCACACCCCAAACTAGGAGAGACGCGACTAGCACTCGATACCTTATTTGACCGAGTTAGCCACTGAAATATACTAACTGACTTAATTATGGGCCAAAATATCAGGCAACACAACATCTGAAATACAAAGCCTGGACCGTTAAGGTCACAACCTGAACAACAACAAGTCATATAGACGAAGATAGACAAGCCAAAAATAATGAAATACTGGTTGACCGATGAGGCCGCAACTGAAGACATACATACAAATATATATACATGCCAAACCTATGGGGCTGGAGACTTGAAGCTGTAGAAAGAAACCCAGAATACTGTATCCACAATAGCCTCTAAGAGTGTCATAAGAACTAGTTGGGACAAGTCCCCGACTATACCAAACTGCACAACAAACCAAATATCCTATGATAGCTCCAAAAAATGGTGGAGCTTAATAACTCACAGCTGGACTCTGGATCCCAGTGGAAGGATCGATCAGAATCCCTACCTGGACCTGCACGCATGAAACAAAAATACAGCATCCCCAGATAATGGGATGTCAGTACGAATTAAAAATGTACTAGTATGTAAAGCAAAAAGTAGAATCATAAATAGCTGCTGTAAAAAGGGTAATAGAGATACCACCTGAAACTGAAACTCTAATAGCCTTCATGGCCGACAACTAACCTCATAGTAATCAAATATGCATGGTAAGCTTGTGTAATCATATGTCATGAATATATATATATATATATATATATATATATATATATATATATATATATTCAAATACATGTTATACCCAACCAAATACTAGCAATGGTAGTGTCTTCTGGTAGCTAACCGATATCATATTCACCAACTTGTGTCTATTTGTGTTTCATACATATAAATATAGGCAATAGGCCTCATACCTCCTGATTATAGCTTGGAAGTAGAATTCATAGCATGTCATGTCATGGATTCATAATGCACGTATGTCATTAAAATTATGTTGCCAATCTTGGCCTGTTGTACTCTTTATTCTCATAATTTTGTAATCACTTTTGTATCACATGTAAATACCTCGTAGAACCTCATATGCTTTTAGAATAAACTTGAATACTTAACTCAACTTTAGAAAAATAACTTAAACCTGAGGATATTCATAAAGAGCTTAAGGTGCTTCACTTAGTTTCTATATGTGTATCCTTAATAGTATGCAAAAGAAAGTATATCAAATAAACCATGTCCTTTAGTAGTTTAAATATATGAGTTACATTTGAGAGTTTTTAAAATGGACGTATTGTTTTAAAGTTTTCCAAAAAATATTTTAGCAAAGAAGGGAGGACTGGTCGCAAATTCTTAATGATTCTTCATAATCATTTTAAGTCAACACACCTAACGAAGAATAAGAATTCATACATATAGACATATAGTCAAGAAAGTTGATAAAATAATATATAAATGTCAAATACCCTATATAATTGAATGAGTGGAATATCAACATAATTGAATTATAAAATACTTCAACTGCGATCCCAATGCCTTTCACATAAGGTCTTTCTAGCAATAGAATAGTAAAATATTAAATTTGATGATTTTAGAGTTTTCTAGAATTTGTGCTCAAAGGAAGGATTAATCTTAGCCTCAACATACCTTTCAACCGAATCCTCAAAGGTGTTGCTATGAATCTCAACCAATCTATCGTAATGCAACAATTGCTAGAATCATTAAAGTTGCAAGAACGAGCCATAATAATTGATAAAGCATTAAGGTCATCTGTATGAACAGCCCACTTTAACACAAAAAATGACATCATAATCTCCACCAAACCAACAGCTAATAACCACAACAAGATGCTATCAACATCTCACAAGAGAGGCGTGCTCGTGAGGCAATATAACAAGACATATTTCACGTTGTTCAATTTGAAAATCATTGTATGCGACTCCGATAGGAATCACACCAACTCTCAGTCTCTCCAACATATTAAAATCATCGATATACAACAATAACAACCCAACTCAATAAGATAAAGGGACTGCCCAGAGTCACGGTATCCAAAACACCACTTCGTGGCTCAAAAGCTATAAAATGATATTAGAACATGGAATTGCGAATGATGGTCGTAGGGGAAATATTTTCTTAACAGAAACCTTTGAAATACCAAGAAAAACAATCTACCTCTTTAAAGTAACAATAGTTAAAGCAAAAATCAACAAGAAACTACTACAAGTCATCGGCAACTACAACTCTTCGTAACTATAAGCTTAGAATCTCGATTCAACAAACAGATAAGTGTACATGATCCTTACCTTATCAGTATAACTCTGTAGCTACTGCAACATACTCAATAAACATCTGCTATCTCTATGCCACAATATCCATGATGATATGCCATGAAATTGATGGGGCAAACTATACCAAAATGACAAGCTTGCGATATAGAGAAACTTCCGTTAAACTTTTGACTTGAAAGCATCAACATCAATGGAGAATTTAGGAGATTTATTCTCTGATTTTCTATGATTTTTGGTGATATTTTTGAGTTTATTCACGAAGTATAATCACCTTTTATAAAGTTAAATCTACTTAGGGCTGGAGGACTTACCTTGACGTACTTGCTTAAGCAGTCTCTAAAAAATATAAATATCTCTCTAATTTGAAATTGTATGGATGAATAGTTTAGTGCTTTGGAAATTAGACTCATAGACTTTCTATTTTGTAGGTTGGGGGCCCTCTAACTATTTATAGATTAGGAGAAAAGATCCGAGACATTTGACACAAATTTCAGAAAGTTTATTAAAGAAACTTACGCTAACTTTTGCCGACTTTTATTTCACAACTTGCTTGACTTCAACACTTAACATATGACCATTGTGAAATTATATTACCTTATAACACATCCTTCTTAATATAAAAGACACTTTTAGTCTCACCCCGGAGGTACGGGTTAATTTAAACCTTCCAAATAAGCGGGGTGTTACATGAGACATTTTTTTAACTCGAACTTGTTTAAGGGAATCCTTGACCTAACACTTTAGTTTAATCCTTTGATATTACCACTCCTTTGCAACCTTATTCTCCTGATGTTCTTCCCCAAGTCATGTACACCATATACACTCATGCCATGCTACGTATATTATGTAAAAAAAGGGTCTCACACAATTGCTCTTGTATTGGTAAGAATGGTGAACCTAAAGCTTTGACACCATGCTATCACGACCCAAAATCGGGCCATGACAGCACCTACTAAAACTCTCCAGTAGGCAAGTCAACCCCACAAAATGATATAACCAATAAAATCTAAAACAAATAAAGAGGAAGTAAGATACGAAATAAGAAAGGTACACCAGCATAGATATATACATAACAGTATAAAATATACAAAATGGGCCCCAAAGAGACCAAGAAAGACAATATATATACATGAGAATCAAACCCCGGACCTGGTGTCACTAGTACAAGAATATCTAAAGTACAAAAATAAAGCTGTACAAAGAACTTCTATCTACCAAAAATACAAAATAAAGACAGCATGAGTAGAGGAAAAGTAGTAAATCTCCGGACGCCAAGAGCTCACCACGATCCGAATAGCAGCAAGCCTCGAATGAATAGGAGATCAACAAGGGTGGCTTATACTAGGTTCTGCATCAAAAAAAGATGCAAAAATATAGTATGAGTACCAAAATATGGGGTACTCAGTAGGCATCATAGGCCGACTGAGCTCAGAAGATAATATATAATATAAGAAATATGAAGGTAAAATAGAAACAAAACTAACCTAAAATCTCATACCACATAGGATAATGGTGAAGATAATAATAATAAGGACAAAATAATAAACATTTAAATACGAATGCAAGAAAATAAATGCAGTATGGGATACTATGATGCAGTATGCGGCTAATGCAGTAAAAGCTCAGAATCTCACATCGGACGTAGAAACTGAAATAACATAGAAATGAATTGGAATCTTACATCGGACCAAGTGATAAAAATGGACTGGAATCTTACACCATACCAGGTAGTAGAAATGGATCAAAATTTTATATCGGATCGAGTAGTAACAATAAAATAGTCTTTCCATCTTGAAAAAACTAGTGAGAAAATAATGCATTAATTTCTAAAATCTGAAATCATAATAATAAGGCAAAAAATATCTTTTGGAAACCAAAACTCCAGTAATTTTCTCAAACCAAGCCAATAACCATGAATATGCATGTATGAATATGTGCGAACCATAACGAGTAAGCACATACATAACATCAAGGGGAAAACACCTTTCAAACAAGGCAACTAACATGAAACTCCCTCAAATCTCAAGCTATAGCCTTGGGCCCACAGTTACACCATATACAGAAAGAAACACGGAAAATAAAGCAATAAAGTAAAATTAATAATAAAAACCTACTCTACCACAATTCGCCTCGAACCTATACTAAGGATTCTAGCCTATCCACACTAGAGCTACAACAACCTAAACTAAGGATAAACAAGATACTACTATTTTACGGTACTGAAAATGGCCAATAATTCAGAAGAAGGAGTTAAAGCCTAATTCTACCCTACCATCTAAACTAACATTTATACAACTTATAAAATATAGAATCTAGCAGAGCTAAGTCTAAAAAAGGTAAACCATAACTACCTCGGAGATGAACTGTAAATACAAATTATCACTCGTGTGTCTCTCCCTTTTGAATAGCTTCAAATCATTGTCACACTATCATAAATATGTTTTACATATGAAGAAGTGAATAATGACACCCGTATTGATATAAAAAAAATTGGGCCGAATATCGAGTCAAAAAATTGACTCTCGAGGCCTGCTAAAATTATTTTGCAATTATGCATCCAATGGGGTTCTAAACCCATGCCTGAATTTTGGGTGCAAATGGGACACGTTTCAGGGCTCAAAACAACCAAGAAGCTTATTTTGAGCAAGGGAACAATTTTGAAAATTAAACATGGAATTCTACGGAATTTAGGATAGATATATGCGGAATCTATAAGAATTTATGAAGAATTGCACTAGGGACATACCTGGGATGATAAAGGTTGAAAAACTTATCAAGAATTAGCCCCCAAGCTCACTAGAAATGGAATTTTTTGTTTGAATGGAGAAGAATAAAGTTGGAAAATATATAGCTGCCAGGGAACGTGAAGGCCCCTCGAGAATGCGAAGAAGTAATCAAGGTACTGATAAGTTGGTAATCTACCAACTTATTGAGCCTATATCCATAAATTATTGCTATATTTTGAATAGATTTAGTGGTTCTTATGGCATTTATTGATGTCCATGCAGGTACTTGTGATCAAAGATAGAAAACAAGGAAATGGATTCAAAAAGAGCTCAAAAGGAGTTAAGTGTGAAGTGATCGAAAGAAGACAAGAATCTGCCCTAAGATTCGGTGCTTGTGCGACACACACAAGCTGTGGTGAATTTCGCACCTCCCACCACATGAAGATTAGGATTTCCTAAAGAATCTATCATGGGGTGCGGTCATCGTGCGACGTGCACAATCTGCGGTGTGAATTGCACCCACTTTGCACGAGACCTCCCAAATCGACTGAAGTCACTGGTTCAACTGAAGATAGTGTGTGACGCGCACATTGTGACATGTGAACCACACATCGCATCGCACATCACCCAAAGGGCAATTTTGTCTTGAATTTTAGTGACATTTTGGGAAACTATAAAAGGCTAATTTAGGCACAATTGTAAATATATTCTTCAGTCCTAAATATTTTGAAGAGCTTTTTACTTTGAGAATAAGTTTTCCTCTCAAAAGAGAAGAGGGTTTGAATCCATTCTCTTGGTTAATCATTTGTGTACTGAAATTGAGCTTAGAACTTGAAATTCAACTTAAATGAAGAGGATTTTGACTTACCCATTTGGTATATCTCTCTCCTTTGCTATGAGTGGCTGATTTCACTTGTCTAGGGGTGTGTTGATAATGGGTACTTGACAAATGTATGTGGGTGTTGCTAATTCTTGCTTATAATTGCTTATTTGATATTGGTCTAGTAGTTTCACCAAGTTTTAATCCTAAAATTGATGGTTGCAAACATTAATTGTCATTACTCGACTATGTTATTGCTTGACAAAGAATTTCATGGTCTCGGATGTGAGATTACTAGTGGGAACTTGGGACTCTATTCATATTTGAGGATAGAAATAGCTCTTACCAACGGAATCACCCATTTAAGGATCTAAGCTAGAAATAGTGTGACCTCTCCAAGCTTGATCTTGGTTGTTTATTGCTTTGACCAATAGTGCTCCAATCGGGACTATTGGATAAATGGTTGTTGATCGAGAGATAAACAACCATTCCCATGACCAAGTCTACCTATGTTAATAAGCAAGAATAAGTGTGAAAAGGCAAACACCCAATCCCACATTAAAGCCCCATTGGATACACATCCCTAGTCTCCTACTCAATTTGATACACCCAATTTACTTACTTGCTTTGTTACTAATTGCAATTGTAGTGACAGAATCCCAATTACCCCAACCTTTTACTTTCGTGCTTTTAAGCATTTACTCCCTTTGCGAATTCATTTTGATACAATCTCCATATAGCTAGCATCAAGTCTCTATGGTAAGACCCCGACACCTGTTGGGTACTTATAAATGTGTTTTGCTTGACGATCGTCGTGCCTCCATATTTAGGGAGTACGATTTGAGCATTTATCAGGTACCCAACTTGAACTCAGTTATGGTCAAGGGAAAGAAAGTGTGAATTACCCCCGCTTCCATCAATGCCATCTATTGGGAAAACCCAATCAAACCTGCACCGAATCTCATGGCTAAGTTGCAAGCAAAAGTGAAACCATACCGTGAATCTACTGCTATCCTGGATCCTTCCACTCCTATGTCGGCCACCGTGGGAGGTGACATCCTGAGAAGACTCTGCACTTTAAAGCCCGTCTGTGGTATGATCTTGTCAGAATCTGATTCCTACCCTCTCAAAATGATCAAAAGATAACTCAAGAGGGGGCCATCCTAGTTACTGCCATTATGACAAGGGAGCATGTGAATTTTGGGGAAATAACAGCCATGGTAATTTAGAGGAAAGCACGCAGGGGCAATGACGCATTCCCTTTTCCAATATTGATCAGCAAGTTATGTGCAAAGGACGACATCCCATACTTCAGCTGCTACAAAGTCACCCATACAGTTTGGGTAATTGATTCAGACATGAAAACAGATAGGGATGCCCCCAGGTTCAAGAGGCAAAGGACTGACAGTGATGAGATTGATACTGAAGTAGATGCTACATCAGGGGCACAGACACATACCCCCACATCAGCTGCACCAAGAGAGCCTTTGACCAAAAGTGGCCTACAGAACATGGTTGACAAAACATATAATCATGAAAGAAAGTTGAATGATTTGGCTACTAAGCTGCCTGGCATGATACAAAGAGCAATCAAGAATGTTATGAAAGGAGTGGTGGACAGTGTCTCCAAACTCTGCACAAGAATAGATATTGTTGAGGGCGCGGTGTTAGAACTTAAGAAGGATATGGCCAAAGCCAAAGGAAAGCAGTCTATTGAGGAGGCATATTTGACCACCTTACCTCAGCCCTGCCAAACTCGAGGACCCATGGATGACTTTTTTGCAGCCTATGCAGATGATGATGATGTGCAGCCTAGAAATAAAGATCAAGAGTTGGATGATGATCAGAATCCTGACTTTTAGAGGGTTCTTCGAGACTCCACATTGACTGTGCACTCCTGAAATGGTGGTGCTGGCCCAAGTGGAAGATCCTAAGATGAGGGGACAACAACAAATGATGATGATGATGAGGCCTAGTCCTCCAGGGAGTTCCACCTTCTTTCCCTTGAGCTATTAGCATTTAGGTCAATGCTTCTTTTATGGGGAGGGGGTGGCTTTGCTTGCTTTTTGGTTGCCCGTGATTGGGCCTAAGATATTGTTTTTGTTGCCCTTGTCGGGCCTTGTTTACATTTTAGTTCTGCTAGATTTGATTTGGCCCTTGTCGGGCATATTTTAGATAATTATGATGCTTATTGCCCTTGCCGAGCCTTTTGCTTATACTTTTGTTTTGAGCTTATTTGCGCCCTCGCCGGGATTGATTTTTGGTTGTTGAGATTGTGTTTCCGGGTTGGTCTTACATGCCCCATTGTCTTACTACCCATGCTTTGCAAATGCGCTAAAGGCCTACGCCGAGGCTTGTTTTTAATTGAATCATGAGTGCATAATTGGATATCGCCTTATTAATAGTAGTTTAACAATAAACTCCAAGGGTTTTCTTAATACCACGGTTCTTTCCCAAGGAGCAAAAGTTTTGGATAATTTTCTTTTCTTTTGTTTTTGGGTCGAACCGGGTTGGTGTTTCCCTATGATAGATTGAGAGACAACTTTCTTAAGGAAAAATGTCAAGTTTTAGTTTTTAATTGAGTTAGTAGTTGCTTGTCTCGAATCGGGCCTACCAAAAAAAATTCTTGGCAAATTGTTTTTTGAAAATAAAAGGATGAAGGGAAATGACTTTTTAAGGAAAAGTATTCTCTTGTCATGACTTGCACACTCTCGCTTTTGCTTGATTGACTCACAAATGAGTATGTAATGAACTCGGAATAGCTTGTCGAAAATCATTTGTCCCAATTGATTTTGAGACTAATAAAAGAAGTCTTGTGGTATGATGCCTTGTGTGGTGAGGCTTTACCTTGATTCTCGTGCATACGTGTCATCTAGAACTTGCTCTGAATGTGATTCAAGGCTAAATTCTAGGTGTGACCGAGCTTGGAAGATGACCTTAGGCCCTTTTTGATAGCCACTTCACCCAAATAACTTCCCATGATATCAATCCTAGTGAACCCCTTTGAGCTTGTAACCGTTCTTTGGCACCTTGTTAACACCTTGACCTTTTTGAAATCTCTATCTTAGCACCCGTCCTCCCTAATTGCTTGAAAGTGAAATGTAGGCTAAAGCCTAAGTTTGGGGTGGAAATAAAAAGACAACATAGGCAAATGCCTAAGTTTGGGGGTGTATGTGATCAAATGAAGAGAAGAAAAGGAATGCACTTCAAATGTAAGGTAGCACCTTAGGTTTGAATTGAAAATTGCTCCCAAAGTCAATCCAATAAGCGAAAATGTAAAGTAAAAATAGGTGCTACCAAATGAAGGTGATACAAAAAGTCGAATGATCATGATTGAAAAGGAGAAGCTTGGGTTGTGTGCGGGAGAAATAAGGTGAAGTTGAAATTCAAAAATATGAGTGGTGTTCGAAATGAGAACAAAGAACATTAGGGAGGTGTATTCACTTGAACCAAATGAAATCCTCACCTTAGACCTAGCCATCATCATAACCCGTAAGTCCTTGGTGATTTTGATCTTGGCTACCCTACATTAGTGGTGATTTACATGAAGGGCAAGCCTATGGTTTTACGCATATGCACTTGAACTTCCTTGAGAGAGTGAGAGTATTCTTAGTTCTCCTATAATCCCGTTGTTTTGAGAATTGATTGATTGTGAGTGAGATTCTCTCTTGTGGGGAGTGGCATCATGCACTCGAATTGAAATATGAAGTCTCTATTTTAATTGAGGGAAATGAATGAGACAAGTTGTGTGGCAAATCTCGAGGCAAACCTTGATGGTCCATGCCAATGACTTGAGAAGCTTAAATGTCTTGTTTTGAATGACAAAATTCCCTCGGTTTTGAATGATAAAAGGAGTTCTTTTGGAAAAGGTTTTGAAATGACCAATTGCCTTGATATTGTAGTGGTTCAAATCGAGATGAGCATCATAGTTGAGTCTTTTGTTTGAGTCTTTTGTTTATTCTTTTTCTTAATTTTTAGTATAGAATAGTCTTTTGTGCCTTGATTGAGTCTAGAGCATAATTCATTCCTTGCCTTGTAAGTATCTTGCTTGAGGACAAGTAATAGTTCAAGTTTGGGGGGTTTGATAAGTCAGTAATCTACCAACTTATTGGGCCTATATCCATGAATTATTGCAATGTTTTGAATAGATTTAGATGTTCTTATGGCCTTTATTGATGTCTATGTAGGTACTTGTGATCAAAGATAGAAAATAAGGAAATGGACCCAAAAAGAGCTCAAAAGGAGTGAAATGTTAAGTGATCGAAAGAAGACAAAGAAGACAAGAATATGCCCTGAGATGCGGCGCTTGTGCAACACGCACAAGCCATGGTGTGTTCCTCACCTCCCAGCGCATGAAGATTAGGATTTCCTGAAGAATCTGTCAGAGGGTGCGGTCGGCGTGTGATGCGCACAATCTATGATGCAAATCGCACCCACATTGCGTAACACCTCCTAAATCAGCTGAAGTCACTGGTTCAATGGAAGACATTGTGCGACACGCACATCATGATGTGTGAACCACACGTCGCGTCGCACATCACCCGAAGTGCAATTTTGTCCTGAATTTTAGTGACGTTTTGGGAAACTATAAAAGGCTAATTTAGGCACAATTGTAAATATATTCTTCAGTCCTGAATATTTTGAAGAGCTTCTTACTTTGAGAACAAGTTTTTCTCTCCAAAGAGAAGAGGGTTTGAATCCATTCTCTTGGTTAACCATTTGTGTACTCAAATTGAGCTTAGAACTTGAAATTTCAGCTTGAATGAAGAGGATTTTGACTTACCCATGTGGTATATCTCTCTCCATTGCTATGAGTGGCTGATTTCACTTGTCTAGGGCTGTGTTGATAATGGGTGCTTGACAAATGGGTGTGGGTGTTGCTAATTCTTGCTTATAATTGCTTAGTTGATATGGGTCTAGTAGTTTCACCAAGTTTTAATCCTAAAATTGATGGTTGTGAATATTAATTGTCATTACTTGACTATGTTGTTGCTTGAAAGAGAATTTCATGGTCTCGGATATGAGATTACTAGTGGGAACTTGGGACTCCATTCAGATTTGAGGCTAGAAATAGCTTTTATCGATGGAATCACCTATTTAAGGGCCTAAGCTAGAAATAGTGTGACCTTCCCATGCTTGATCTTGGTTGTTTATTGCTTTGACCAATAGTGCTCCAACTGGGACTATTGGATAAGTGGTTGTTGATCGAGAGATAAACAACGACGCCCATGACCAAGGATACCTATGTTAATAAGCAAGAATAAGTGTGAAAGGCCAAACACCTGATCCCACATTAAAGCCCAATTGGATATACATTCCTAGTCTATTACTCAATTTGATACACCCAATTTACTTACTTGCTTTGTTAATAATTGCGATTGTAGTGACAGAATCCCAATTTCCCTAACCTTTTACTTTTGTGTTTTTAAGCATTTACTCTCTTTTCGAACACATTTCGATACAATCTCCATATAGCCAACATCAAGTCTTTGTGGGTACGACCTCGATACCTGTTGGGTACTTATAAATGTGTTTTGCTTGACGATCATCGTGCCTCCATATTTGGGGAGTACGATTTGAGCATTTATCAGGTACCCATCGTGAATGCACTGGTCCCCTCACAAATGCGAAGAAGGAACTCAAACCGAGTCTACTACCTCCTTCATCAAGAACGCAACGGTCAGCTCGTGAACGCGATAGTCAATTTCCTTGACTTTCACGATCGCGATGCCCTTATTGTGAATGCGATGAAGGGCCTGTAGCTGAACTAGAAACAACACACCAACAATAACAAAGAGGCTAAAGAGTATTCGAATGGACCCTTGGGATTGATTCAAAATCCCGAGAACTCAAACCAAACATGCTACCCAACTGAAAACAACATTCTAGACTCAGCGGAATCATCAAAATGACCAACGGAGGTCATCTTAATAAAATATTGACCAAAGTCAACACTTTGCTGATTTTAGGTAAAAACTACCCAAGTGTCCAAAATGAGTCCGAAAATGTGGAGACCCGAACCAAAGATCCTACTAGCCCAAAATCCACTCTTCGAACCTAACAACACTAACGTAATTTTTATCTAAGCCCGTCTACTCTGAATGTCAATCAAAATCCAACCTTTAACCTTTAAGAGTTCCAAAATAGGAAAACACTTCTAAAACTCTACCAAACACCTCGAGAAGTATGCAATCTATCTCAGCAAGTCAAACTAACCATGAAGAAGCTACAAAAAAGGTCAAAATGGTAAAAAGGCATAAAAATAAGAAAATAACCACAAGGGTCATTACATTCTGGTGTCCCTATCACTGGAACCCCTGCCCCTTACCCTCATATGCAACCCTTCTAGCTGTAGAAAGGCAATATCCAGACATGATACAATAATCAATGATAATATAATAGAATAAGCTTGCCAACCCAAATATCACGGGAGAAGCCAAGGTCACCGAGGCTTAATTCTTAGGATCTAATACACGACTCAATTACTTTCTTAATTTATATTCATCACATCTCATTATTATTGTGATCCATCACATTGAAAAATTCAACTGCACCATTTTTTGGCTATATAATTTGGCATCCATCGTGGGACTAGGGTAATTATGGTGTTGTTTTGATCTTTTAACCATCTATTTGATGACTTGTTAGAATTTTCTTTATAAGGAAATTCCCCTCATATCGCAGCAAACACCATGGAAATCATCGATCAACCATTGAAGGGAAACTAGGTTAATGACTATTAGACCTAGAACAATGAGCAGGCACTCCTCGGGCTACAAGGTGATTGCCGGTAGTGGAACAAACCCCAACTGGTAGCGGTCATGGCAGCATAACACATGGAGATTTTGATTTGCATAACTCAAGGGAACAAATTCCTGATGACGCTAATAAGTCTGATAATGAAGGCTATAAGAATGACAAGGACAATGAGGAATTGAACCTAGAAAATACGGTGAGATTGCTAGCCGTGCAACAACACGAGATGATATATAAAACTCCTCGAGTGGCAAGGTCAAAGCATAACATAGCTCCAACGAACTGGGGGGTCCCATAATCATGATTTCTGAAGTCTCTATTTCTCCGTCAAAGAAGAATCCAACTAGGCAATGGAAGGTGATAAGGCTTAAGGGTTTGGTATGAGTTACGAGGCTTGGGACAGGGACCCAAGTTCCTGAGATATATCAAGTAAATTCATGCCATGATGGACTAGATTACTAGAGTGCTCCCAGTTGTTAAGGGGCGCAACTTTAGAAAGTATACTCAACTGCCATACAAACCAAGTTCTATATTGACCTTGATCTCAAAGAGGTTTAAGATTTTGTAGTGACAAAATATTATGAAATGACTCATACACATGAGCACATATTGTCATATACTATGACAATTAAGGGAACATCCTGATTTCATACAAATTTGAGATAGTTATGGTCAACAAGTTTGGCAAAATGTTGATATTCAGAGCCCTAACTTGGTACTCTCATTAAGACGCACACTCAATTGATTCTTTTAATCAATTTATAAAGGTGTACGTCGAGGCCTATAAAGTGCAAACCCATAAGGTGAAAATCTTTAAAATCAAACATGGTGACACCAAGCTCCTAAAAAATTCATAATAAGATTTTAGAGGGGGATAATGTTGCTTCCAATTATACCAGATGACTGGGAACCTGCGGCTTTTACAAAGGGCTTAAATAATCTTAGATTAAATTCTTTTAAGAAGCTAAAGGAGAACCTTACAAAGTTCAAAGCACCCACCAGGTCGATGTACACAACTGGTACGAGTCTAAAATTTGGATAAAGGATGATCAAGAAAAAATGATAATGGTTATTGCATCAACGAGCCATGGCTGGCCCCGAGAGTTGTCTCGAATAAATATTGATTTGGAACCAAATAAACATCATTTCCAACCATATGTACCTACAATGAGGCAGGCTCTAAAAGGATACTCAGATCGAAACAGAGGCAACCAGGGGTATCAGTTCATGGACAAGTCATTCATAGATAAACGATTAGGTTTCAATCTCGATAACATAGGTTTACATAAAGGGAACCGACAAAGAGCTCCCCAACTACCCCTCAGAGATGACGACATACCACCACTCTCTAAATACTGCTTCAACATGAGTACCATAGACATACTCTCAAAATGAGGGGAACGGGCAAAGTCAGATGGCTGAAATATATTCATTCAGATCCCAAAAGTTAGTATTAGAGTTTGTGGTGTGAGTTTCATTACACTCGTGGTCATAAAACCAGGAAATGTAAACATCTACATGATGAGGTAGTCCAGTTTTTAGAAAGGGTGCAAAAATTCTTGAGCGACATAGCCAAGAATAAATATAGAAGTATGAGGGGTAGGAAAGTGTAGAACAAGCCTGCCTCCCCGCTCAATACCATCAATATGATATTTAGAGGGGAAAAGGTCAATGATGTAATGTATTCAGCAGCCACAAATATGAAAGTATCAGTCACTCATGAACAAAGGTATGGGATGACCTAGGCTCCGATGACATGGTCACCATTGAGAATGTAGATAAAGATGTCCTCACAATAATGCGTTGGTAATTTTTATTCTAGATACTAGAGTTACTCATGTGATAATTGATCCAGGTAGCTTCGCCAACGCCATTTAACTAAGGGTCCTCGAGCAAATAAAACTTGTAGACAAGATTGTCCCGGCCATAAAACTGCTAGCCAATTTTAACTTATCAAGTGCCATGACTCGAGGTGAGATTAGACTACTAATGTGTGCCAAAGGGATAGTAAAAAAAACCTTGTTCGAGGTGGATAAACAGAGATATGGGGTGCAACATCATGGTAGTCCTTGGCATGATTTACTAACATCTATTCCTAAGAAGTCTAAGTAATCACAAGTCGAGAGCCTCTTATGCATATATAGCCAAAGGAAGTATCTATTTTTATTTGGACAATGAAGTCTCCATATCCAATTATAGTCGATGCTTTCATGGTCCTAATTTTCCCCAATGTCCTTGATGTGTTTGTATACCGAGTTAGTTGTTAGCACTCCCTTCAGGTTAGAACTCCAAGTAATCTTTTTATAAACGAGATAAGGTTGGGACATAGATATATTCTATTAAATGTTTGATCGTTTACGGGTTTTTAAAATATAAAGCCAATTCTCCATGATCCTATTTTGGTTAGAAGGTCTTTGATCGCCATCTTATTATCTAGATTAGTTAGTGGGACATGGAGAAATTCCCGTAATGTCTTATTATTGGAAATCCATTTATCATACCATAGAGATATTTTGGATCCATTCCCTATTACGCATTTTAGTCCTTGTTTGCATATATCCCAACCCATTGTGAGATTTTTTCAAGTTCTGCTATGTGGGCTTGCTTTTCTATTTGTGGAGAAAGAGCTACTTTTAGTGTATTTTTTTAATAGTATGGACGCCCACAGAGAATTTGGGTTGTTGAAAGCTCTCCACACTAGTTTCGTAAATAGAGCACGATTTTTTATTTTGATATTGTGTGCCACCTTTGCTTTTACTTTTGGTTATGATTTTCCAATTAACAATGTGGAGTTTTCTCTTTGTATTTGATCTAACTTTTTTGTGATTTTCAAAATCTAAAGCCAATTCTCCATGATCCTATTTTGATTAGAAGGTCTTTGATCGCTATCTTATTATCTAGATTAGTTAGTGGGACATGGAGAAATTCCCGTAATGTCTTATTATTGGAAATTCATTTATCATACCATAGAGATATTTTGGATCCATCTCGTATTACGCATTTTAGTCCTTGTTTGCATATATCCGAACCCATTGTGAGATTTTTTCAAGTTCTGCTATGTGGGCTTGCTTTTATATTTGTGGAGAAAGAGCTACTTTTAGTGTATTTTTTTAATAGTATGGACGCCCACAGAGATTTGGGTTGTTGAAAGCTCTCCACACTAGTTTCATAAATAGAGCACGATTTTTTATTTTGATATTGTGTGCCCCCTTTGCTTTTACTTTTGGTTATGGTTTTCCAATTAAGAATGTGGAGTTTTCTCTTTGTATTTGATCTAACTTTTTTGTGATTTTCAATGAGACTCAAATGTATCACATTACATGTGTGGGAATATTATTCAAGCATGCTTTTGCTAGTGTTGTCCTTTCCGCAATATTCAGATATTCAGTCTTCCATCCTGATAGTTTTGTTGGAGATTATCTATGATGAATTGGTAGGCTTTCATTATTGGTTTCTTGTTAAAGATTGGGAAGCCCAAATATCTCCCAAATGAGGATCCAGACTTAAGGCTCATATCAGTAGAAATCGTTTCCTTGAGTTCACTATTGCAGTTTTTTCAACAGATTAGTTTTGATTTGGTGTAGTTTATAATTTGTCGAGATTTACCGCAGAAGTCCTCTAAGACCGTCTTAATAATCTTGCTACTCTCTTTATTTGCTCTACTCGTAAGAACTAAGTCATCTGCAAAGAATAAGTGTGATAATTTCGAACCCTTGTTAGAGATTTTAATGAGTTTCTAATTTTCTAGCTTCACTTCTGGTTTAATTTTTCTTGAGATCATTTCATACACAATATGAATATGTAAGGAGACATTGGGTCTCTTTCCTTATTCCTCTTGATGGTTTAAAGTAGTTGGTCTGGTCGCAATTATAAGTACGGAAATACTGTTCGTGGTGATGCATGATATGGTGAAGTTGGTTATTTTTTGTGGGAAGCCAAAATATAATAGTGTGCTCCGTATAAAGGACCACTCTATTTTATCAAAAGCCTTCTCCAGATTAATTTTAAGGATCATATTAGCATTTTACCCTTTCATCTTCTGGAAATGTGTTATAATTTGTGCACCTAATTCATTATCATGGCTTGTATATTTTTAGAAAGCTCGATTGACATAGCCTAATTAGGTTATTCATAATAGATTTTAATTTGTTAGAAATGATTTTAGTGATTATTTTGTAGGTTGTGTTACATAGGCTTATAGGCCTGTACTCCTTAAGAGTATTTACTCCTTTTTTCATTGGGATTAGGCACACGAGAGTTTTATTGATTTCATTTGGTATGCGTTCATGCTTCAAAGTCACGAATACACATAGAGATTTAACTGATTCCCCTACAATATTTCAATAGTTTTGATTAAAAAAAAAAGGGGGGGGGGGGGGGGGTAACCCGTTAGGCCCCGGTGCTTTGTAGGGCTGAAAGGATTGCACCGCCTATTGGATTTCATTATCAAATGGTATGTTCTCAATTGATGAAATCTCTAAAGGAAGCAAACATAGGCTCTGGGTAACTAGTTTCGCGTTGATGATTCTTTTGATGTTCAAAACATTGCTTTTCAAGTAGTTGAGGGTTAGTTCTTTTAGCTTGGTAGGTCATATACCCAGTTGCCTCCGTTGTTCTGAAGGGCAATTATTCTGTATTGTCTTCGTTGATTGAGGGTAGTAGTATGAAAAAATCTAGTGTTTTGAGTCTCCCTCATTTAATGAAGCCATTATGCATACTACTCCGCGATCTTAAATATCATATCAATGTAAGAGAACATCTTATCTTCACATGTCCAGTCTGCATGCAGCCACACGTATAAGTTATTTTTTCCATAAGTTATTTTTTTCAATACACTCATAACGACACATGTATATATAATTAGAAATAATTTAATATTAAATTTTAATTTTATTTATTTTTAATGAGATAATTTATAACGAGATAAACTTTTAAAGCTTATTTTAGATCATAAATTTTAAAACTTTAATATGATTATAGTGGGACCCTTCTAGCTTCGAACTTATTCTAAGCCAAGTAACATGTTAGAAATGCGAAATGTACATGTAACCAAGTATTACATCTGCACAAAGAGTTGATCCTTTCCCCATTTGTTCTTTTAAATGAACAAAACATAAAGTGAAACTTGGTACCCAAAAAAAAAAAAACTTTATTGTTTGTTCCCCTCCTAATAACTTTTCCCCATCTGTCCAATTAAGTGAACTTCCTTTTCATCAAGGTAAAACTAGTATGAGTCATGGGGACTTGGTTGGATTTTGTGAATAGTTGAAAGAAAGTACATGAACTAGTAAACTTATTTGTCTAGTATGGTGTAAAGACTGACACTTTCACTGATGAGTCAATCCATAAAGCACCTGATAATTCATAGAATCTCTCTATGACTATGATATGAAATAATCATATTCATTTGTCACTGTTGTAATCCCATATACAGTAGAGTACCAGGATTCCGTGATAAGGGTTTGGCAGCAGAGTACAATCTTTTCATTTTTCGACATGCTTTTATGTATGGTCATTTGTTGGGAAAACGAGACATCTCACAACATTCTTAATTAACACTGTTACACTCCACCAACTACCCTACAACAGTCTTATACCAATTTTTGAGCTAAGACTTCGTGCATTGGGTATTGGAAGGATTATATTATATGTAAAAGATTAAAATTTTATTTTGATTTTTTTTCCGTATGTTTATTTCTTTATATTTTAAATTCTCCTAAAGAAAATTTTAAGTTTGTCAATGCTTATGATTAATGCCAGGATTGGATTCTTGAATGTTGGAAACATTTCAAGCTTAGAGGATAAATTTCATCTCCCCCTCACATTAAAGAAAAAGATTGACAAATTTTGAAATAGGAGAATTAAATTATTGTGCTCTCAATTTGAACATTTACTCTTTAATTTTCTTAATATAAAATTCACATTTCCAAACAGTACATAAGAAGAAATAATCTAACTCTTTTATTCCCTCCGTCCACGGTACTTGTTCACTATATTAAATATAGATATTCATTTATGTTTGTCTATTTCAAAAAATCAAGAGATAATTTATCGTCGTATACCTATTTTACCCTTATTATTAAGTACTATTCATTTCTCAACATTTAAATGACTTACAGGGATGATATATACTATTTTATTTATTTTTTCTTGGTAAAAATACACTATTTTATTTGTTACTACTTCTTAAAAAGTGTGTGCAAAATCAAACCAAAACTAGTAAAAATGGACAAAGGGAGTAATAGTAATATTGTTCGTATAAAGTAAAACCTACAAAGTATCATCTAAATTTGTAGTGTACAAAAACAGAGAAAATTACGCTCTATATCTATTGAGATAAAATATTTATGCCATGTAGCCAATATTTTGAGTTTATTACATGGTTTAATTTATATTTGTGTATCAACACCTTTCATATACTATTATACACTTTTATATAAGGTTGATACACTATATATTATGTTTTCCCCCATATAATATTGTATATAATATCGTGCTTCGTGGAATAATATTTTATATTGAGCGGTATATATATTTTTGAAAATTTCTCAATTCTATACTATATTACGTATGGTTAAATTCATTCTTTTTTACTATTGTACCCCTCATTGGATATTGTCCAATTGAATGTACTACTGGCTGAGAAAAGTTATTGAATCTTTTCTTTCTTTTTTCATTTAATATTGGTATACGAACCAATTTCCATGTACTTTAGTTCATTGTTTCTAGCAAAATTGAACATGAAATTGCTAACTATCTCATTAGAAGGAAAAAAGAAAAATTACACTTGTGCACATCAATTGTCTTTATATATTTGTCTTTTTAGTGAATATATATACATCTGATTTAGGGACTGTGTTTTCATTAATACATATACGTATCCGACTGATTTTGTTAGATAGCGGTTTTATTCTATTATATTTATGATGTATTATTGACTAAGCTAAATAAAAACCATAATATATTCTTTTAAAAATAGAGTGTACCTAGAAATTATTGCCTGCGGAAAATGTCAAAAAATTTCAGCGACCAGCAAGAGCCATCAATTAGTTAGATAGACTTATTATATTCGAACAGGGATTCATGAAGTTTAAGGTAAAAGAATAAAGCAAACAAAAGATACATTATTTATATATCAGCTTCCAACAGTATTAGTATAGGAACTTGTATCAGCTACTACTACTTACTCAGCGAAGTAAGTTAGAAATAGGCTTTCCCTTTTGACTTATGTAATTCATAATAAAAACTCACTTTTTAAAACCTAGTCTCTCTTTTAATATAAAGCAATAATATAACAAGAGGCCTTGTCCATTTCTCTAGAAAGTGAGCAAAGAAAACTTCCTTCAAAAACAACAGTAGAGAGAAAGAGAAGAGAGAGAGAGAGAGAGCTGAACTAAAAGAAGAAGAATAATTTTTCTTTAAAAATGGGGAGAGCTCCTTGTTGTGATAAGGCTAATGTGAAGAGAGGGCCATGGTCACCAGAAGAAGATGCCAAGCTCAAAGAGTTCATTGAAAAATATGGAACTTGTGGAAATTGGATCGCTCTTCCTCAAAAAGCTGGTAATAAACACTCGAAAATAAAATTCAAAATTTAATTTTGATTGTTTCAGAGTTTCCTGTTCTTTTTTACACATATTTATATTTTTGTGTCAAAATTCTGGGTTCAGTTGAATCCAAATTCGATAAGCTGCATCCGCGTATGTTCTGTGCAGGGGCGGAGCTAGCTTAGGGTCAGGGTTCATTCGAAATCCCTTAAACGAAAAATTATACTATTTATACATGGTTAACATTATTTCTTATGTATATAGTAGATGTCGACCCCCCTTCAGTTAGTTTATGTGTTCATTCCTTTAGATTTGGAATCCCCTTAGTAAATATCCTGGCTTTGCCACTGAACTTCTGTGTATCTGTTTTTTTTTTTAGTTATGTTTGAAGGTGTGGGATTGTTTTGGATCAGGACTGAAAAGATGTGGGAAGAGCTGCAGATTGAGATGGCTAAATTATCTAAGGCCAAATATAAAGCATGGTGACTTTACTGATGATGAGGATAGAGTTATCTGCAGCTTGTATGCCAATATTGGGAGCAGGTAAGAAACTGTATTTTGTACACTTTCTGGTTCAATTTTATGTAACAACTCTAGTTTTTACTTGATTTGGGTCATTCCCTATTTTATCTGAATTCATGACTCGAGACTAGAAAATATTCCCACTAATTATGGAATAAAGATAAACTTAATAGGAATAAAAAAGAGGGAAAATATATAACTGAGACTCAGAAAGATATGCAATAGTCATCAGTTGGATTTTCCAAGAAGATTTTTCCATTTATGGTGCAATTTTTCTGCATGCATGCCAGGTTTAGATCTTGGATCAAGTCTTTCTTTACTCACTCACAGCTGTTATGACAAAGTTCAAAGACTTCATTTTGTCCTTTTCATTTTGTCCTTGTATAAAATTTGTAAATTATTACTTCACTTGCAACTGTTATGACAAAATTCAAAGACTTTGAATTTCGAGACTCAAAGTTCTTAATTTTGATCATGAGTCTAAATATCGATCTTAATAATTTTTGTGATAAAACGTGTTTAGAAATCACGTAGAAAATATTACAAGTGACAATAACTAGTAATAACTTGAAATACTTAAAAGACATGTAAAATTTTTTGGTCAAAAACAACTTGTTTGACATTGGGAATTCGAACACTGTCAAATTAATTGAGATGGAAAGAGTACTAATTGAATTGACTTTAACTTACATTGGTAGTCTAAAATAAATCAAATCTCTGTAAGAAGTGAAATAAATAGCCTGAAAAATAGTTTACCAGTATGTATATAAGGTTAAATCCAATTCAATTATGTTATGGAACTAAATTCTAACACGTGCAATTGTGTGGTAGGTGGTCAATTATAGCTGCTCAATTACCAGGAAGGACTGACAATGATATCAAGAACTACTGGAACACAAAGCTAAAGAAGAAGCTCATGGGGTTGAATATTCCTTCATCAAATAATCAAAGATCACCATTCTTTCCATCTCCCATAGCACCACCCCAACCCCAGACGATTTCAAGTCTTTATAGAGACACATATTACACCACAAATAGGTCTCTCACTGGCCTAGTACATGAGTCCAATGCACAAGTCCAACAAAATCGTATGTGCAACAATAACATTAACTTTTCTTTGGGTAGTAACCAATATTCTGATTATTTACAAAGTCAAGAAAGATTGGTGAATTCCTTGAAATATTGCACATTGAAAGATAATTTACTAATGTTTGGAGGGAGTACTACTGAAGCAAGTCGTTCCTCATCTGATGGAAGTTGTAGCCAAATGAGCTATGCAAAAGAAATCAAGAAGGAAGAAATAGGTAATTGTAATTTCTCTTATGAGGATACTCAAAAGTTCATTCTTGATTATGGCAACAATATTGGCGGCAGTAGTACTTGGGCAGATCATCAAAAGCCAAATGGATATTTGGGGAACAACACTCAAAATCAACTCCAGTATGATCTTGAAGAAGTTAAGCAGCTGACTGGAAGTGGCAATGCCAATGGCAATGGCAGTGATTGTAATAATAATAACAGTTTGTTCTTTCATGATGAAAACAAGACAGAGGAGAGGGGGATGTACTATTACCTAGGAAGTGATCTAAACTGACTAGAAGAAAAAAAAACTTAGTTTATGGGGTTTTGTGCAGTTGTGATGTAATTGAATGAAAATAATTTCTTTGCTTTGGCAGTACATATGGTAAATCTTTTCTTTTGCGATACTCCTATGTGTTTGTTTGTCTGCCAGTCTGCCACCCTTTCACCTACCCTAACCCCTTCCAAGTTCCAACTCTTTAGAATTTTACTCCTATCAGATTACTTACTTGTCGTACTTATTAAAAATATATGGTATAAAATAATTATCATTTTAAAAATAAATATATAATTAATTACTTGTTTTCACCTTAATCTTTAGTTATAACTATGAAGAGATTAATATATTGCAAAATAATAATAATAATAATAATATTGAGGAGTAATAAATAATGATAGTTTAGTCAAATTACACTTTTATTAATATTTTTCTTAAAGAGATTGTAAAACAATAATAGGACAAGTAAAATGGTCCGGAGGGAGTACTTTTTTTGTCAATTTGTTTGTCTTTTTTTTTTTCAATTTGAACATCTTTTTTCTTTTTTGACAATTCATTAATTTTAACTTTTCATATGTCATACAAGAGAGCATAAAATTAGCTACGAAATTTATCGATAATCTCTAGCTAATCCGTCGCTAAACAGCTCCTAGCTAATTGAATTTTTTTATAATTCATCGCTAAATGCTAATCCATATCTAAATGAAATTAGCATGAAATTAGCTATTTAGCTATGATATGTTGTCCGTCGCTAATGAAAAAATTGTGACATTTCGAAAAGTTTATCATTTCTTCGATTTAAGAGTAAAAAATGAAAAAACATGTATTGTCAACTATATCGCCCAGCATCATTTGCCATTCCTACTAATAAGTGATATTAATAAGGGAAACTTACAAGAATGTGTCCACCGGCCGTCTAGTTTACTTACATAGATGAAGTGTACACTATGTACACACTTCGGTTGTATATGTTGTGTCATGTGTGTATATGTATATGCATATAAATTTTATATGTATAGTGTATGCATATTATATGCATATTAAGTATAGAATATATATGAGCTATATATTAATTATCTTTCCGTTTCGATTTGTTTGACCTACTTTTTTTTTTGATTCGTTTTAAAAAGAATGTTTCTTTCGCTTTTTAGAAACTTTTTAGTTCCAACTTTTCACGTGACATATTCAAGACCACAAGATTAAAGAATATTTTAATACATTTGACATAATTTTAATTTAAGACCACAAGTTTCAAAAGTCTTCTTTACTTTCTTATATTCCGTGCCAAGTTAAAATAGGTCAAATAAATTAAAATAAAGGGAATACATATTTTGTAAACGAGATGACCCAAAGTAATTAAGCTGTAATAATGCTCACTACTAATAACTTAAAAATTAGAACATATAACGTATTACAACTGGTTAAAGAAGATCAACTGCTTATACTAGTAGACACTACTCGATCGGCAATCGCTTGAATCCCTCTAGGGAGTGAAAGTCTCTGCGCTCTATATTTTTCAAAGTAGTGATAAATGAAAAGATAATGTTTTTTTCCGTGTAGATCAATATTTTCAGTCTACCAACAAAAGAATCAAAGAATCTTATATCTTTTAAAAAAGAGTCATGCCAGGAAAAAAAGAAGATAATAATTCATGCACAACGATTTTTTGGTAGCTCCGGATATGAAAACGACAAAATCTCAGTCTTGTTTCATGATTAAAGTTGTCAATACATAAATAATAATAATAATAAGTTGCTAGTAGTATTATAATACTGTGTGTAGGAGGGGACAGGCATCTACTTCTGTACCTGCATGTGTGGCTATATAAATAAAACTAAAGAAAAAGAAACTGAAGTTATTCCAATTGGAGAAAACTAAAAATTTGTAAAAACACAGACGTCTATCACGGCACTGAAGACTTTGGTCTCTCATATTGCTAAATGGTCCCATAATGTTGTGATTTGATTGATTCATCACTGACAACCATTTCTTGGATAATTAGTATGGGATGGGGCTACATTAAGTTGACCCTTGCTTAGCAATGTAATCATAGGTAAGCTAAATATTTTAGTATCTATTTCAAGTTCTTTATCTTACTAATTTTCTTTTTCCTCCATTTTAAAATGATTTTTTAAGATCTTTTTAATCCTAAACTTTTCATATGACATGTTTAACTCTCACAAGATTAAAAGTTATTTTTGTACATTTTACATATCTTCAATTTAAGATCACAAAATTTAAAAATCTTCTTTATTTTCTTAAATTTCGTGTCAAGTCAAAATCAGACAAATAAATTGAAACAAATAATAGTTTTTTAGTACAATATATTTCGTTTGATGAAAATTAATTATATAAGTCAAATTTAATAATCTTTTGGTGCTAATATGCAACAAATTAAGTTATATAAATTGAGGGGTGGTTTGGTTTGCAAATAAGTTACCTATCAAGCGAACCATTGCAATTTGTTACCATAATATGTTCTCACAAACTCAAGTAAATGCACGAGGAAGTAAAACATCAATAGTCAAAAACGCTCTCTAGAAAAAACTTTAAAACAGCCTAAATCTAGTTTGCCTACTCGTCGTAAGCCATGACGGCCAGCCCCACTGGTGGGCAAATCCCAGCGGAGGCTCCACAATCCAATCAAGCCCAACACAAAACCACAGATAAATCCCTTACCCAAAACTGTGATCCCTCGTTATGCTAATATGTTGTAACCAATCACAAATGGTACTGACCCCCCCTCCCCCCTCAAAAAAAAAAGTTCCACCCAAACCTGTCTTTATGCTACATGAAGAACTCAACATCACGTGGAAAACTTATGAAGTTAAGAGCCTGATCATTCAAGAAAAGTTCCAATATGCTGTCATTGGCGAATTCTCTTATCGGAATCGAATATTAAAGAATTACAAAAGTTGATCCTAGGGCAGTGTGGGATTAAAGGAGAATTCAACATTGGAGTTTTGGATACTAGACATATTCTCATAAGGTTAACTCTATTGGAGGATTATGTTCAACTATTGTCTACCTCAACCGTCTATCTCAAGGCAAAGGAGATGTACTGGCAAATGCACACCCTTAAATATGATCCTTGATTTGAGCCTAACGTAGAAACCACATTTGGAGTGGCATGGATCTGTTTACTAGACCTCCTCCCAAATTTCTTTGCCAAGGAAGCAATTCTCTCTGTTGCCTCGGCAGTAGGAAGACCTCTAATAATAGATCTGGCCACGAGCAACCAAACAAGACCAAGCTATACAAAGGTAAAAATAGAGGTGAATCTGGTATGAAAACTACCACAAAGGGTTAGTATTAATAAGGAAGATGATAATACGGGAGAAGTGAAGTCAAAATGAGTTCAGATCTAATATGATTATATTCTCAAATATTGTAAAGAACATTACTTACAAGGACATGATGAAAGCGGAATTCAAAATCTACATCCAAAAATACACAACAAAATATAGGAGGAGGAAAGCAAACCCAATACAAATGTTTGGGGACAACAACCACATCTACAAAAATTCTCACTAGTGAAAAAGTGGTGAGCAATATGCAAAATAGGCAAGAAAGGCAAAGAAGAAGCAAATACATGAAGGCCAGAATTGAAAGATATATCAATACACAAGAGTCATATGAAGATATTCAAACAAACAACCCTTTTTCAGCTCTGGAGGAAGGAGAGGGACAAAAAGGCAATAAGGAGATGGAGGACAATGAAAAGAAGCAAAAAGATAATACTAAAGGTTGGGTTAATCCCAGTTTTGGCAAAAACAAAGTCAATTGTCCAGAAATCAGTACAAAAAAGAAAGTGAAAGACAAGGAGCAAGATATCAGTCCCAAAAGGGAGTCCAACAAGAGGAATTCATTCATGAAGAGTATAGTTTAACTACAAAGGATGAGGAAAAGAACAAGAAAGTACCTGATTTTGAGTCCCCTGAGAACAACCAGGACAATGCAACTAAAGAGTAGGACAAAGAGAAACAAGAGGGAGAGGAATCACTTGCAGTTGCAGTAGCTGATCACTAGCAAGTCATTCCGTTAGCCATACAACATAATATGGAAAGTGATAACACAAGCAATAATAAGGAATCAATGGATAATGAGGATCTTGAGAAACACATAAGTAATATGGTTAGAGAGAGATTTATCTCCAAAGCAAATAGAGAAGATGTAATCAAATGTTGGAAAACGGAGAAAGAAAGGAAACAAGGAGAATAAAGCTCCTCAACTAGGGAGACAAACAATGAGTAATATAACTAAATACAATCAGTCCTTATGAATGCTCTAATTTGAAATATTATATCAGTGAATACTCAATAAGAATTCACTGGACTGATAACATTACAAAAAAGACATCATTTTTACTTAATTGGTTTGATGAAACCATTTAAAGAAGGGCACAACATTTGTAACACCGACTCATTCGTTCGAACATTGGATTAACTCATACTTTTAAGATAAGACTAAGAGTGATTAATATATTAGAAAAGATATTTTATGAGGTATTTAATTTTATGATGGTCGTATGTTAAGTTTTAGAGTCAAGCAAGTTGTAAAATAAAAGTTAGAAAATATTATTGTAAATTCATTTAAGAAATTCTCTGAAAATTTGGGTTTAATGTCTTGGAGTTTTTCTCCCAAACTATAAAGAATTAATGAGCCTCCAACCTATCACATAGAAAGTCTACAATTCTAATTTCCAATAGATCAAACCATTCATTCATACGACTTCTGAATAGAGAGATATTTGCAATTTCATAAGACTGCACAAGCAGGCAGGTCAAGGTAGGCCCAATTCGGTGGAATGGATATATATTGAGATTTCATCTTTAGAAAATCATTTTGTCTCAAAATAACTTCATCCCAAGCCTGAAAAAATAGTTGAAATTCTCCCTAGATCAAGATACTCCTTAGTGTTTGATAACTAGAGCTTAAGTGCTTCATAAAAATTATTCTACGCGTTGAGCTCATCATTGACATAGGTTTCTCCGTATTTTATGTGGTGCTACTTCTTTGAGGTTTGGACACCAAAGTTTTTAGGGAATCAGTAGTATATGATAGTAACTATAGAGATATATTTTCAAGGTAAAAATCTCGTACACTTATCTATTTGTTGAATCGAGATTTTAAGCTTCTAGTTATGAAAAGTTATAGTTGCCGATGACTTGTAGTAGTTTTTTGTTAATTTTGGCACCATGTTACTGCAAGGAGACATATCATTTATCTTAGGATATCAAGATTTTTGTCAAAGAAATACTTTTCCTATGACCCTCCTTCATAATTCCATATTCTAGTATTGTTTCTATAGATTTCCGAGTCACAAAATGGTGTTTTGGATATTGTGGCTCCAGACAGCCCCTTTGTCTTATTGAGTTTAGTTATTACTGTTGTATATTGATGGTTTTAAGGTGTTGGAGGTACTGGGGGGTTGTTGTAATTCTTATCAGCATTGTGTACAATGGTTATCAGATTGAACGGTGTGATGTGCATCTTAAAATAATGCCTCGGGAGCTCATCGCTCCTTCATGATGTGGTTACCATATTATTATTGGATTTAGCTATTATTTATTATTTTTATTGAACTTATTTTATGCTTTGGACTTGGATGGTTGTGAGTATGACATTGACGCCTTATTGGATGGCTATGGCTCATTCTTGCAGCCTTATTGATTCTCACATTTGTTGCATTACCTTTGGTTGATCAAGCTTCACAGAGACACCTTTTGGGGCTTTGGTTGAAAGGTATGTTAAGGCTTTTTTTTTTCTTTCTGGCATGACCTGAAGGCTTAAACTTGTTATAGCTTGTATAACATCATTATTTGACTGTAGCCTTATACTATTGATCTTGCTACTATAACATGATATAGTGACTATCAACAACACTCTATTTCTTACTTAGTGACCTAGAAAAGCATGTTATGATTACATTGTTGTCATTTGTGATTACTTGTTATTATTGTGGTGTTTTTATCGACTGGTTGCTGCCTATGGGCTTGTTTTAGCCTCAAACACTTACACTGGATGGTTTTAGATCCTATTGGTTGATTACTATATCGAACCTTCAGGCCAGACAGACCGTACCTATGGGATGAGTAGGCTATATCTATGGGATAACAATTACATTATATTACCGAGCTCATTGGTCGGGTAGACTGTACATATGGGACGGGCAGTTATACCTACGGGGAAACACTTACATTGTACTACAGAGCCTAAAAGTTGTATTGATTCTTGAAACTTGTACAATCAGAAAGTTCAGATCAGATCATCACTGGGGTCCAGGTAAGGGGACCAGTAGGGGTATTTAATGACTGTTTGTACCTGTTAGGACTTATAACGATTGTGTGCTATTTGTAACTACTGGGCTTATAGGGGTCAGGTCAGGTTATTATTTGCTACGTGCTTTAAATTGTATCTTATTGCAGGAAGGTAAGGTATTGTACTTCTATTTTACTCTTGCCCTTTTTGATCAATTCTTACACTTCAGTTTCAGTTTTTAGTTTTTAGTTTGCCTTACATACTCAATATATTATTTTATACTGATGCCCCATTGCCTGGGGGTGCTGCATTCATGCATGCAAGTCCTGAGTAATGACCAGACAGATCTGTCGAGTAGCATAGTCAAGCTTTCAGCAGGTTGATTGACTCTTTTCCTTCTAAGGGTCTCCAGAGTCTCAAAGATTTGTCTTTTTTGCTGTTTATAGCTTTTGGGTAGGTTGGGTCCCTGTCCCACCAAGTATTATATCCATAGAGATATGCAGACTAGTCAGTAGGGTTGTATAGCTACAATGGTGACCATTTTAGCCTTGTATGTTAATTAGTTGTAGCTTATTGGCCAGTTGGGTCTTGTTGTTGTTGTTGTTGGCAGTTTAATGGCTTCTTGGCCTAGTTTATATCGTATATTCTTGTTTTCAGATTCTACATAGATATCCTAGTGGCCTTGAAGGCCCGTATAGTGTTTATGCTTTTCTAGATATCATGGCGGCCTCGACGGCCCAAATAGGACTAATGTGTACCTGCTTATTGCTTAATATGAATTGTTGTGAGTAGTTGTTTTTTTGGAGCTGTTAACAGGGGCCTTGCTGGCCGAGGGGTGATTTTTAAGCCAATATATACTTGTTTGTATTCTTGACTGTGTATTGCTGCTATTTATCAATGGAAAATGGTTCAACAGGGTCGGATTTGGCTTATGTTTTTGCATCAGGGGCCAGTTGTGTCTCCCGAGTTTGGGACATGATAAACTTGGTATTAGAGTAATATCATATCCAAGGGAGTCTGCAAGCGGTGTCAGTAGATTCTTTCTTATAAATGTATTGTGCACCACATTATCTAAGCAGGAAGCTAAAGACATTATTCAGGAAAGTTACCCTTCTTTTACTCAAATCGCGCTACAGAGCTGAGTCATAAGGGGAGTTCATCCGCTTACAAATGTTATTATGCTTGAATAGAGAAATATCGGTGACTCGTCAGACAGTAGTTGGTCAAAATCCATATGCACCCATAGGCGAGGGTACCAACAAGGTACCACCTGCTGGGGCAGTTTAACTAGAGGTAGTATGTCACGACCCAACCCGTCGTGAGTGGAACCCACCCGAAAACCCCGGATGAGCGAACCCAACATTTAACCATTCTAACAGCTCAAAACCAGTTTGCAATAAAATAAACTATCATTCACAATCTCAAAACTCTAACATAATAAGAATATGCGAAAAACCTTCCTAGAACCTGAAAGTCACCGTACCAAAATATTCTACCAATCATCTAGAACGGGGATGCAACCCTAAAAACAGAAGTAAGAGTTTAAGCCCGACACAAGTGGGTTATAACTAATCATGGACAAAGACAAGGTAGCCCAGAAGAATAGCTCACCGTTGAATTCTGAAATCGCTAGAACTACAAGTTAGGTCGCGTGTCAGCCGCCGAAAGATGTCCTGTACTCACAAAAAGAAAAGCAAGTACAGAATCAGTACACAACCACCGTGTACTGGTAGGATCATCGTCCAGCTTGAATAAAACAGCTATGAACAGTAAACCAAAGATGAGTAAAGCAAAGTAAACATGTAATACAAGTCAACAATATAGCTAGACTATAAGTCTCTTTCTTAACTTATCAACCACAGGTAACCAATTAACAGCCACTAAATATATATCCTTTTTACACAACCCGAACCAACCAAGAATCCCTAAGACACCCCCTATGTGTTCAACATGTAATCCCAGCCTACACTAAGAGCAACCTCACAATTAAACATAATCACCCCGGCCTCTCATGGAACATATGCAATAATCACAATTCAAGAATACAACCCGGTCCACTCATGGAATCATCGCCAGAATACATTTAATGCAAGTAAATCAAATCCATACCAGGCATGGTACCCGAGCCAACCATTATAGAACTTGTACAAGGCGTGGTGCACAAGACAATCGATGAGTATCCCATACCAGGCGTGGTACCCGAGCTAACCAATATGTAACTTGTACCAGGCGTGGTATCCGAGCCAACCGAATATCACACAAATCCAACAGTCAAAAAACAATGAACAAAAGCACACTTGTAAACCAACAAGCAACAATACCAAGTTCATTTCACAAGATTGATAATCGAAAAATTAGGCATTCATAATCTCATTCCCTAAGCATGCAAACTGACACAATACTAAGTGATAGTACATGAACAGATATTGCATATTGGGAAAATAATAACCATCACCTACCTCGAATTACTAAAAAGCTCTACTGAACTGGAGCCTTCCTGTTTTTCGAAGCCTTTGCTTGTTCTTGGTCTAAAAATAATTACAAGATACTAAAATCAGTCCACATGGCCTACTAATTACCCGAATTATGCTAAATCCCTATCTCCAGGCCAAACAATGATCATTTCACCCATTCCCGGGCTTTTTCACCATTAATTCACCTAAGTCTATCATGTTTACAGATATATTTAGAGAATTATGACTAATTGATCATAACTCAACAATAATATTCAAGACCCAAGAAATTTTACACCCTACAATCCTCTTTTTCCCGGATTCTATCATTTCTAGGTCAACCCAAACCTTCCTCCAATCCTGAACTAGCAACTGTACTATGTAAGAAAAATAGTATTAAATTGGGGGAGTAAAATCCTTACCTTTGGGACGAAAAATAGTGAAAATAGAGTAAAGTTTGCCAAAATCACCCTTGCCCTTCTCCAAAACATTCTTGAGGAAAAACTTAACATTTTGGGAAATTTTCTGCATTAAAACCCGACTCGGTCTGTTATAGCAATACGTACACCACTATAGCAGCGCCACCATAGCAGAACTGACTGCTATGATGGTGCTGACCAAAGTTACTCCCGCTATAGTGGATATTTTTCCGCTATAGCAGTCACTGCTATGGCACAGTGACAGAGCTCGACATAAGATGGAAACTTGGAATTTCTTCCAAAAGAGTCCATTTTACAACACACCTTAATTCCCAACATTCTGGAACAACCCTTTCACGTCAACCTTCATATCGAGTGTTCTACTTACTCGAATTCATTTATGAAAAGTCCACCGGACTCCTCTATGTCTTAGCTATTGGAAAAACTAACTCAATACAAGATACATTACCCAATCCTAACTCGGATTTCTCTAGACCATACCTCGCTCAAAAATCGTCTGAGACTAGCCTAGCCCAGAATTTCCAACTCCCAAAGTTTTCTAACTCAAAACTTGGCACAAAAAGATTACCCATAATGATGAACCCAGTCATTACAACAGATACCAATTTACCCATTGTTCATTTCTAAATGATCAAACCTGAAAAGATGAAATAAAAGAGGGAAAGTGTAGTACCTGAATCCTCAAACAAGTGAGGGTAGTTGTCCTGCATGTCCTTCTCAGTTTCCCAAGTGGATTCGTCAACCGGACGATGCCTCCATTGAACTTTTACCGATTTGATCTCCTTTGTCATCAATTTTTGGACATCCTAATCAAGAATTGCAACCGGTTTCTCTTCATATTGAAGATCCTTGTCTATAAAATTGCATCCCATTTAATAACGTATTCCCCATCCCCATGGTACCACTTCAACATGGATACATGGAAGACTAGATATACACCAGATAAACTAGGCAGCAGTGCTAACCTGTAAGCCACTGGCCCTACAATCTCAAGAACCTCAAATGGACTCAACTGGGGGCTGAGCTTTCCCTTCTTACCAAAACGCATAACCCCCTTCATTGGTGACACCTTCAATAACACCTGCTCACCAACCTGAAAATCCATATCCCTCACCTTGCGATATGCATACTCCTTCTGCCTACTCTGGGCTGCTAGCAACTTGGTCTGAATGCCCCTTACTTTTTCTTATGCTTCCCTCACCAAGTCTACTCCCAAAGACTTCATATTGCCTACCTCAAACCACTATCCCCTCCTATACAGCACCTCAAATGGTGCCATGTCGATACTGGAGTGGTAGCTATTGTTGTATGAGAACTCACACAATGGTAGAAACTAGATCCAATGAACCCCAAAGTCAATCACACATGCTCTTAGCATGTCTTCTAATACCTGGATTGTCCTCTCCGACTGACTATCTGTCTGAGGATGGAATATTGTGCTGAAAGTGAGTTGAGTGCCCAACTCTTCATGTAACTTACCCCAAAACTTAGAGGTAAACTGCATACCCCTGTCTGAAATGATGGACAGTGGTACCCCATGCAGTCTCACGATCTCTTTAACATAGATCTTAGCCAACTACTGTGAAATATAGTCCACCCTGACCAGAATGAAATGAGCTGACTTGGTCAGCCTGTCCACAATGGCCCAAACAGAGTCATACTTTCCCAAAGTCTTGGGAAGACCCACCACAAAATCCATGGCTATCCTTTCCCACTTCCACCGGGAATAGGCATTCACTGAAGTAGTCCTGCAGGCCTTTGGTGCTCATACTTGACTGCTGACAATTGTGACACTTGGACACGAATTCAGCTATGTCCCTTTTCATCATAGGCCACCAGTAAAGTTGCCTCAAATCCCTGTACATCTTGGTTACGCCTGGATGAATTGAATACTGCAAACCATGAGCCTCTGCCAACACCTTCTGAATTATGTCATCAACCCGAGGAACACAAATCCTCTCCCTGAAGCTCATCACCCCATCATCGCCCAACGTGGCATCCCCGGACTCTCCAGACACTACCTTGCTCCGAAGCTTGCTCAACTGTGCATCTTAAAATTTCTTGGCCTTTATCTTTTCTATAAATGTGGATTTGACCTCAATACTGGCCAATACTCCACCATGCTCTGAGATGCCCAACTGCATGAACTTAGATTCTAGACCCGTATCTCCTTTGCCAATGGTCATTTGGACACCCCAGAATAAGCCAAACTGCCCATGCTGATGGTCTTCCAGCTCAATGCGTCTGCCACTACATTAGCCTTAGTCAGATGGTACTGAATGGTCGCATTTTAATCTTTCAAAAACTCTATCCACCTCCTCTGCCTCAGATTCAAGTCCTTCTGAGTGAATATATGCTGCAAAGTGCGATGATCGGTGAACACTTCACACTTGACACATAGAGATAGTGTCTCCAGATTTTGAGTGCAAAACCCACCGCTTCCAACTCTAAGTTGTGGGTTGGATAATTTTTCTCATGAGCCTTCAACTGCCTAGAGGCATATGCTATAACATTCATGTCCTGCATTAACACAACACTCAAACCTGAATGTGAAGCATCACAATATTCAATGAAATCCTTACCTTCAACTGGCAATGATAGAATGGGAGTTGTAGTAAGAAGTGTCTTGAGATTTTGGAAGCTCTCCTCACACTTGTCGAACCACACGAACGGTACCTCTTTCTGAGTCAACCTTTTCAAGTGAGTTGTGATGGATGGAAAATCCTTGACAAATCTATGGTAGTAGCCTGCAAGCCTCACAAAACTCCTCACTTCAATCACAGAGCTAGGGCGGACCCAACTCTTAACTGCCTCAATCCTTTAGGGATCCACCATCACCCCTTTTCTGACACCACATGCCCTAGGAAGGCAACTGAAGTCAACCGAAATTCACACTTGGAAAACTTTGCATATAGTTTCTGGTGCCTCAAGATATCCAACACAATACGGAGATGCTCAACATGCTCCCCCTACTCTTAGAGTAGATCAAAATTTCATCTATAAACACAATAAAGAACGAATCCAGATAAGACTTAAATACCCCATTCATCAAACTCATGAATGCTGCCAGTGCATTAGTCAACCTAAACGACATCACTAGGAACTCATAATGCCCATACTGAGTCCGATAAGCAACCTTAGGGATATTCTCGGGCCCAATCTTTAACTGATTTTACCCTGACCTTAAGTCAATTTTTGAAAACATAAATGCACCCTGTAACTAGTCAAAGAGATCATCTATACAGGGTAAAGGGTACTTTTTCTGGATGGTAACCTTGTTTAATTGCCTATAGTCTATGCACATCCGCATACACCATCCTTGTTTTTCATAAACAATACCGGAGCACCCCAAGGTGAAGCACTGGGATGGATAAAACCCTTATCTAAGAGTTCCTAAAGTTGAGTTTTAAGTTCCCTCAACTCTGCCTGAGCCATAAGATAAGGAGAAATAGAAATTGGGCGAGTGCTCGACTCCAAGTCTATACCAAAATTAATGTCTCTATATGGAGGCATACCAGGTAGATCCACTAGAAACAGCTCCTGAAACTCTAAAATAATCAGAACTGACTCAATTGATGGGGACTCCACACTATCATCTCAGAGATGAGCCAAGAAGGCCAAACACTCTCTTCCCACTAGCTTCCTAGCCCGAATAAAAGATATGATCTTAGCCGGCTTAGGCCTGTACACACCTTTCGACACTAGCCTATCCTTACCCAAAATTTCTAGAGTCACAGTCTTGGTATTACAATTCAATATAGCATGACACGGAGACAACCAGGTCATTCCTTAGATAACATGAAAATCAAACATATCCAGAATAACCAAATCTACCCAAGTCTGCAACCCCATGAACACCACAGGACAAGTACGATAAATATGAGTCACTATCACAAACTCTCCAACCAGGGTAGAAATATGAATAGGGGAATCAAGCACATTACAAACTAAATCCAGACCCAAATCAAATTTCACAGAAACATAAGAGTACGTAGAACCTGGGTCAAAAAGTACAGAAGCCATCCTATCACATACTAGAATTGTACCTGTGATCACCACGCTTGATGCCTCAGTCTCAGAGTTTCCTGGAAAAGCATAATAGTGAGCCCGACTATCAATCCAAGCAACTTCCCTAGCTGGCTACACCACTCCCCTGCCCGCGCCACCATTACTTTTGTCTCCCCTACCTCCCTAAAAGTTACCCCACCCACCCTGTGGATGACCTCTAGCATAGCCATCTCTACCTGCTGGAACCACAACCTTAGACTATTGTTGAGTCTCATTACCCATCTATTTGTGAGGGAACTCCCTCTTGAAGTGACCCAGATAACTACAATGGAAACACCCATGATCGAGAGTAGGCCTGCTGGTAGATGTATAAGAACCTCCCTGGCCTCTAGGAGCTGAAAATTGCTGACTAGCTCCCGGATGACCACCTGTAGCAGCTGGCAAGCTGGACTAAATAGGACGGGGAGAATACACCTGCTGATTATGGCCCCTGTAGTATGAACCACTGAAATTCCTATCATTCCGGGACTTCTTGGTTAACACCTTAGCCTGTCAAACCTACCTTACCCCTTCTAATTTCTTTACATAGTCTGTGACCTAATTGAAGCTCTTCCCTGCTGAAGTCATGTGCACTAACAACACCTGCAATTCAGTATTTAAGCCTTTCTCAAACAAACAAATCCTCTCCTCTTCGATGCCCAACAACTGAGTAGCAAAATAGAACAAGGCATGAAACTTGGCCTCATAGGCTGAGATCGACATGCCACCTTGTTCCAGAGCCAGAAACTCATCCTTTTTGTGATACCTCAAGGTACCGGGCACATACTTCTCTAAGAAGAGAGCATCAAACTCCGTCCAAGTTAGTGGAGGTAAAACAGATGATGGACATTCCATATGACACCTCCACCATTTCTTAACATCACCCTGTAGCTGAAAAGTGATGAACTCTACCCCATGTTGTTGCACAATGCCCATCTTGTGCATCCTCTCATAACAGTCCAAGATAAATTCATAAGCATCTTCCTTCTCCATACCCTGAAATTTAGGAGGTTTCAGCTTCATAAACTTAGTCAGTATCTCGTGCTCATTTCCAGTCATAACCGGCCCTAGCGTGGGATGGAAAAAGTCATTAGTGCCCGACGCTGCATCCATCCTAGGAGCCATTGCAAGTACTGGCTGGGTTCCCAGAGCCTGATCTGTAATACCTACGGGGGTGGCTCCAGCACCTACCAGCCCACTCAGAAAACTCCAAACCTGCTGGAATGATTCGGGCATCATAGGGGGAAGGCCTGCACCTCCAACGGGTGCCGCCTCCGCCTGATATGCGCCCTTCTCAATAACAACCTCAACTTTCTCCTCAGTCGGATCCTAGGGTGGGAGAGGGGCCGCCTTTCATGCACCTGCAGCTACTTGAGCTCCACCTCTGGCGGATGCTACTCTACCTCCGCCCTTGCCCTGCCCTTTCCTCTACCTCTGACAGCTGGACCCGCTGTTGGGACCGCTACAAGTCAACAATATAACTAGACTACAAGTCTCTTCCTTAACTTATCAACCACATGTAACCAATTAACAACCACTGAAAATACCCAGTGACAATAAACATATATCCCTTTTACACAATTCGAACCAACCAGGGATCCCTAAGACACCCCTATGTGTTCAATATCCAATCCCGGCCTACACTAAGACCAACCTTACAATTAAACATAATCACCTGGACTCTCATGGACATATGCAATAATCACAATTCAATAATACAACCTGGTTCACTCATGGAACCATCAATAGAATACATTCAATGCAAGTAAATCAAACCCGTACCGAGCGTGGTACCCGAGCCAAACATTATCAAACCCGTACCAGGCATGGTACCCGAGACAACCGATAAGTATCCCATACCAGGCATGGTAGCTGAGCCAACCAATATGTAACCTATACCAGCCGTGGTACCCGAGCCAACTAAATATCACACAAATCCAACAATCAACAAACAATGAACAAAAGCGCACTTGTAAACCAACAAGCAACAACACCAAGTTTATTTCACAAGACTGATAACCAGAAAATTAGACATTCATAATCCCATTTCCTAAGCATGCAAACTCACACAATACTAAGCGATAGTACATGAACACATATTGCATATTGGGAAAACAATAACCATCACCTACCTCGAATTACTAAAAAGCTCTACTGAACCAGAGCCTTCCCATTTTCCGAAGTCTTTGTTTGTTCTTGGTCTAAAAATGATTACAAGATACTAAAATCAGTCCACATGGCCAACAAATTACCCGGATTATGCAAAATCCCTATCCCCAGGCCAAACAATGATCATTCCACCCATTCCCAGGCTTTCCCATCATTAATTTACCTAAGTCTATCATGTTTATGGATATATTTAGAGAATTATGACTAATTGATCATAACCCAACAATAATATTCGAGACCCAAGAATTTTTACGCCCTAGAATCCCCTTCTTCCCCAGATTTTATAATTCTTAGGTCAACCCAAACCTTCCTCCAAGACCGAACTAGCAACTCTACTACGTAAGAAATATAGTAATAAGTTAGGGGAGTAAAATCCTTACCTTTGGGACGAAAAATAGTGAAAATAGAGTAAAGTTTGCCAAAATCGCCCTTGCCCTTCTCCAAAACATTCTTGTGGAAAAACTTAACATTTTGGGAAATTTTTTGCATTAAAACTCGACTCGGTCTGTTATAGCAATCCATACACCGCTATAGCAGCGCCACCGTAGCAGAATTAACTGCTATGACGCTGCTGACCAAAGATGACTTCCACTATAGCAGATATATTTCTGCTATAGTGGTCACCGCTATGGCACATTGACAGCGCTTGTGTCATGCCCCGAGGATACTCCTAGATGTAACACGGGATCTAGAGCACAAGTGCCCTAGATTAACCCTTGGTCATAGCATACTCATGCAAAACAATAGATAAGCAGATGCATAGTAAGAAGATTCAAAATAGAACATATAGATAACCGAGTCAAAAGACATACAACTCCAAGGAAGAGACTTGAGTATTGTCTATGTCTGTAAAGCCTCTACACATAACATAAGGAGTTGCTACGACAAGACCCTAGCTAACTCAAAGTGCGGAAGTAAATAACCATAAACTAACTAAGATCATAACTAGCCCTCAAATTATGAGGACTCACCAACAGCAGACTAGGAATGGCCTGAAATCTCTAGCCACTTGTCTGAAGGAAATAGCCTGAATCTGCATCATCAAGAGGATGAAGTGCAAAATATGCGTCAGTACTATAGGATGTGCCGAGTATGTGAGATATGCATAATCATGATAAAACATGCTCAAAACGTGCTTAAAACTGAGTTCATGCAAAAAAGGGATATCATAAGTAAATATCATAACTTGAATGGTAAAGATGAGATAAGAGTCAAAACTTCAAAATAGATTTCATAAGCTTAACCAAGTAAAAACATTCATAAGGGAGTTTCTTATAACTGATAATAGACTATGTGGGCTACATAGAATCTAACTATATAACCCTAGTTAGCAAAGCTGACTTAAACTGTGCCAAGGAACGAGTCGCCATATCCAACTATATAACCCTAGTTGGCAAAGTTGTCCTAATTCCCTCTAGGCACAGGACACCATGATCAATATGTGGTACCACTCTCATAAGCCCATAAGGCATTTCATTTCATAACCTACGCTGGCAATGTAGTTTTGGACTTGGGTAATCGAACCCTCATCGCTCGGTGCTAAATACTACTCCCAAAGCATATACATATAGCTCATACTTTCATAGTGGCACAATATCATGCCAAATCTTATTTGAAAAGCATTAAAACACATCGGGCATCATGCAATTCTCATGTCATAAGTTCATGAAGTTTAGCATAGCCATAATTCAAAACATACTTTTCTTTCTTTAATCATACTTGAAGAATTAGGCATGCAATTTCTTAAATACATAAGGACATGTTATCTAAACATGTAAAATTTCACTTGAAAACATGCAATTCAATGGAATCATGCTAGAATTCAACTTCAATGCATGGGCTTTTGAAACCAATTAAGGAATCTTAATCAAATTATAGGTAAACTATAAGAAATCATGAATTGATGCATAGAAACTGATTTCATAAGTTTTCCCCAATTTAGATAAGAACCCTAATTTCACAAGTTCATAATTCAAAATAAGAATTGGAGGTTTTGGGCACAAGGGTGAAAGGAACCCATTGTTGAATAGCCACATACCTTGATTGAAGCTAACCCACTTGAAATTGAAAAGAAAAGGAGACTTGATCGTGGAGCTTGAGACTTGGAGCTTGAAGGAGTTCTTTTCCTTTTTGGGAGGTGAATAAGGTAATGAGAAGGGACTTGGGCTAATAAGGGTGAAAACCCTTCTTGAAATGCCCAAAACGACCTCACTTGGGAGTTAAGAGGGTGGGTAAAGACTAAAATGCCCCTGGGACTTAAATAAGAAACTGCAGGAAAAGGGCCACCTCATGGGCTACCCGATGGGCGTCGTTCCCATGAAGGCCCATCGGCCAAGGCATCATGCAAAATTGCCTGAGGAGTGGGATGCTGGAGGGTCCCGACGGCTGACTCCCACGGGCTGTTGCAGCAGCGACGCCCGTGGCATAGCCCGTCGGTCAAGCTTATCTTGGAAGGAAGGGGTTCTGGAGGTTGCCATCGTACCTACGAAGACCGTCGGGACCACCTGTCGGCTGGGGAGGAATTTGGTTTGACCCACTGGGCGTTCCCCACGGCGTAAGCCATGGCCTGTCGCAGCTACGACGCCCATGGTGCTGCTCGTGGTGGTCAGCCAATGAAGCAACTTGTTGGGTTCAGAGTTTGCTTGGCTGGTTTAAATCTCAGGGTGTTACAGCTTGACACAGGATAGAAACTTGAAATTTCTCCCAAAAGGGTCTATTTTACAACACACCTTAATTTTTGACGTTCTGGAACAACCGTTTCACGTCAACCTTCATACCGAGAGTTCTACTTTCCCAAATTCATTTCTAAAAAATCCACCGGACTCCTCTTTGTCTTAGCTAATGGAAAAACTTTCTCAATACAAGACACGTTACCCAATTCTAACCTGGATTTCTCTAGACCATACCTCGCTCAGAAATCATCCGAGACTAGCCTACCCAGAATTTCCAACTTCCAAACTTTGAAGTTTTCTAACTCAAAACTTGGCATGAAAAGAATACCAGTAACGACAAACCCGATCATTAAATTTTAGGAGAGACATATTCACATTCCTCCCCAGCTTCAGCTTCACATCAGGAGGCCCCAACAACTATAAAATCTCCAACAACACCTCCAACTTCACCTCCAACTCCTCTTATCCTTACAGATCAGGAGTTCAGGAGTGCAATTTATATGCTGTCTTAGTTAGCAGTCACTCAGTGCCATCTTATGGGCGCCATATGCAGCTGGATGCTAAAATTCCATGCAAAATCCCTCGTTCTTCATCCTAAAATGTGAGGAAAACTATAGTATAAAATCATGACTTTTAGCCTCACATCAAGATCCCACACTTAATTTTATGCTCATTCTCGAGTAAGCTCTACCCTATAACTACGGCTCTACCCTATAACTACACTAATTGAAACAAGATTACTCAAGCTAAGGCTCCAACGACTACAACAAATGACAAGTTCTTATTACAATATGCTTCATTCATTCAATATATTTAAAAATCATGATCAACTATTTCAAGATTACCTAGCCTCAAAGAATGACTATACGATAGTAGAAAGCACTCATAGATTACTTAATCAGAAAAATCAAATACTTCATCTATCTTTCGTCAACCATGTGCCTCTCACAACAAGAGAGTTATCCATATTCACTCACAAATATACACAATAGCATATGACTAAGTATAAGAATAGAATTACACTCACTCTCTCAAAGAATTCACATGCAACACATGATGAGCCATAAGCTTTCCCTTACTGTACTACTCCACTAATATAAAATGTTAAACTTAAGATCAAGTAGGACATTTATGGTTGTAATATAGGCTAAGATATGGGTAGGAACTATTCTTGCCAATAATAGTGACTATTATTCCTAAGCACTTTAATACATCACACTCTGTATTAAGTACCTCCCTCAATCAACTAACTTCTTCTTTTACTTTTCTCACCCGTATAATTTCTTTGTTTCCCATCCTTCTAAGCAATAATCACATCATTATTAAGGATAACTAAAGTACATATTATACATATATTTTCTTTCTTTCCTTTCTGCTTTTTTCTACTCTCCACCAATAACATATGAGTCTTTAAATGTCACCCTCAGTTTTTTCTACAAGCTTTCACTTCAACTCTTTGACTTTTTTCATTTTCACTCATTTCAAATCTTATTTTTCAATTTAATATCTTAGGAGTTTTGGATCAAATTAAAGGTCAATTGAAAAAAAGGATTAAGTTGTATATGTGGTACCAAAGAATAGGCTAAAATCTCAAAGGGTCTAACTGAGATAATAAATTATGGGTAGGTAGAGAAAAGGATAGAAATAAGGCTAATTAAAGAAACACCTATATCATCTCCTAAACTCAACATTCTTCATTTTATTTTGCAAATACACTGGGCAAGTTCTAGACATTAATATAAAAACATGGAATATCAATAAACACCTGACACACATGCCACATGTTAAACTTAAGAAGGATCCATGCAAGACTATCAATTAAGCAAACAAATAAGAATTCAAATTTAAGCTAAAAATCACAGAAGAGTCAAGTAAAAGAGCCCAGGTGTCTCAAAAGTAGTCATTCAATATTTCACTACATACTTTCAATTTTAAAAAATAGTTTGCATCTTTCGATCAAGTGTATCACCTAACTGGAGAACCTAGCATTCAGTTTGTCCTAAAGAATCTTTAACTCCTAAACAAAACAAAAACTACTCCAAAAATAAAAAAGATAGTTGATTTAAAGGCCCTCCTTAGAAAAGAACCAAAAAGAAAAACTAAGGGGTGAGAGAAGTATCCTTTACTAAAGAACTAAAAAGGTATAAAATTTCAAACACTATCTTAACTAAAAAAAATGAAAGAAAAAACTTTTTAGATTTTTAGACTTTTCTCATTGTTTTCAAATTTTCTCAACTAAAGCAAGCACTAAACATAAATAAAATAACTCTAAAATCCTATAGCCTACTCCACCCTTAACAAATATTAGAAGATACCCCATTCCAACTTAAGGTTATGCTTTGTCCTCAAAGAATTAAATACGATAAAATAAAGTGTTAAGAATACTCCCTGAGGACCTCTAGGGCCTACCTAGAAGCACATTTCTTTCTTAATTTCATCAAGGTATGGATGACCCAACACTTAGTTTCAAGCCATGCTCCTTAGCTCCTAAATTCAGGTACTCAGACTTTCCCAAATCTACACACATAAAACAAAAACCACAGTGACACTAAAAATAAAAAATAACAACTATCTCTATTACAACTTGGGTTGTCTCCCAAGACACGCCTGATTTACCATCATGACACGATCCAAGCAACAATTCTCAAGATTCTTGCAGCCTCTTCCTCCCTCTATGATAGATCTTCCTTCTATTTTTCACTCTAGAAGATTTGTCCTCTTTGTCGCTCTCTTTCCTGACTTCGCATCCCTTTTCAGGTTATAATTGGATCATTTAAACACATGCTCAAGCTCTCTCAATAATTTGGGCACTTTTTTATTTTCTACACCTTAGACCATTGAGTGACTAACGTCAAAGGATGAACATTTATGGGCCCATGCTCATTCACCCTACACTTATTTTTGGCTACCTTTGTGATCATGTATAAGTCTCTACAGTGTGATGGTGTGGAGAGGTACTTGTCCACTTTGAACATCACATTTTTATCATTTACCCATATTTTGAGCTCTTGTTTCCTCACATCAATCAATGCGCCACAAGTAGTAAGAAATATGCATCCTAAGATAACCACTACCTTCTCATTTGCATTAAAATACAAAAAAATAAAGTCAGCAAGAATTACAAATTTATCTACCTTAATAAGCACATCCTTAATTATTTCCTTTGTTGTATGCGAGATCGATCTGCTAGCTATAGAGTGATGGCGGTTGAATGTGGCTTTGTTAAACCAAATGTCAAAATCATGGATAAGGGCATCAAGTTGAATCTTGACCCAAGATCACACATTGCATGTCCAACCTTGCTTTTTCCAATTTATATGGGCAATGTTGAAACTCCTAAGGTCTTTTAGCTTTTGAAGAAGCTTGCTAAAGACTCGTGAACTACACTCTTTGGTGAGTGCTACCATTTTGAACTCTATATGTCATCTCTTACCAACCACCATGTCTCTCAAGTAATTTTCATGATTGGGCATATCTCTCAAGGCATCAACTAAAGAAATGTTGATATGAAGCTGTTCGAAGATATCAAGGAACTTCTTAAAATTGGCCTCATCCCTACTTTTTCAAACCTCTGTGGAAATGGTGGTGAGGTCTCTCAACTGTAAGTTTAGGCTGCTCAAAAACCTCTTTCTCAACCTTCTTCTCTTGCGCAAACTTTGTCAGTAGTGTTGGTGTCGGAATCAACCTTTGTAAAGATGGAGGTGGATGGTAATAGTTATTCCAGTCAACTACCTTGCTCTTTGGAGGCTCTGAATCTTGCAAGTTTTGCCCACTTCTCAAAGTGATTAACATTACCTCCTTAGGAGATGTAACACTCGGCAAGAAACCCTAAGGTCTACTATGAAGTGATGTAGCAAGTTTCCCCATCTGAACCTGTAACTTACTTATTGCCTTCTTTATTTCTTTATCGAATTGTTCTTATTGCTGCTGAACCTGCCATTTTTGGGCTATGAAATGCTGCTTCTACTGTGACATTGACAGTTTGGGTGTCTCTTGCAATGCACTACTAATTTATTCTGTAAACTGCTAGTTACCACCCCAAGTGAAATTTGGGTGGTTTCTATAATTAGGATCAAATATGTTTCTTTGATAACAATAACCGATGTTGTAACAACCGTGTCCAACATTATGGGTAGTCCAATCGTGCCAAGTGTTAGAGTTAGAAAACTCCGGGTTTGGGGGTTTGAAATTCTGGGCTAGGCTAGACTCGACTGGTTTAGGGGCGAGGTATGATCTAGGGAAATCCGGGAAAGGATTGGGTTAGATGTCTTGTGTTGAGCTAGTTTCCCTCGTAGCTAACACATAAAGGAGTCCGGGAGACTTTTTAGAATCGAATTCGGGTAAGTAGAACTCCCGAAATTGAGGTTGATGTGAAGTGTGTTGTAAAATGGACTAATTGACACTCCGCCATAGCGACCTTCGCTATAGCAGAGAAATCACCACTACAGCGGAAGTCAACATTGGTCAGCCTCTGCCATAGCTGATGACTCCACGATGGAGGTACCGCTATAGCAGAGTGGACCACTATAGCGGAGCGTCACGGGTTTTAATGCAGAAACATTCCCCAAAATGTTCAATTTTCACAGTTCCGTTTTGGAAGAAGGGCAAGGAGATTCCAGGCAATTTTCCTCCGTTTTACATTATTTTTCTTCCCTAAGGTAAGGTTTCAACTGCTCAATCTTCGTTCTACTTTTCCTACACGGTAGAATTGCTAGGAGGGAAGTTGGGGAAATGTTGGGATAACCTAGGGATGGTAGAATCCGGGGAAGAAGGGGGTTTCTAGGCATGAAAGTTCTTGGGAATTGTTAAAATTAAGGTTTTATGATCATATATTGCTAAATTCTCTATTTTTATTTGTGAAAATAATAGAACTAGGGAAATTAATGGCGGAAAGCTGGGAAAAAAGGTAGGATAATCATGGGTGGCCTGGGGGTCTGGGATTTGAGTACTTGTATTTTGTTTTAGACCAAGAATGAGAAAGGAATTCTGAACATGGGAAAGCTCGGGTTGAGTAGAGCTTGGATCATTTCGAGGTAGGTGATGACTTACGATTCCTATGAATGTTGTATATTTTGTACTCTTATCTAAGTGTTTGTATGAATGGCATTACTTAGAGGAATTGTGTAGAATTTCTAAGGGTCTTGTTTTACAGTCTGTAAATTGAACGGTGTGTTGCTTGTTGGTTTAAAAGTTATTTCTTCATTATTTAACTGTGGATTATTGACATTCGGTTGGCTCGAGTACCACGCCTGGTACGGGTATACTAACGGTTGGCACGGGTACCACGCCTGGTACGAGTATAACAAATGGTTTGCTCGGGTACCATGCCTGGTATAAAATACTAACGATTGGCTCGAGTACCACGCCTGGTACATGTTTATTTTACTACATCATTGCATTGATATTGTTGCATTGCATTGATATTGTTGCTTTGTATTGACTGTTATTGGTTCTGTGAGTGGATCGGGCTGTTTATTTGAATTATGATATTTGTTAGTAGTCCTTGAGTGACCGAGAATCCTGTTATATCTGTTGAGTTTGTCTTGGATTAGGTCGGGTTGTCTGTTTAACACTTAGGTGTTGTTTAGAAGGGATTCCAGGGTGGGTCCGAGCTAGGAAAAAGGATGGTTTATTGAATTTTGTGATTGTTGTTTAGAGTTATAAGAAGTTGATTTCATGCAGGAACAAGCTAGGCAGACACTTGTAGTCTAGGGAAGCCTATTGATTTGTTGCATGTTTTCAGTACTTATACTTGATTTGTTGTTCTAATTATACACTGTTTTATTTGGAACTGGCTAATGATCCTACCAGTACATAATGGTGGTGTACTGATATTGCACTTGCGTTTCTTCTTGTGAGTACAGGTAATCTTCCAGCAGTTGAGACATGACCTCATCTGTAGTACCAACGTTCTCAGACTTCAAGGGTGAGCTGCTTCAATCGAGCTGCCTTGAATCTATAATTAGGTTTGTATGCCCATTTGTTTCAGGCTTAGACTATTTCTTTATATTTTGGGGTTGCATCCCCGTACTCTAGACATTGGTAGAATTGTTTGGTACTGCAACTTTCAGATTTTAGGGGGTAATTTCCGCAGGTTTATATTAATGAAGTTGTTTTATTATTATTGGATTGCTAGTTTATTTTTATGCACTGGCTTTGAGCTGTCAGAATGACTAAGTTCAGGGAAGTGATGGTTCACTCACCTGGGGGTTGGGTGAGTGCCACTCACGGCGGTCTGGGTCGTGACAAAGATGGTATCAGAGCCCTAGGTTCATTAATCTCGTCATACCAAATAGGTCTAGTAGAGTCTTGCAGAATGGTGCGGAGACATCCATAGTTTTCTTCGAGAGGATATGGAGCTTTAGGAAAACTATCTCTTCCTTCTTTACTTTTTTCTATAACTTGATTCCAATTGGTATCTGGTGATACAAATTGGTATCTAACCTCATTCATTCTTCTCTCCGCAGATGGTTAACATAAGGAGCAACAAAGCTAGAGTAGCGGTCCCAATAGTGGGCCCGACTATCTGTGGTAGACGCAGGGAAAGAGGCAGAGTATGAGGTAGAGCCACACCCACCAGGGGTGAGGCTCGAGCTACTGTTGATGCGCATAAGGCAACCCCTCCTCCACCTAAGGAACATATTGCTGAAGCTGTAGAGGTTGTGGCTGAAGATGGTGAGGCGCAGGAGGAGACGGCACCGGTTGGGGGTGCAGGCCTCCCTACTATTACACCAGAAGCCTTTTAACAGGCTTGGAATATTTTGAGTGGGTTGGTTGGTACTGGAGCCATACCTGCGGCTTTTGCAAACCAGGCCTTGGACCCTCAGTCAACAGCTACTATAGCGCCTAGGATGGATGCAGCTTTAAGCACGAATGACTTTTTCAGGCCAATACTAGGCCCAGTGATGACATGGAATTTGCATGAGATGCTGACCAAGTTTCTCAAGCTGAATCCTCCTATATTTCAGAGTACAAATAGGGAGGATGCTTATGAGTTCATCTTGATTGCTATGAGAGGTTGCACAAGTTGGGCATCATACATCAACGCCTTGTTTTTAGAGAAGTACGTACCCCGTACTTGTAAGGACCGGAAGAAAGATGAATTCTTGAACTTAGAGTAGGATGGCATGTCAGTCTCTACTTACGAGGCTAAGTTCCACGCCTTGTCTTATTTTGCCACATAGATGTAGGGTTCCGAGGAGGAACGGATCTGGTTGTTTGTGAAAGGGTTGAATACTGAACTGCAGGTACTGTTAATGCATATGACTTCTTCAGGGAAGGGCTTTAATTATTTGGTGGATTATGTGAAGCAACTTGAGGGAGTCAGGCAGACGGGGCAGGCTAAGGCGTTAGCCAAGAAGCCCCGAAATGAGGGAAATTATGATGGTTCGTATTCTAGGGGCAAGAATCAGCAAGCGTACTCATCCCTTCCTATTCATTCAGCTCTGCCAGCTACTACAGGTGGTCTTCAGGGAGCTCATAATCAGTCTTCAGCTCCTAGAGGCCAGGGAGCGTTTTATACATTAAGCTAGCAGGCCTATACTTGAATGTGGTTGTTTCCATTGTGGTGATCTGGGCCACTTTAAGAGGGAGTGCCCACTCAGGCAGACAGGTAATCAGGGTCAGCAATAGTGTAGAGCAGTGGCCCCGGCAAGTAGAGGCGATAATGCTAGAGGTTATCCATAGGGTGGGCTAGGAAACTTTCAGGGAGACCGGGGCAACAGAGGGAATGACGGCGCAGGCAGGGATGCAGTGCAGCCAGCCCGAGAAGTTGCCTGGATTGATGAACGGGCATATTGCTATGCTTTTCCAGATAAGACTGAGGCGGAAGCATTATATGCGGTGATCACATGTACCATTCTTGTCTGCGATTAGATGGCTTCAGTATTATTTGACACAGGTTCTACATATTCTTATGTATCTGTGAGTTTTGCATTGGGTTTGGAATTGACTTGTGATATCCTTGATTCCCTTATTCATGTTTCTACCCCGGTTAGAGAGTCGGTGATTGTGACTCATGTTTATCATGACTGTTCTGTTGTGTTTGTGGGGTTGCATACTTGGGTAGACTTGGTAATTCTGGATATGGCTGATTTTGATATTATCTTGGGCATGACCTAGTTGTCCCATTATCATGCTGTGTTGAACTGTAACACCAAGACTGTGGCTCTAGAGATTCTGGGTAAGGATAGACTAGAGTGGGAAGGTGTGTACAGGCCTAAGCCAGTTAAGGTCATATCGTTTGTTCGGGATAGAAAGCTAGTGGGAAGGGGGTGTCTAGACTTCTTGGATCATCTACGGGATGATAGTATGGAGTCCCCATCTATTGAGTCAGTTCCGGTGGTTTCTGAGTTTCTAGAGGTGTTTCCAGCGAATTTGCCTGGTATGCCTCCGGACAAGGATATAGACTTTGGTATTGGTTTGGAGCCAGGCAATCATCCTATTTTTATTCCTCCGTATCGTATGGCTCCGGTAGAGTTAAGGAAACTTAAGAGTCAGTTGTAGGAACTCCTAGATAAGGTATTTATCCGTCCCAGTGCTTCGCCTTGGGGTGATCCTGTGTTGTTTGTAAAAAAAAGGATGGTAGTATGCGGATGTGCATAAATTATAGGTAGTTGAACAAGGTGAACATACAGAATAAGTATCCTCTACCTCGCATTGATGATTTGTTTGACCAGCTTCAGGGTGCATTGGTGTTTTTAAAAATTAACTTGAGGTCGGGGAACCATCAGTTTAGGATTAGGCCTGAGGACATTCCTAAGACTTCTTTTCGGACTCGGTATGGGCATTGCGAGTTCCTAGTAATGTCATTTTGCTTGACCAATGCGCCGACAACATTCATAAGTTTAATGAATGGGGTGTTTAAATGGTATTTGTATTCCTTTTGGATTGTGTTTATCGATGATATTTTGATCTACTCCAAGAGTAGAGAGGATCATGCTAGTCATCTCTGTACTATGTTGGACATCTTAAGACGCCAGAAGCTTTATGCGAAGTTCTCCAAGTGTGAATTTTGGTTGACTTTAGTTGCATTCTTGGGGCATGTAGTGTCAGAAAAGGGGGTGATGGTAGATCCTCAGAAAATTAAAGCAGTCAAGAGTTGGGTCCGGCCTAGATCTGTGACTGAGGTGAGGAGTTTTGTTGGAGTCGCAGGGTACTACCGAAGGTTTGTTAAGGATTTTGCATCTATTGCTACTAACCTGACCAGGCTGACACAGAAAGATGTACCATTCATTTGGTCCGACAAGTGTGAGGAGAGCTTCTAAAAGCTTAAGACGCTTCTGACCACAGCTCTTATATTATCCTTGTCGGTTGAAGGTAAAGACTTTATTATTTACTATGATGCTTCACATTATGGTTTGGGTGTTGTGTTGATGCAGGATAAGAATGTGATAGCTTATGTATTTAGGCAGTTGAAGGTGCATGAGAGGAACTACCCGACTCACGACTTAGAGTTGGCAGCAGTGGTCTTTGCACTCAAGATTTGGAGACACTACCTTTATGGTATCAAGTGTGAGGTGTTCACCGATCATCGTAGTCAGCAATATGTGTTCACTCAGAAGGATTTGAATTTGAGGCAGAGAAGGTGGATGGAGTTATTGAAGGACTATGATGTGACCATTCAATATCATTCGGGTAAGGCTAATGTGGCGACAGACGCATTGAGCCGGAAGATAGTTAGCATGGGTAGTTTGGCTTGTTTAGGGGTGTCCATACGACCACTAGCAAGGGAAATTTGGGCCTTGGAGGACAAGTTCATGTGCTTGGGTGTTTCAGAATAGGGTGTATTGTTGACCAGCATTGAGGTCAAAGCCACCTTCATAGAGGAAATAAAGGCCAACCAATTTCAAGATCCGAAATTGAGTAAGCTTTGAGGTAAGGTAATATCTGAGGAATCTAGGGATGTCACGTTAGACTCTGGTGGAGTACTAAATTTCAGAGGAAGGATTTGTGTTCCTCAGGTTGATGATATAATTCAGAAAATCTTGGCAGAAGCCCATGGTTTGTAGTACTAAATTCATCCGGGTGTGACTAAAATGTACAGGAACTTGAGGCAGCATTATTGGTGGCCCGGAATGAAAAGGGACTTAGTTGACTTTGTGTCCAAATGTCAGAATTGCTAGCAGGTATAGTATGAGCACCAGAGACCTGCAGGACTACTTCAGAGGATGCCCATTCCAGAGTGAAAGTGGGAAAGGATAGCCATGGACTTTATGGTGGGTCTTCCCAAGATATTGGGGAAGTATGACTCCATTTGGGTCGTTGTTGACAGGCTGACTAAGTCCGCTCATTTCATTCCGATCAGGGTAGATTACAATTTGCTGCAATTGGCTAAGATATACGTGAAGGAGATTGTAAGATTGCATGGGGTGTCACTGTCCATCATTTCAGACAAGGGTACGCAGTTCACCTCTAAATTTTGGGGCAAGCTACATAAAGAGTTGGGTACACAACTCACTTTTAGCACAGCCTTCCATCCTCAGACTGATGGTCAGTCAGAGAGGACGATCCAGGTATTGGAGGACATACTGAGAGCATGTGTGATGGACTTCGAGGGTCATTGGGACCAGTTTCTACCATTGTGTGAGTTCTCATACAATAATAGCTATCACTCCAGTATTGACATGACACCGTTTGAGGCGTTGTATAGGAGGAGCTGAAGATCACCGATTGGGTAGTTTAAGGAAGGTGATGTAAAGCCTTTAGGAGTAGAATTGGTAAAAGAAGCACAGGAAAAGGTAAGGGGCATTCAGGCCAAGTTATTGGCTGCAAAAATTAGGCAGAAGGAGTATACGGATCGCAAGGTTTGGGACATGGAATTTCAGGTTGGTGAATAGGTATTATTGAAAGTGTCACCAATGAAGGGAGTTATGAGGTTTGGTAAGAAGGACAAGCTTAGCCCTCGGTTCATCGGTCCGTTTGAGATTCTTGAGATTATGGGGCCAGTGGATTACAAGTTAGCACTGGCGCCTAGTTTGTTGGGCTTCCATCCGGTATTTCATGTATCCATGCTTAAGTGATACCATGGGGATGGGGACCACATCATCAAGTGGGATGAGGTGCTTTTCGATAAGGATCTTCGTTATGAAGAGGAACCAGTCTTGATTCTTGCTCGAGATGTCTGAAGGTTGAGGACAAAGGTGATTGATATGGTAAAGGTTCAAGGGAAGCACCATCCGGTTGAGGAAGCCACTTGGGAAACTGAGAAGGACATGCGGGATAAGTACCCTCATTTGTTTGAGAATTCAGGTACTACACTTTCTTTCCTTTATTTCCGTAAATTCGAGTTTGATCATTTGGGGACGAATGATGGTTACATTAGTATTTGTTGTAACGACCGGGTCCGTCATTATGGGTAGTCTAATTATGCCAAGTGTTAGAGTTAGAAAACTCTGGGTTTGGGGGTTTGAAATTCTGGACTAGGCTAGTCTCGGCTGGTTTAGGGGAGAGGTATGGTCTAGGGAAAACCGGGTAAGGATTGGGTTAGATGTCTTGTGTTGAGCTAGTTTACCTCGTATCTAACACATAAAGGAGTCCAGGGGATTTTTTGGAATCGAATTCGGGTAAGTAGAACTCCCAGAATCGAGGTTGACGTGAACGGGTTATTTCGAGACGTCAGGAAAATAAGTGTGTTATAAAATGGGCTAATTTTAGAGGTTTTACGAATTTCTGTCCCATGTCAACCGCTATAGCGGTTGACACTCTGCCATAGCGACCTCTGCTATAGTAGAGAAATTACTACTACAACGAAAGTCAACGTCGGTCAGCCTTCGCCATAGCGGATGACTCCGCTAATGCGGTCCCGCTATAGCAGAGCAGACCGCTATTGAGGAGCATGATGGGATTTAATGTAGAAACATTCCCCAAAACATTCTGTTTTCCAAATTCCATTTTGGGAGAAGGGCAAGGCGATTCCAGGCGATTTTCCTCTATTTTCCATTGTTTTTCTTCCCTAAGGTAAGGTTTCTTTTCCCCAATCTTCATTCTACTTTTCCTATGCGGTAGAATTGCTAGGAGGAAACTTGGGGAAAGGTTAAGATAACCTAGGGATGGTAGAATCCGGGGAAGAAGGGGGATTCTAGGAATGAAAGTTCTTGGGTATTGTCAAAAGTAAGGTTTTATGATCACATATTGCGAAATTCTCTATTTTTATCCGTGAAAATGATAGAACTAGGGAAATTAATGGCGGGAAGCCCAGGAAAAAAGGGTAGGATGATCATGGGTGGCTTAGGGGTCTGGGATTTGGTGTAATCCGGGTAATGCATAGGCCTTGTTTTTTAATTTGAGTACTTGTATGTTGTTTTAGACCAAGAACAAGAAAGGAATCCGAAACCCAGGAAGGCTCGGGTTGAGTAGATCTTGGATCATTTTGAGGTAGGTGATGGCTTAAGATTCCTGTGATATTTTGTACTCTTATCTAAGTGTTTGTATGAATTGCATTGCTTAGAGGAATTATGTAGAATGTCTAAGGGTACTGTTTTATAGTCTGTGAATTGAACAGTGTGTTGCTTGTTGGTTTACAAGTTGTTTGTTCATTATTTGACTTTGGATTGTTGACATTCGGTTGGCTCGCGTACCAGCCTGGTACAGGTATACTAATGGTTGGCACGGGTACCACGCTTGGTACAGGTATAACAAATGGTTGGCTCGGGTACCATGCCTAGTACGAAATACTAATGGTTGGCTCGGGTACCATGCCTAGTACGGAATACTAATGGTTGGCTCGGGTACCACGCCTGGTACGGGATTATTTTACTGCATCATTGCATTGATATTGTTGTATTACATTGATTGTTATTGGTTCCATGAGTGGACCAGGATATTTATTTGAATTGTGATATTCGTTGGTGGTCGTTGAGTGACCGAAAATCTTGTTATATCTGTTGAGTTGGTCTTGGATTAGGCCGAGTTGTCTGTTTAACACTTAGGTGTTGTTTAGAAGGGATCCCAGGGTGGGTTCGGGCTAGGCAAAAATGATGGTTTATTGAATTCTGTGATTGTTGTTTAGATTTATAAGAAGTGGATTTCATGCGGGAACAAGCTAGGCAGAGACTTGTAGTCTAGGGGAGCCTATTGATTTGTTGTATATTTTCCATACTTATACTTGATTTCTTGTACTAATTATACACTGTTTTATTTGGAACTGACTAATGATCCTACCAGTACACAGTGGTGGTTTACTGATACTTCACTTGCTTTTCTTCTTGTGAGTACAGGCAATCTTCCAGTGGTTGAGACGCGACCTCATCTGTAGTACCAGCGTTCTCAGACTTCAAGGCTGAGCCGCTTTGATCGAGCTGCCTTGAATCTATCATTCGGGTTGTATGCCCATTTGTTTCGGGCTAATATTATTTCCTTATATTTTTGGAGTTGCATCCCCGCACTCTAGACACTGGTAGAATTGTTTGGTACTACGACTTTCAGATTCTAGGGGGTAATTTTCGCATGTTTATATTAATGAAGTTATTTTATTATTATTGGATTGCTATTTTACTTTTATGCACTGGTTTTGAGCTGTTAGAACGATTAAGTTTGGAGAAGTGATGGTTCGCTCACCCGGGGGTTGGGTGAGTGCCACTCACGGCGGTCTGGGTCGTGACAGATGTTTTGCTTTCCGACATTGAATATGGGCTTTGAATTCTAAGGGCATCTTGAGTAAGTGTGGCTTTTACCACACTTTTTACAAAATAATACAAATGCCTAAACTTGTTGTACTTGCTGCACCTGACCCATACTTAGAGCTATCAACTTCTGCTTCATCAACGTATACAATTATTACGACTCAATTGGTTGTGAGTGGCACCCACACTAACTCTTTGGTGGGCAAACCAAGCATTACCCTCTAACCCAGCCTTAACCAATTCAGTTTTAGCAAAATAATAGACAACAAGGCATAATAAGGTAAGGCTCAAAAACTTAAATGAATAATTAGGAGGAACTAACTATTACATTTCCCAAGATCCGCAAGTTATTTTAGAGGATGCTAACTAAACAAAGTCTAAGAATACTCTAAAATGACTAATAAATATAAATGTCTGAAATAGAAGACATGTGTGAACTAATAAGATCCATGACAACCATGAAATGGAGTAGCTCACCCCCGAAACAGTCATTGAACTGCATTAGAGATGAGGTCGTGTTGAAGTTTTTGGAACACAGTCTCCACTCAAAAAAAGAAGTACAGGAATAACATTAGTACAAACACTATATACTGGTAGGTATAATAGGTTTACTCAACATAGTAAACAAATATATGTCAAGAAACAAATAACATGGAGCAAGTACAATAACACATAATCAAGTACTTGGATAATCAAATAGTCACTATAGCCAAATTATTGAACCTCAGTTACAGACATATCAAGTGTCAACAATCAAGGACATAAAAATCACCAAACACAGACATATTAAGTCATACGAACCCTATAATATAAAGCAGTCAATAACACAACATAGATTCATGTCCATACAATCTCTCAGATATATAGTCTCTATAACTCATCCGTCTCAATGTAATCATATCAAAACTCACTCAAACACTCGTTTGTACACACATTCTAAGGGAATTTATTTCTATCCAACTAGTCATGAACTGCAGAAGATAATCTAGGGTCAATATACCATACCAGTGTGGTACTCGCTCCATTGTATAACCGCTCATCCATAAACTCACATCATACTTGAGCCACTCAATAGCAAAATAATATGTATATTCTTACTTTCTCAATATATCTCAGTATGTTCTTATCTAAATCATCTCTCAGTATAATATCACAAATGTACAATCAATAACTGGTACACTTCATAATTATAAGTCATTTAAGACAGGCTTCAAACAATTATACAACTTATTCATACATGCATTATCAATCCAAATAAATAATCACCTCAACAATTATGTCCAAAGACCAACCAACATGTTATCAATCTAAACAAATATAAGATACTATATTAAGTCTACTCCACATAAAATCGTAACCTACCTCAATCAAAGAATCCAAATCAATAACTACTTCACAATAGCCTTGCCTTTCCTCAACGCCTCAGAATATTCGAAGTCTATAATAAAATATAATAAGAGTAATTAATTATTTACTTCTCAAATTCAAGATTTGGAAATTCAAACCCACTAACTCTACCCTTATTCGAAGTCTGTAGCATTTTCCAAGGGTCAATTATCCATGAACTAGTCTCACATTATTCACATTATCATTCTTTATGGAGTTTCTACTCCAATTTCCCCTTTTCAATAATTTTTATGCTAAAGATAACATTTTTATGAAACTCAAGGTTCTCATTCATCACTAATCATATTGTAGAACAATAATTACCAACTAGGAAGTGTTAATGTACATCCTAGAGGCTTTTTAGATGATTAATACATCTACCCATAGCTCTTCTCACCCTTTTCATGAACTTAGAGTTCTAATCCAATAAAAATCCCTCTTGCGATTCTACAAAGATAATCGATTACTAAAAGAAAAGGTTAATGGAAAAGCTTACCTTAAAAAAAGAGAATCACACTGTCCTTGAGAAAATCTCCTTCTTAGATCTCTAAAATGAGGTTTTGGAGTTTATGAAATAAAACCAAAAAAATTTAACTGAAGTAGACATTCTGCCTCCTATCATTCACTGCAGCGGCCGTTTCCTTGCTATGGAAAGACCGATGTGGTGAGCCCTAATGGAATTGAATAGCCTCATCATGGTGGGACTTCAACTTCTATGGTGGTCTCGCTACAACAAGACTCCTTCTGCTGAAAAGGTCCCTTAATCAGAAACTCGAGAACTCTGCACAATTGCTCTATTTAACAATACACTTTCAAGTTTAAGACATCATAAAACTACCTCATTGCAGCAGCCACTATAATCACCTACTATGAATTCACTCGAGTCCCTGAATTTCCTACGGAGGTCAAGATTACTAGGTCACCCCTAACAGAACATGACAACACAAATTACAATCTCATGAATCACAATTAACCACAATTAGACATAACACATGTGTTTCACCTTAAATCACCCCACTTTGAGATTTTATTTACTCAACTCTCTGGGTCAAATGCTAATAGGGTACTTAGGCCCTAACTATTCTATAATAACTGAGAGGGTTGTTACGACAATTGACTAATATCAACTTGAATAGCTGAAACATTATCCAGCTCAAACTTACCTAGCATTTACTGCATAGTAATGAACACTCTACTGGGCTCTAAATAGTCTCGGTGACCTGTAGATATTAGTTTGAGTAGAACCTCAATCTTATCATAGCTCTTGGACAAAAATTTCCCTTGAGCTATAACATCTAGAAGAGATTTTGAGTCTGGCCTCAACCTTTTAATGAAACTATGCCCAATGATGTCCTTGGGCTACTGGTGGTATGGACAATCTCTCAAATATCCCTTGTACTTCTCTCAATCTTGGGGAAGGGATTCAACATCTTTCTGAATAAACCTGAGAATTCTGCCTCTAAGATCTTTTGTTCTTCTAGATAAGAAGAACCTATTAAGAAGCTTTTGAGACAAAGTATCCTAATGACGTGATATATCCTACAAGCTTATTTTATAACCATTGTTTTGCCCCTCTAATCAGTGAGAAAGGGAACAATGCCAACTTCACGTACTTATCTAAAACATTCTTGTAATGGAAGTTGTCACTCAGTTCTATAAACTCTTGTAGGTGCTTTTGTGGGTTTTCATGTGATTTACTCTCATATTGACAAATGTTCTGCACTAATCGCACCGTGTGCTCTTTAAGATCAAATTTTTTGATAATTGCTAGCTTGACTATTGCCTTGGAGGCATTCTCCTGATTTGACCTAGCAAAGTTAAGCACATGGATCCATCCTTGCATCCTAACAAGATGTTGTTCTTTATTTGGATTCATGTTTTGATTTACTTTATCTCCCATATTCTGCACCTTCTAACCATTCATTCTATTTTATGGTCAAAGGGAATCAACGGACCGCCTCGACTCCAAGTATTGAGTATAAACTTCTTAAAATATGTAATATAGCAAAACTAACAACTCAAGGTAAAAACTGAATAGATTGATAAAAACTCAAAGTAGTGTATCAATTTCTAATAAATCCCTGATAACAACACCAAAAACTTATTGAATCTTAACACATACGCAAGTGTACACGATCTAAAAAGTAATATAGGACTTGTAAGTCCCGACATAAATCCCATAAGGATTTGACAAATTGATCAACTAGTTTGAATTTTTATAGTTGCTATTCAATAAGAAACAAATAGTAAAGAGTGAATTTATATTTCAAAAGTAAATAAAAGTAAATCGGAGTAACTCGTAGATTATTAGTTTGAAATTCTTATTAGAGGGATGATTCAGGATTATGTTATTTTGACAAACTTGTTGAGTCTCCAAATAACTTTTTAGCTAATTCCTGACTTACTAGTTGCAAATTGATATTTGTGATGTTGAATGTCTTTCCAAATAAACTGTACGCCTACTTGACTATTCCTAAGACTTATATTCTTTTGGTCATTGATCGATAGTGAAGGACATATATTTCTCTTCCGTATCAGTGTAACACCCCAGAATTCGAATCAGCTAACAAACCTCGAATCCATAAAATCCCACAACTTGTTGGACAACACGGGCAGCCGCCACGGGCGTCAGAGCTATGATGGGCCATGGGGCGCACAGTGGGAAGCATCCAGTGACTCTTGGCCATAATTCCTCCCAGCCAAATGGGGGGTCACGGGGCATCATGAATGCGATGACCCATGGGAACCCGCTATCAAAATACTCCAGTGATTTCCCTCTACCTTCCTTTCTCCGATGGGCATCACCACGAGCGTCATTGCTGTGACGGCCCATGGGACCACATCGTCAGAACCCTCCAGCATCCCAGGATTTCAGACCTTCCATCAGATACATTGGCCGATGGGTTGTCATGGGTACGACGCTTATCAGGCAGCCCGTGAGGCGGCAATCTTCCTGCAGCTTTTTATTTTAAGTTAGGGGTATTTTGGTCTTTTCCCCTATTCTATAACCCCTAAGTGAGGTCATTTTGGCCATTTTTAGTAGTATTTTATTCCCTAATACCCTAAATTCTTATCATTCTAAGTCATTCGATTCCCAAAAGAAGAAAGAGTTCCTGTTCTCCAAGTCTCAATCTCCAAGTTCAAGTCCCTTTCTAAGTCATTCGATTCCCAAAAGAAGAAAGAGTTCCTGTTCTCCAAGTCTCAATCTCCAAGTTCAAGTCCCTTTTCTTTTCAATTTCAGTTGAGTTAACTTCAATTAAGGTATATGGGTATTCAACAATGGGTTCCTTTCACCCTTGTGCCTAAAACCCCGAATTCTTATTTTGATTTATGAACTTGGGAAATTAGGATTTTGATTCAAATTGGGGAAAACTTATGAAATCAGCTTTTGAGCATCAATTTATGGTTTCTCATTACTAATCTATGATTTATTTGAAGTCCCTTAATTGATTTCAAAATCCCATGCATTAGAGTTGATTTCTAGCATGATTCCATTGAATTGCATATTTTCAAATGGAAATTTGACATGTTAAGATAACATGATCTTATGTATTCATGAAATTGCATGCCTAATTCTTCAAGTCATGAATTTAGAAAGAAAAATATATTTTGAATTATGGCTATGCTAAGTTTTAAGATTTATGAACTCAAAGTGCATAACATCAGATATGTCTCTATGCTATTCGAATAGATATGACATCAGATATGTCATCAGTTTTGGCATCAGATATGCAACAAGTATGATATGAGCTATATGTATTATTTTGGGAGTAGTATTTAGCACCGAGCACCGATGGTTCAGATAACCTAATTCCAGAACTACGTGCCATCGTAGGTTGCCCTCTATGGCTCATGACAGGATTCTATTCACATGGTTCTAACCTTGGCCAGTTAGGACAACCTTTTTCAGTATGGGTGCATGACACTGGACTCCGTGTAGCTCACCATGATTTATGTCAGTTATTATAAACTCCCGTATGAAAGTTTTAAGATTTATGCTCTTCTATTTCATGTTTTCACCTTTAACTCTGATCTTGACTTATGATTTCTCTCATGATGCATGAATTCAGTTTTAACTATGTTCTAAGTATGTTGTATCACATTCATGCATGTCTCACATATTTAGTACATCATATAGTACTGACACATATTTTGTGATGCATCCTATTATGATGCAGGTTCAGGTTCTACTCCCCAGGCGCGTGACTAGTCATTGTCAGCTATCCGTACTAACATGGTGAGTCCTCATCATCCGAGGACTGTAGTTATGAGTAGTGTTTTTATGTATTTTTCCTATTGGATTTCTGAGTTAGTTGGGGTTTTGTCCCATCAACTCATATTTCAGATTTAGAGGCTTCAGACATAGCTAGTTTGTAATCTGGTTTAGTATTTCGTAGATTTTATCCCATTTTAGTGTGTGGATTTCTATCTTTGTTATGTATGCTTATGCTTTATTTTCTTAAATATATCTGAGTACGCTATGACCAAGGGTTAACTTGGAATACTTGTGATCCCGGGTCCCATGTTACATCTAGGGGGTAGCATTGGGGCATGAAAAACTTGGTATCAGAGCCTCAGGTTCAATAGTCCTAGGGTGTCTGAAGCCGCATAGAGTAGAATCTCTTTCATGTTTGGGAAGTGCACCACACTTATGAGAGGGCATATATGAGATGTCTTAGGAAAAGTTCACTTCTTTCATGATCAATATCGTGCGATAGAGTTTAACTCTGGTAATCCTCTAATCTATTCTTGTTACATTTCAAATTATGCCTCCTCGCCATGCTATGACTTGCTGGGACAATGCTCGAAATGCAAATCCTCCGATTCCAGACCCCGAGGTCACGAATATGGAGTTTTTTAATGCTATTCACATGTTGTCCTAGACTATGGCTGCCCAAGCCAATCAGCAGGCTCATATCCCCATTTACCCTCAAGGTGGGGCAGTGGCCCGAGTTAGAGATTTTATCCGTATGAACCCGCCGGAATTTTTGGGTTCGAAAGTTGGTGAGAATCCGCTTAACTTTATGGATGAGGTAAAGAAGATCTTTGAGGTGATGCAGGTTGTAGGAGTTGAGGGTGTCAAGCTAGCTTCCTACCAGCTAAAGGACGTGGCTCATACCTGGTTTACTAAGTGGAAGGAGGCTAGAGCTAGGGATGTGGTCCCTATAACCTGAGAGTGTTTTGAGAGGGCTTTCCTCGATTGGTTCTTTCCCAGAGAGTTGAGGCAAGCTAAGGACGAGGAGTTTGTGAACTTGAGGCAGGGATCGGTGTCAGTCCAGAAGTATAGTTTGAGGTTTACTCAGTTATCTAGGTATGCTCAATCTATGATAGCGGACCCGCAGGATCAGATGAGTAAGTACATTTATGGAGTATTGGATTTGGTGAAGAAACAGTGCAGGTCCGCTATGCTATTGAGTGATATAAAAATTTCATGACTCATGACTCATGCTCATCAGAGTGAGAGAGACAAGTTGAGGGAGATGGATAGGGAGGACAAGAGGGTTAGATTCGAGGGTTCAGGTTTTGGCCATCATAGGTCCAGAGGCGGACATTGCTCTTTGTTTCAGAAGAAGTCATCGAGACCCCTTCATTCTTTAGCCAGTGCTCCTACCTAGGCCCCCAGGACTCTGCATGATCAGTTTAGTAGAGGTTCAGGTTCACAGTCTTAGGGTAGTGTTGCAAGAGGGCCTTGTCACCCTATTTGCAATAAGTGTGGAAAGAATTATTCGGGGGAGTGTCGGTTGGACACATGTGGTTAATATGGGTGTGGGCAGGTTGGACACATGATCAAGGATTTCCCTTCAGATAAGAAGGGACAGGAAGGTAGTAGGACTCAGTCTGCCCCAGCAGCATCAGGGAGTCGACCAGCCTAGCAGGGTGTTGCTTCTAGTTCTGGTGGTCAGCGCTAGAACCGCCTTTATGCCATGTCCTCACGTCAGGACCAGGAGAGTTCATCAGACATTGTTACTGGTATGTTGAAAGTCTTCTTTATAGATGTGTATGCCTTATTGGATCTCGGTGCCTTCTTATCTTTTATAACCCCTTATGTTGCTTGTAGGTTTGAGATTTGTCCTGATCAGCTTTTAGAACCCTTTTGTGTTTCTACTCCTGTTGGTAATCAGTCTTAGCTAAAAGAATCTACCAAAATTGCCCTATCTCAGTCATTCATAGAGTTACTTCAGCGGATCTAGTAAAGTTAGAGATGACTGATTTTGATATTATTCTTGGTATGGATTGGTTGTATGCATGTTATGCCTCGGTCGATTGTCGTACTCGAGCTATCAATTTTAAGTTTCCAAATGAACCTGTCCTAGAATGGCAAGGTAGTCCTCCATCCTCGAAAGGTCATTTAATATCTTACCTTAAGGCTAGGAAGATGATCTCTAAGGGTTATGTTTATCATATAGTTTAGGTTGTGGACACAGAGTTCGAAGCCCCATCTCTTCAGTCTGTTCCCATTGTGAATGTGTTTCCAGAAGTGTTTCCTGAAGATTTGCTCGGAGTCCCTCCCGAACAGGAGATCAACTTTGGAATAGATCTTCTTCTAGATACGAATCCTAGCTTTATTCCTTCCTATAGAATGGCTCTCGTAGAGCTCAAGAAATTAAAGGATCAGTTGAAAAACCTTCTTGACAAGGGTTTTATTTGACCCAACATCTCTCCATGGGTTGATCCAGTCTTATCCGTGAGAAAGAAAAATGGTTCCCTCAGAATGTGTATTGACTACCATCAGTTGAACAAGGTCACAATCAAGCATAAGTATCCCATTCCTAGGATTGATAACTTGTTCGATTAGCTTCAGGGTGCTAGTTTCTTCTCCAAGATCGACCTTAGATCCTGTTATTATCAGCTTCGTGTTAGAGAGGGTGATTGCTTATTCTTAGAGATAGCTTAAGATTCATGAGAAAATTACCCTACTCATGATCTTGAGTTAGTAGTCATGGTTTTTGCTTTGAAGATTTAGAGACACTACTTGTATGGTGTTCACATAGATGTATACACCGATCATTAAAGTCTTCAGTATGTGTTCACTCAAAAGGAATTGAATCTTCGTCAAAGGAGATGGCTTGAGCTTCTCAAGGATTATGATATGAGTGTGCTTTATCATCTAAGTAAGGCCAACATTGTAGTGGATGCACTTAGTATATTATCTATGGGTAGTGTGTCTTTGGTTAAAGACGAAAATAAGGAATTGGCCAAGGATGTTCATCGACTTGCTCGATTGGGAGTTCGCCTTATCGATTCGATAGAAAGTGGTGTTATTGTTCAGAATGGTTCTGAATCATCTTTGGTAGCTGAAGTTACAAAAAAGCAAGACAGTGATCCTATTTTGCACCAGTTGAAGGGTGCAGTCCAACAGCAAAGGGTAGAGGTTTTCTCCCAAGGGGGAGATGGTGTGCTTCGATATCAGGATCGATTGTGCATTCCTGACATAGACTTGTTGAGACAGTAGATTTTGATAGAGTCTCATAGCTCTAGGTATTCTATTTACCTCGGTGCCACCAAGATGTACAGATGCCTATGGGAAGTCTTTTGGTGGAATGGTATGAAAAAGGACATACCAGGCTTTGTGGCTAAGTGTCCCAATTGTCAACAAGTGAAAGTAGAGCATTAACGACCAGGCGGTATGACTCAGGATATTGATCTTCCTACTTAGAAATGGGAAGCGATCAATATGGATTTTATTACTGGTTTGCCTCATACCCGAAGGCAACATGTTTCTATTTGGGTGATTGTTGACAGGATGACTAAGTCATCCCACTTCTTGGCCGTTAAGACTACGAATTCAGACGATGATTATGCCAGACTCTACATTTGGGAGATAGTCCGATTGCATGGTGTTCTGTTGTCTATCATTTCTGACAAGGGTACTCAGTTTACTTCTCAGTTTTGGAAGTCATTTCAGAGAGGTCTTGGTACCCAGGTTAAGCTTAGCACAACTTTTGACCCTCAGACGGATGGGCAGGCAGAGCATACTATTCTGACTTTGGAGGATATGTTGAGAGCTTGTGTGATTGATTTCAGAGGTAATTGGGATGATCACTTACCTCTTATCGAGTTTGCCTATAATAACAACTTTCATTCTAGCATACAAATGGCTCCTTATGAGGCACTTTATAGGTGGAGGTGTAGATCTCCTATTGGTTGATTTGAGGTAGGTGAGGCAGCTTTGATCGGCCCAGATTCGGTTCATGAGACTATGGAAAAGGTTCAGATCATTAGGGAGAGGTTGACAGAAGTCTTATGCAGATGTGAGGAAGATAGAATTGGAGTTTGAGGTTGATGATTTGGTTTTTTCTGAAGGTGTCACCCATGAAGGGTGTAATGAGATTTGGTAAGAGAGGAAAACATAGTCCCCGCTATGTGGGTCCTTATTGGATTCTTAGGAGAGTTGGTGGTGTTGCTTATGAGCTGGATTTGCCAACAAAATTAGAAGCAGTTCATCCAGTTTTCCATATTTCCTTGTTGAAGAAGTGTGTTGATGATCCAACCTTGATTTTCCCTTTGGAGGATGTGGTTGTGAAGTATAGCCTTACTTACGAGGAAGTTCCCGTGGAGATTCTTGATCGTCAGATTCGGAGGTTGAGAAACAAAGAAGTTACTTTGGTAAAGTTCCTTTGGAGAAATCAGCTAGTTGAGGGAGCTGCTTGGGAAACAGAAGCAGCCATGAAATCCAAGTACCCTCATCTCTTTCCTTCCGATCCAATTTAAGCCTAAGGTAATAGTTTTATTCTCACTATATTCCTCCGGTCCTATTCCATCAGTTTCTCTTATGATCCTAGCATGCATTCATGTTTTTCAAAGTTAGTTCTATCACGTTTCAAGTTGAAAAGCTCAGTTTTCATGTTTGACCTTGAAGTTCATGTTTTGTTGTAGGGTTGGGCTATTTTCTCTCAAGATTTTCCTTGCTTAGTCTTCATTCTAGGATGAATGATCCCATGGGGAAAATATTGTAACACCCCAGAATTCAAATTAGCTAACAAACCTCGAATCCAGAAAATCTCACAGCTTGTTGGACACCACGAGTAGCCTCCACAGGCATTGGAGCTCCCACAGGCCGTGAGGCGCATCGTGGGAAGCGTCCAGTGACTCTTGGCCATAATTCATCCTAGCCTGATGGTGGTCACGACGGGCATCACGAATGCGATGGCCTGTGGGAACCCGCCTTCGGAATGCTCCAGTGATTTCCCCCTTGCCTTCCTTTCTCTGATGGGAATCACCATGGGCATCGTGGTTGCGACGGCCCATGGGACCATATACTTAGAACCCTCAGCGTCCCAGGATTTCAGACCTTCCCTCAGATGCCTTGGCTGATGGGCCATCGTGGGTACGATGCCCGTCGGGTAGCTCGTGAGGCAGCAATCTTCCTGCAGCCTTTTATTTTAAGTCAAGTGTATTACAGCCTTTTTCCCTATTCTTTAACCCCTAAGTGAGGTCGTTTTTGCCATTTTTAGTAGGGCTTTATTCCCTAATACCCTAAACTCTTATCATTCTAAGTCATGCGATTCCCAAAAGAAGAAAGAGTTCCTCTTCTCCAAGTCTCAAGCTCCAAGTTTCCTTTTCTTTTCAATTTCAGTTGGGTTAGCTTCAATTAAGGTATGTGGGATAATGAGTTCTTTTAACCCTTGTGCCCAAAACCCTGAATTCTTATTTTGATTTATGAACTTGTGTAATTAGGGTTTTGATTTAAATTGGGGAAAACTTATGAAATCAGCTTTTGAGCATCAATTTATGGTTTCTCATTACTAATCTATGATTTATTTGAAGTCCCTTAATCGATTTCAAAAGCCCATGCATTAGAGTTGATTTCTAGCATGATTCCATTGAATAGCATGTTTTCAAACAGAAATTTGACATGTTTAGATAACATGATCTTATGTATTCATAAAATTACATGCCTAATTCTTCAAGTCATGAATTTAGAAAGAAAAGTATATTTTGAATTATGGCTATGCTAAGTTTTATGATTTATGAACTGAAAGTGCATAACCTCAGATAATTCTCTATGCTTTTCGAACAGATATGACATCAGATATGTCATCAGTTATGATCAGTTTTGGCATCAGATATGCCACAAGTATGATATGAGCTATATGTATTATTTTGGAAGTACTATTTAGCATCGAGCGATGAGGGTTCAGATAACCCAAGTCCAGAACTATGTGCCACTTTAGATTGCCCTCTGTGGCTCATGACAGAACCTATTCACATGGTTCTAACCTTGACTGGATAGAACAACCTTTTTCAGTGTGAGTGCATGACATTGGACTCTATGTAGCTCACCATGGTTTATGTCGGTTATTAGAAACTCCCGTTTGAAAGTTTTAGGATTTATGCTCTTTTATTTCATGTTTTCAGCTTTATCTATGATCTTGACTTATGATTTCTCTCATGATGCATGAATTCAGTTTTAAATATGTTCTAAGTATGTTGTATCACATTCATGCATGTCTCATATATTCAGTACATCCAATAGTATTGACGTATATTTTGCGCTGCATCCCATTACGATGCAGGTTCATGTTCTACTCCCCAGGCGCGTGGCTAGTCGTCGTCAGCTATCCAGACTAACATGGTGAGTCCTCATCATCCGAGGACCATAGTTATGATTATTGTTTTTATGTCTTTTTCCTATTGGATTTCTGAGTTAGTTGGGGTTTTATCCCATCAACTCCTATTTCAGATTTAGAGGCTTCAGACATAGCTAGTTTGTATTCTGGTTTGGTATTTCGTAGACTTTATCCCATTTCAGTGTGTGGATTTCTATCTTCGTTATGTATTCTTTCGCTTTGTTTTCTTAAATATATCTGAGTACGCTATGACCAAGGGTTAACTTAGGACACTTGTGGTCCTGGGTCCCGTGTTACGTCTAGGAAGTAGCCTCGGGGCGTGACAATCAGCTAAGCAAGCTAATGGGTATATTCCTATCAATGTTAGAAAATCGTTTTCCATTCCCAATAGAGTTCACGACCAAGCTCTACCTTCCCTTATTGCGTACATAATTTCTCTATTTCTAGTACAAACTACGCACCATACATAGTTTTTCATAGGTTTTCAAGCTTCCAAACAATTATGACCAAGAGAAGATAAATAACTCAATAAAATAATAGAAATCAAACCAAACAATATGATATTCAAATTACAATTTTCATGTCTTTAACCACAACCTTAAATACTATTAGTTTAGCAACTCACAAACTAATTACAAGATAAAGAATTCATGAATAGATAGTGATTCAATCATAAAAAGCAATGAAAGGAGAAGAAAAACAGGAGATGTTCCTCTGAAGTACGTGAATTTTCCTATGTTCAAAATAGTGAAAAATGGCTGAAAATAGTATTTATATGGTTACAAAAGGGTCCGAGTTGGATCCAGGTCATCTAGATTGCTCCATGACATTTTAGGCCTAGAATTTGTACTATGGCGGGGCCTGGGGAAGTGCATAGGGCTGGGCCATAGGCTATTTTGGCAGTTCACACACCTCAGCGTGTGGAGGACTCATTTTTGCACTACGGGAGTGCCGCCCAGGGTCTTTTCATAGCGTATTTTTTTAATTTTTTCTTTATGTTTTGCTTTCATTAAGCTTCTGTCTAAATCTACCATCCTTGGATATGCTCCGGATCACTCTCTTTGGCTCCTACTCAGACTTTAAAGCTCAATTAGCACTTCAATATGCTCCAATTCTGTGCAAAATCCCCCTTTCTTTATCCTCCACACTAAAACAAGCTACGTAAGCATATTTCATGTAAAGTAAGCTTAAAATCATATTAAAACAAGTAAAAGGTGAGGAAAACTATAGTATAAAATCATGAATTTTAGCCTCACAATCTCATCTAAAAGATAAAACAAAGATAAATGTATTAGTATTTTGTTCGAAGATACATAAATAATACAAGTTATATACATAAATTTTAAAAATAATTAAATAAAGCTGTAAAATTGAGCTTTTTTTTTTGCTTTTTTGTTCAATTATTTGTCAAAAATATTACGGTTTCAACCTATGTTTACTCTATTTTTATACTCCTTAAACTCCAATTATTAAACAGGCCTAAAAGGAAAAAAATAGTTAGTCCAAATATACTCTGCCCTATGGTGTGGCATTGTAAAATAATTAAAACTCACATTTATTTTGTATTTATAAATAAGAAATAATAAAGGTTTGATTAAAGGAAGCTCGAATATATAGAAATAAAATATTAGGCGAGATATTCAGTCGAGTCATGATTGCGAATACTGGTTTCTCATCAACAAATCCTAGAATGAAACCACAATACGTTCATCAATTTTATTTTACTTAAATTTAATTTTTCGTCATTGCCTTTTTTTGAAGAGCCCAATCGAGGGACATTTATTCCAAAGGAGCGGGTCTCAAATTAAATTTCATCCGTCAATATAGTGTGTAGCATCTGTTCAAATCAGTGTAGTATCCAAAAATAGTAAAGCATATGGACAAAAATTGCCAAAAATAGTTTGAAAAATACCCAACAACATTGATGATGGTAGTATATCATCATAATGATGATTGTCTGATGAAAAAGTGCAAATTCAGTAGCAAAGTCAGCGAAAAAGATCACAACAACAACAACTACAATGATCTCAAGAATACTGCTGAAAAAAGAGAGACAACATAAAAAAATCACTAGAATTAAGGCAACACAGAATTAGTAAAGGATAATGATGAACATAAAAGTGATTTGATATGATGTAGCAACAATAGATAAAAGTAGACAAAATGAAAAAGCCATGAATATCTCAGGAAAGTCTGGCATCTATGGAATTTGCTGGAAGATTAGCAACTCTGCCATATCTTTGTGCCAATAATGATTAGGAGGATAGGGGGTTCAGTGATGGAATTGCTTCCACTACTTTTATCAAAGAAACGCTTGAGAGACAAAGATACGACCAGATTTGAGCATCAATGGTGTAGACCACCATTTTCCATAAACAATAATGGATCAGAGGGAGATGGTAAGGGAGAATGATATGGTGGTGGAGTTACTTCAACAACGGATCGTCGGGGTCATACAAATCTAGGTAGATCTAATCATTTCCAGGCGTTACAATGGTGGAATAGACGAGAGAGGGAGAACAGGTAGCAGGGTTCACTTGCTTCAGCATTGTGAGTTCGTAGGAGAAAATGAACAGTGAAAAATGAAATCCCCTCATAGAAGGAGACTAAGAGCATAAGGTTGATGCCCTTTTTCTTAGAAAAATAGTCTGATGTATTGTGATGTTAACAGATGATCCAAAATAATTATCCCCCTCCCATAATTTATAATACAAAATAACCTCTTTTTTATCCAAAAAATAAAAGACCTCCTCTCTTTGTCCCCTTGAGACATAATTTAGTCCTTCGATTATAGTCTCATGGGTTGTCTACCCTCTTAATCATTAGATGAAAATGTATTAATAAAAAGGTAAAAGCTATAATTAGTTATGTCAAATATCACCTTTAATAAAGGTGACAAGACCCTGACTTGACCAAATTTTTACTCCATATTTAAAATAAATTTAATCTAATTTTTTGCATTGATGAACTATATTAAAATTATAAATAATACTCCCTCTGTCCCACTTTATATGACTCACTTTTCTTTTTAGTCAGTCCCAAAAAGAATGACACATTTCCATTTAGTAAGAATTTAACTTTAAAATGCCCATTTTACCTTTAATGAAATGATTTACAACCACACAAATATCTAAGACTCATTTTAGACCACAAGTTTCAAAAGTCTTTCTTTCTTTCTTAAAGTCCATGCCAAGTCAAAGTAACTCATATAAAATGGGACGGAGGGAGTATAAAAGAAAATATGATGTGAATACGTAAAGACTAAAAATATAATTGAATTTTAAAATTTACTACGTTGTAGAGAATAAAAATATAATATTGTAAAAAATTATGATTATTGAAATTAATTGAAATGATAATAAATTAATAAAATTTCTAATATTTATGAAATTAAGGATGATTATCAATAAATTATAAAAAGTTAAAAATATGATAATAAGTTGATAAAAAATCTAAAAGAATTATAATTATCAGTAAATTATTAAAAATTGAGGAAATGTGTATATATATATATTTTGTTCACTTTAACGACCAGGAAGCCTGGATATGTTAATTTTAAGAATGGAGAGACAAACTTGAGTGTCAATAGCTTGTCCCTTTTTGACAAGATATGATATAGAAGCCTTCAGGCAAAAATATTGACGTGTAGCCAATTTTGCTTGACAAAAAATTGCGGCCAAACTCTGATTTTTGTGTTACCTACAGAACTCAAATTGTACGAGAATCAAGCAATATATAGTTCATGAATTAATGAAAATTGTCTCGTATCCTATTGTTTGTGTCGGACTGTGCTATGAAATTGATTAAAAGGAAATATTTTTTTTGGGAATGACAGTATTTGCATATTCTCGACATCTCCTTCGAAATTACCCAGTGTCGACTTGTACAATGTTGAGGATTTAAGACTATGTAAAAGAGTGATTATAATATGGTTATGATCGAACTATGCATAGAGCTTCCTACATATCCCAGGTATCATGAGCATCAGGTCAGTGTTGTTTGAAAATATGATTCTAATAGAAAGTGCATTGGTTGGTGTGGGTATGACCGAGCTTTGGCATTTTAAATTCCTATATATTTTAGATTTCACGAGAAATCAGGCTATATGTAATTTTAAAATACAAAAGTTATAGCAAATTTTGAACAACTCTCAAAATTTGCCCTAGTGTTATAATGAAACTATTTTCTTTTGTGATGATAGTATAAAAGATTCTAGCACGAATGGAGTTGATACGTTCATAATCAAGTTGATATTAACTACATTTCCTAGATGGAGAAATCATACCAGATGTAGTTCGAAAGAATAATAGAAAATGAGAAATGCTCGATAAATATTTCTAATAAAGTCCTTTGATAGGAGAATGAATATGAACTTTCAAAATTTGTCCCAATGTGAAGTTATGATGACACTAGAACTTAAAATGGAATATTAAGAATGATAGTTAAGTAAAAACTTGGGGAAAATGAGTCAAGTAGAGTTCTGGATGAATCTTTGACTTTGCTAATGAGTTTGACATTCCTCATTAGCCTTGCCCCAGTTTGCTGCTTAGAGAAAGTTTTAATTTTTAATGTGTTGACCTACACAAGATAGAAGTGACAGAATACCAATGAAATTTAAATTTATAAGCTGATAATAGTAATGTAAAAGAGAAAAATATAGAGAGTGTAGCAAAATAAGTGTTGTAGTTATTGATTTGTTGATCTGCTTCCGATCGACAAAGGATAATATAGTTGAAAGGTCTCATATTTTTTTAGTAGCATGTAATATAAGTTTTGAATTTCAAAGTGACATTGTAGTGTAGCCTCTGCCTAGTGGGACAAGCTTGTAATAGAGAGCCTCCGACTGGCGGGGTAATTTGCAATGTAAAAGCTTCTGATAGACGGGATGACTTATAATATAAGACTCTGAATGGCAAGGCATCTGTAATAAAGCTCGGATTGGTAGAGCAACTTGTAATAGAGGAATTTTTGAGTAATTGTAATAAAAGCTTTGACTTGAAAAGTAAATGCAATGAATGCTCCGACTGACATCGTAACTTGTAACGTAAAAGCCTCCGACTGGTAGGGAAATTGTAATGTAAAAGGCCTCAGGCTGGCGAAGCAACTGTAATGTATTGGGCCTTCGGCTAGTAGGGCAATTGCAATATAAAGGGCCTCTGGCTGGCAGGGTAACTGTAAGGTAAAGGGACTTCAGATGGTGGGGAAATGTATTGTATAGGGCCTCCAACTGGCACAACAACTGCAATGTAAAGGGACTATTGTTGGCAGGCCAACTATAATGTAAAAGACCTCAAACTTGTAGAGAAATTATAATGTAAGAGTTCTATGGTGTATCCCATTGTTAGTGTAACACCCCAGAATTTAGACCAGATTAAAAAACCCAAAACTCAGAAAAACTTAAGAAAACTCCATCTCCAGTCAAGCCCTACGGGCTGACCCACGGGCGTCGTGGACACGACGGCCCATCAGGGTCCCTGTGGGAAGGGCCCAGAGGCTTATTCCAAGCCAGATCCATCCAAATGGGGGACCCAATGGGCATCGGAGGTCAGACAGACCATAGTCTAGCCCGTGAGAAGGAGTCAGCGCCCCAGTCCCAACCTCTCTTGCCCCAATGGGCAAATTGCCACGGGAGTTGCCGAAGCGACGGGCCATGGGTATGCCTGTGGGAATGGTCTAGGGGGCCATTTAGGTCTGTCCTATCCAGATTCCCTGGCTGACATGCCATCGCAGGTCCGACGCCCATCAGACGGCCCGTCCGATGGTGACTTTTCTGAAATTTCCAGTTTTAAGATAGGGATATTTTGGTCTTTTTTTGATTCTTTTAACTCCGATCCTAAGTTTTTCTTCGAGTAATTAAAGGGTTTTACTCTATTTCCTTCATTACTCCCAAATTCAATCGACACTTAGTAACATTAGACAAGACCAGAAGCGCTTTCTCTTAAGAACAAGGCAGGGGGTTTCCTCCTAGTTCAACCCCAAAATCAAAGGTTCTACCGTAGAATCTTCCTCCAGGTATGTGGAATTTCACTATTGGGTTCATTTCACCCATTATGTCCCTAGAACTCAGTCAGTTTCTTTAGTTTCCCCATGATTTCTTAGACCTAGGGTTATAAACCCTAGAGGTTTTCCTTGTTGTTCAGATGCTATAACATATATGATGTTTAGTTTATGTTCTTGGAGAATTAGTGTAGCCTCATGTGTAGATTTCAGAAACCCTAGCTTGTGTAACTTCAGTATTTCATGAATTATACTTGCTAGGCAGATCATCCAGACCATCATGCTTCAGAATTTGAATGCCATATCTTTCAGTATATATATATATATATGTTGCATTCTCATATTATATCAGTATTTTGAGCTATCCAGTATTATAGTCACATGTTAGCTTGTATTCAGTTGGGAGTAGACTTAGTACCGAACGGACGAGGGGATGAAGGCTTAGCTGTCAGTTTAGGCTGAGACCTTTAGTAGCAGTCCTCAAGCCCCAAAACTATGGTTCCACCGTAGGTATGAAAGGGGTCAGCTGCCAGATTAGGCTGGTCAACTTTGTCCCTTGTGGACATCAATTTAGTGGATCCACGTCAGACTTGTTCATACCCTTGGCAAGGTATGAACACCCTTCCATCTAGGGTTACAGGTTGGCTCCATAGTTAGTTCAGCTTGGGTTATGTCGGTTAATAGTATCTCCCACAATTAGATTTATGTTTCATTGACTATGTATTCATCACTCATTATCAACATTCAATTCAGCATGTTATATCTTCATAATTAGTACTTGGTCATTGCATCCAGCTAGTGTTCAGTCTGCGCTTCAGTATATATTTATATTTCCATGTTTTGTTATCATATTGTTCAGTTTGGCCCATATCCCGCATGCTCAGTACATTCGAAGTACTGACGCATACTTTTGTGCTACATCATTTTATGATGTAGGTTCAGGCGTTCAACATCTAGATCGTACTTAGCTCAACTTCTGGTCTGTATTCAGCAGCTGCAGTGGTGAGTCCTCATCGCTCTAGCACGATAGACATTTTTTACTTTTTAGTCTTTATCTTTTAGTTTCATACTTGTTAGAGTTAGCTAGGGGCATATCCCAACAACTCACATCAGTTAGAGGCTTTCGGACATAGACTAGATTCATCTTAGGTTGTTAGTGTTATTTTCAGTCATCACTACACTCTTCATATATTTTTATATATTCAGACATTTTGGGACATGCCCCATTTCAGATACTAAACCATTTTTAGCTTCCGCACGGTGCATGTTTTAATTGAGCTTGTATAGATATTCCATTCCATGGGTTAGCTTGGGGTCACTTGTGACACTAAGCACTGTGTGACATCTAGGGGTAGCTTCGGGGAGTGACAAACTTGGTATCAGAGTATCAGGTTTAAGTGTCCTAGGGTGTCTGAAAGTCATGTCAAGTAGAACCTTATTCATGAGTGTGAAGCATGTCACAATTATAGGGGAGGAGCTATGAGGCGTCATTAGGAAAAACTTCCCTTCTTTCTTTTCCAGCTCGTTCTATAGAGTGTAAACTCTATTTAATCTCCTTGTAACTCCTTCTCTTCGCATTTTAGAAAATACCTCCCAGAAGAGCTAACGGTATGAATCAGCCAGCAGCTTCAGCAGACCTATTGAATGAGCAAGTCACGCATGCCAAATTAAGGGCTGCTTTCCAAGTTCTTGCTCAGGCCATGACCGATCAGGTCAATCAACAAGCTGCGGAACCATCTCCATCTTAGACTAACACTGCTGTCGCAAGAATATGGGACTTCACTCAGATGATCCCTCTAAAATATCATGGGTCTAAGTCAGAAGAGGATCCGCAAGAGTTCCTCGATGACATCCAAAAGGTAACAGGTATAATCGGTGTCACTCCAGTCGAGAATGCAGATTTAGCCACCTATCAGTTAAAGGAAGTGGCTTACACTTGGTACTAGTAGTGGAAGGAGTCTCGGGGTACTAATGCAGGTCTAGTGAGTTGGAATCTTTTCAAGACTGCCTTTCTGGACCATTTCTTCCCACTTGAGCTTAGGGAATCCAAGGTCCAGGAATTTATTAACGTGAAGCAGAATGACATGAGTGTAAAGGATTATGATCTCAAGTTCACACAGCTATCCAAGTATGCTCTAGCGATAGTAGCCAACTCTATAGCTCGTATGAGCAAGTTCGTGTATGGTGTGTCTGATGATGTGGTCAAGGAATGTAAGACCGCCATGCTCATTAAGGAAATGGACATCTCCAGATTGGTTACTTATGCTCAAAAAATTGAGGAGTAGAAAATCAAGGAAAGGGGATGAGACAGTAAGAGAGCTAGGACAGGTGACTTTAGCTACTCTAAGCAAAGGTCAGAGGGTGGTAAACGCTCTCAGTTCCGTCAGAAGACTTTAGATCCAGCTCTATCTTCTGCTAGTTCCCCAATGCCAAAGTTCAAGAAGGATCTACGGGATAGAGCATCCGGCTCTAAGTCCCAAGGTACAGTTACTAGAGGGTGCACTCATCCAGTGTGTAAGAAGTGTGGTAGAAACCACCAGGGTGAGTGCATGGCAGGTAGTGGGAATTGCTTTGGGTGTGGTAGGCCAGGCCACATAATGAGAGATTGTCCAGCCGCTTCTCAAAAGGGTAAGGATGTTTGCCCACAGATTCAGACTAGTTCTATAGCAGCACCAGCAGGTCACCCCACTCAGTGGGGTGCATCATCTGGTACAGGTGGTGGTCAGCTCCAGAACATATTGTATTCTTTTCAGGCTCGACAGGATCTGAAGGATTCTCCTGATGTGGTAACGGGTATGTTACGAGTCTTTAATAATGATGTCTATGCATTGTTAGATCCAAGGGCTATGCTTTCTTTTGTAACTCCATATATAGCAGCAAATTTCAGTGTCAGTCCTGAAATCTTCCCAGAACCCTTCTAAGTCTCTACTCTAGTGGGTGACCCAGTTATAGCTAGATGGTTATACAGAAATTGCCATATCACAGTCTCCCAAAAAGTCACCTCAGTAGACCTTGTAGAGTTAGAAATGATTGATTTTGATATCATTCTAGGCATAGATTGGTTACATTCCTGGTATGCCTCAGTCCATTGCAGAACTAGGATCATTCGATTTCAGTTTCCAAACGAGCCAGTCTTAGAATAGAAGGGTAGTAGCTCAGTGCATGTAGGTCAATTTATCTCTTTCCTTAAGGCCAGAAAAATGAGTTCCCAACTCTTGAGTCAGCACCAGTGGTGAATGAGTTCCCAGAAGTGTTTCCAGAAGATCTTCCCGGAATTCCTCCTGAAAGGGAAATCGACTTCGGAATAGATCTCTTTCCAGATACCCAGCCTATTTCGATTCCTCCTTACAGAATGGCTCTAGCTGAGCTTAGGGAATTGAAGGAACAGTTGAAAGACCTTCTAGATAAGGGCTTCATCAGACCTAGCATCTCTCCATGGGGTGCTCCAATATTATTTGTGCATAAGAAAGATGGTTCTCTCAGGATGTGCATAGACTACCGTTAGTTGAACAAAGTCACAATCAAGAATAAATATCACATCCCCAGGATTGATGACTTGTTCGACCAACTTCAGGGTGCTAGTTATTTTTCTAAGATAGACCTCAAATCCAACTATCATCAGCTTAGAGTCAGAGATAGTGACATCCCAAAGACAGCCTTCAAGACTCGGTATGGTCACTATGAATTTGTAGTTATGTCTTTTGGACTAACCAATGCTCCCATAGCTTTCATGGTTTTAATGAACAGGGTGTTCAAATAGTATTTGAACTTGTTCGTCATAATCTTTATTGATGCAATACTCATTTATTCTCGGAATAAGGAAGAGCATGCGACTCATCTGAGAGTTGTTCTTCAAACTCTCAAATATCGCCCAGCTATTCGCTAAGTTCAGCAAATATGAATTCTGGTTACAGTCTATCACTTTCCTTGATCATGTAGTATCCAGTGAAGGGATCCGAGTGGATTCTCAGAAAATTGAGGCAGTAAAGTGTTGGCCCAGACCCTCCTCTCTGACTGATATCAGAAGTTTCTTGGGTTTGGCCGGTTACTATAGGAGGTTTGTTTGAAGGATTTTCATCCATAGCTTCCCCATTGACCAAGTTGACGCAGAAAAAAGGTCAAGTTTCAGTGGTCAGATGAGTGTGAGAAAAGTTTCTTAGAACTGAAGACCAGGTTGACTACATCCCTCATTTTGACTCTACCAGAGGGTTCAGAAGGCTTCGTAGTTTATTGTGATGTATCCAGGGTCAGCCTGGGATGTGTTTTAATGTAGCGGGGTAAGGTCATAGCTTATGCTTCCAGACATCTTAAGGTCCATGAGAAGAACTACCCGACTCATGACCTCGAGCTTGCAGCTATTGTGTATCCCTAAAGATTTGGAGACACTACTTGTATGGTGTTTATGTTGATATGTTCACAGATCATAAGAGCCTCCAGTATGTGTTCACCCAGAAAGAGTTAAATCTTTGTCAGATAAGGTGGCTCGAATTCCTCAAAGATTATGACATAAATGTGCTCTACCATCCAGGTAAGGCCAATGTAGTGGCTGATGCCCTCAACAGACTGTCCATGGGTAGCGTATCATATGTTAAGGAAGAGAGGAAAGAATTAGCCAGGGATGTTCATAGGCTTTCTCTCTTAGGAGTTTGCCTCATGGACACGACATATGGTGGTGTGATAGTCCATAATGGGTCAAAATCTTCATTGGTAGCGGAGGTTAAAGAGAAACAAGACAGTGATCCTATATTGCTCCAGCTGAAGGGTGCAGTTCATCAGCAGAGAGTAGAGGTTTTCTCCAAAGGAGAGATGGTGTGCTTTGTTACCAGGGTCGCTTATGTGTTCCTAACGTGGGTGAGTTGAGGTAGAAGATCCTTACAGAAGCCCATAATTCCAGATATTCCATTCATCCGGGTGACACTAAGATGTAATGTGATCTACGAGAAGTCTATTGGTAGAACGACATGAAGAGGGACATCACAGATTTTTTGGCCAAATGTTCCAACTGTCAGCAAGTTAAGGTAGAACATCATAAACTAGGATATTAGCATTCCTACTTGGAAGTGGGAGATAATAAACATGGATTTCATTACGGGTTTATATCATACTGGCAGACAACACGATTCCATTTGGGTGATTATGGACAAGATAACCAAATTAGCCCATTTCTTAGCAGTTAAGACTACAGATTCAGCAGAGGAGTATGCCAGACTCTTTATCAGCGAGATAGACAGGTTTCATGAGGTTCCCTTGTCAATCATCTTAGATATGAGTCCTCAGTTTACATCTCATTTTTAGAGATCATTTCAGAAAAGCCTTGGTACCCAGGTAAATCTCAGTACAACATTTCATCTGCAGATGGATGGTCAGGTAGATCATATCATTCAGACCTTAGAGGACATGTTGAGAGCTTATGTGATCGATTTCAAAGGCAGTTGGGATCCTCTTATAGAGTTCGTCTATAATAATAGCTTACACTCCAGTATTCAGATGGCTCATTATGAGGCACTTTATGGGCGTAGATACAGATCGCTGGTTGGTTGGTTCAAGTCAGGTAAAGTAGCCTTGGTTGGACCAGATTCGGTTTATGAGGCTATGGAGAAAGTTTATCTCATCAGGGAGAGATTGAAAATAGCTCAGAATCGTCAGAAGTCCTATGCAGATATGAGGAGAAGGGACTTAGAGTTCGAGATCGATGATTGGGTTTTCTTGAAAGTAGCACCCATGAAGGGAGTGATGAGATTTGGAAAGAAAGAGAAGCTCAGTCCTAGGTATGTAGGTCCTTACAGAATCCTAAAGAGGGTTGGCAATATGGCTTATGAGTTAGAGTTGCCGGCAGAACTATCAGTGGTTCATCCAGTCTTCCACATTTCCTTATTGAAGAAGTGTGTGGGTGATCCGGCATCGATAGTACCTTTAGAAAGTGTGGCTTTGATGGATAGCCTCACCTATGAGGAGGTTCCAGTTGAGATTCTTGACCATCAGGTTTGTAGGTTGAGAAATAAGGAAGTCACTTCAGTAAAAGTTTTATGGAGGAATCATTTTGTAGAAGGAGCTACTTGGGAAGCAGAAGCAGCCATGATGGCCAAGTACCCTCACCTTTTTTCTTCCGATTCAATTTCAGTTTGAGGTAATAGTTCCTCTCTAGTCTCTAAGTTTCCTCTTATGCATGTCAATCACAGAATCACGTTTCCCAGCCATTCCAGTATCTTCAGCATGCTTTCATGTACTTAGAACTAGACTCAGTCAGATATTAGCTTCTAGTATTCATTTGGTAGGGATTACAGCTCTTTCCCTCCAAACTTAGCTTAGTTAGTCTACATTCGAGGACGAATGATCCCAAGGGGGAGATATTGTAACACCCAAAAATTTAGACCCTCTTTAAAAACCCAAAACTCAGCAAAACTTAAGAAAATTCCATCTCCAGTCAAGCCCCACGAGCTGACCCACGAGCGTCGTGGACACGATGGCCCATTGGGGTCCCCATGGGAAGGCCCCAGAGGCTCAGTCCAAGTTGATTCCAGCCAAATGGGCGACCCGATGGGCTTTGAAGGTCCAACGGGCCATCGAGAAGCCCGTGAGAAGGAGCCAGCGCCCCAGTCTTAGCCTCCCTTGCCCAAACGGGCAAATCACCATGGGCATCGCCGAAGCAATGAGCTGTGGGTATGCCCTTGGGAATGGTCTTAGGGGCCATTTTGGTCTGTCCCATCCTGACGCCCTGGCCGACAGGCAGTCGCGGGTCTGACGCCCGTTGGGCGGCCCATCCAGTGGTGACTTTTTAAAGATTTCTAGTTTTAAGTTGGGGACATTCCAGTCTTTTACCAATTTTTTTAACTCCGATCCTAAGTCATTTTGGGAGTAATTAAAGGGTTTTTACTCTATTTCCCTCATTACTCCCAAATTCAATCGACACTTAGCAACATCAGACAAGAACTTAAGCATTTTCTCTCAAGAACAAGGTAGAGGGTTTCCTCCTAGTTCAACCCCAAAATCCAAAGGTTCAATTGTAGAATCTTCCTCCTGGTATGTGGGATTTCACTAGTGGGTTCCTTTCACCCATTAGGTCTCTAGAACTCAGTCAGTTTCTCCACGATTTCTTAGTCCTAGGGTTAAAACCCTAGAGGTTTTCCTTTCTGTTGAGATGCGATAACTTATATGATGTTTAGTTCATGTTCTTGAAGAATTATTATAGCCTCATGTGTAGAACTCAGAAACCCTAGCTTGTGCAACTTTAGTATTTCATGAATTATATTTGCTAGGCAGATCAGCCAGACTATCATGCTTCAGAATTTGAATGCCATATCTTCAGTATATATATATATATATATATATATATATATATATATATATATATATATATGTTGCACTCTCATATTATATCAGTATTTTGAGCTATCCAGTATTATAGTCACATGTTAGCTTGTATTCAGTTGGGAGTAGACTTAGTACCGAACGGACGAGGGGATGAAGGCTTAGCTGTCTGTTTAGGCTGAGACCTTTAGTAGAATTTCCCAAGCCCCAGAACTATGGTACCACCGTAGGTATGAAAAGGGTCAGCTGCCAGATTAGGCTGGTCACCTTTGTCCCTTGTGGACATCAGTTTAGTGGATCCACGTCAGACTTGTTCATACCCTTGGCAAGGTATGAACGCCCTTACATCCAAGGTTATAGGTTGGCCCCATAGTTATCTTAGCTTGGGGTATGTCAGTTAATAGTATCTCTCACAGTTAGATTCATGTTGCTTTGACCATGTATTCAGCACTCATTATCAGCATTCAGTTCAGCATGTTATATCTTCATGATTAGTACTTGGTCATTGCATCCAGCTAGTTTTCAGTTTGTGTTTCAGTATATAGGTATATTTCCATGTTCTATTATCATGTTATTCATCTTGTCCCATATCCCGCATGCTCAGTACATTCGAAGTACTGACGCATACTTTTGTGCTACATCATTCTATGATGTTGGTTCAGGCGTTAAGCATCCAGATCGCACTTAGCTAAACTTCCAGTCCGTATTCAGAACCTGCAGTGGTGAGTCCTCATAGCTCAAGGACGATAGACATGTTTTACTTTTCATTCTTTACCATTCAGTTTCAGACTTGTTAGAGTTAGCTGGGGGCATGTCCCAACAACTCACATCAGTTAGAGGCTTTTGAACATAGACTAGATTCATCTTGGGTTGTTAGTATTGTTTTCAGTCATCACTACACTCCTCATATATTTTTATATATTCAAACATTTTGGGACATGCCCTATTTCAGATACTAAACTATTTTAGCTTCCGCACAGTGCATTTTTTAATTGAGCTTGTATAGATATGCCATACCATAGGTTAGCTTGGGATCACTTGTGACACTAAGAACCGTGTTACGTCCAGGGGGTATCTTTGGGAGGTGATAGTTAGGGGAAGACTGCCCTATCCTATTGTTTGGAGCAGATTGCCCCATCCAATTGTGGACCTTCCATGTCCTGTTGTTTGGGGTGGACTTTCCTTGTGTTGGTATTTGGGGTAGATTTACCCTATCCTATTGTTTGGGGGGATTACCATGTTCTGTTGTACGGGGTGGACCTTTCCTATCCTATTATTTGGGGTAGACTTCTATGTGTTATTGTTTAAGGTGCCCTATACTTGTACATTCGAAAATTGCCTTGTATTGTGTGAATTACCTCTTTGTCCTTTTGTACAAGAAGACAACCTTTGATTATTTTATACAGGCGGACTAATGTATTGATACTTATTATCTTATTCTCCTTTTGTTGACAGATCTTGATGTATTGATACTTGATGCATTGTTCTATGATTGTCCACGGTATATTAATTCTTGCAATCTATCCTTCGATCATCAGCAGACCCTTTGCGATGTAGTCTTATAAAACTCATATGAATTTCTTAGAATAATAAAGTTAGGAGAAGTAAATGATGAGCCAAAGATAGCAGGGTAAGATTAGATGGTTGGCGTATGATAACAAGGATGTTAGAGAAAAAATAATGTCTTTGACCATGAAGATGTCCTTGTTGTTGATGCAATGTTGTTCTTTTATGACTTTTGTACCTGCTCTCAAGGAAAGAGAAAAAGATAATGTTTGATTTTAAAAAAGGGTGTTAATTTCATGTTAATCAAGAACTTGGCCTGATAGCTATCTTACCCATCAATTTACTGGGAGTTGTAGTATTTCTTATTTGGTATCCTGAGGTTCTCGTGCTGCTAAGTCTTCTAGTGACATCTTTTTACAACTGTCTTGGTCTTGTTTTTGAAACTAGTATTCATACTCTTGTCTAACCGATGTAGTCAAAATGGCTTGATTTTTGAAAGGGTATAAAGAATATTTGTTGATGTGATTGGGCCTTACTATGGCTTCAATGAGCTTTCCCTTGGAGGCTTGTTCTTGGTCTTTTTTGAAAGTGACATCACTTCTATAAGAAATTTTCAACAGTCAATTATGTTCCATTATTGCTAGTAGTTAACATAGGAGTGTTCTTTTCTTTGATTGATGCTCTTGTTGCTTGTTTGTATCAATTATTTTTTTAATTCATGCCTTAAGGTTGGTTTCTCTATGGCATAGGGTTTAGTGGGAGAAAAGTGAATATATTAGGTAAACTATTTTTGTATGCTTCCTTGTAACCTAAATTTTGGTGGCAGAAAGAGATCTGGTCTTATGCATAAATCTTCCTAGTGTGAGCTCTAAATATTTCTTGAGCGCATTCTGACAATCCCTCTTATTTTGTGTACATTTTCAAGTATGGATGCTTCTCGAGTCTTTTTCCATGGTCGTATTATTGGTCGACCTGGATGACATTTTATGATTGATGTAGTAATCCCAACTCAAGCTTTAAATATTTCTTGAGTGAATCTCTTCTTTAGCAATCTCATTCCGATCATGGATATAGGTTATGATTCCTTGCTTTTTGAACTTTTTTTCTAGTTCTTTCTTATAGATATACGATCACATTATTCGGTTGACGTCCTATGATTGGTGTAGTAAGTGTAGATGGTCAAACTTTAATTATGATGCAATTCTGAATATGGTTGGGTTGCTAATGTGTTCTAACAGTATTTATTAGGAAATCATAAGGATAGGAGTGAGGCGATAGAGAGCGCACTTTTAATTGATTTTGGCATGACGCCTCGAATTTAGGTGGCGAAAATATTTTTGTTCAAACTTGTATGTCTTTTCGAACTACATTTCATTCAATAAAGTCATCTTGTGCTCGTTTATCATGGATTCGCGACCACCTTCATTTTTGGTATAAATCTCCCTTGACTGTAATACCTTTGAGTCAAATGTCCTAGCCTTGGTTTAAATTAGACTTTGTCTTCGATGATTTTTAGAGCGTTCTCCAAAAATTTACCTTGGTCTTTCGGAGGGACATTTCTTGATTATTCATTAGCATATCTTTGCATGTTTTTATTGAATGTGCCAAGTGAGATTTTGTCAAGTTCTAGATTTTTTTCTTTTGTTTAAGGGGAAATAAGAATTTTTATTATAATGGGACTGAGCCTGATATAGGCTACCTATGTATCTCACCGAGGGAAATTAGGTTGTACATAGTTCTATTCTATTAAAATGCCACTGAACCCGATCAGGGTTTCCTATATATTTCACCATGAGAAATCAAGTCAGTATATAGTTTTGAAACAAAAGGAAGATGCAAAATGTCCATTAGAAAAAAGCCTACTCAAGAATTGACTTCAAACATAGTACTAACGTCGGAGCTGATCGAATTTAGAGTTTACCATGTTCTAGGATTAACACTTCTTTGGGGAGTGCCATATGAACCATGTGAGGGAATTTCCAATTTAGTATGGATGATGGAATCTCTCATGTTTTAGCTTTATTCTAGGATCAAGTGTTTGTTCAATCTTGGTTGCGCGTGACCCATTGAATTACACCTAATTTTGATCATGTGCTCAATACGGTGCCTAATTCTTTTGCAATCTTCAGTTTCTTGTCCCCAAATGTTGAAATGGAATACACAATGTTCGTTTTACCCAGACAATGGGATGGGAATCTTCCCTGGATCAGGTCACACTGAGTTTGTGCCCTTAATCATTAAAGCAACTATGCTAAAGGTTTGGCAAATTAAGTATAGTTGCAAACGCGGTTGCATCTTGGATTTTGTCTTGATGCAAAAGGTAGGTGATTTTATTGAACTAGAACTTTGATCAGTATGTATGGTTGCAAAAGCTCAGGGTTAAGGGTAGTTTTGTTGGATATTATAGACATGATGTTGATCGGGGGTCGATAGTTGGATCGATTGGTTTTTTGGTTTTGAAGTAATTAGGGGACCTATCAAGCGTGATTTCCTTGTTAAACGAGTCACAAAGTGTTCAATCATGTTGGTTCATTTGCTTCAATGATGGGGGTCTTGCTTAGTGTACCAAGTGATAGCCTCACCAGACATCTTCTAGTGAACAACTTCATTATGAGCTTCTTGTTTTCGTCGATCCCTACCAATTTGTCCTATTGCCTCGAGTTCCTTGGAGACATTTTATTGCTTGCTTTAAATAGTGAAGCTCATATACAAATACGGTTCCTACAATTCCCTCTTATATTATCATACTCATTGGAAACTTGACTTTAGCAGATATATGAAAGTGGGTGTCTTTATCATACATACTGGGGGAGCATATTGTTCTTGAAAGTTAGTGTTGTACGTTTGCTGAACATGGTGAGAGGAAGTGGCGATATTTGGATGCGGGGTGTAGTGAAATTATTTTTTGCAGGTTGCAAGTGTGAACATAGATAAATGATTTGTTAAGTATATGGTTCATAGAGGGAGGTTATGTTGATAGAAAATGTCCGTTTACCAGATTTCCTAGTGACGAAAAATAGAGAGGGCGATAGAGTAGTCGTGGTTAGATGAGTAGGGTCTTTTCCTCGGTGTGGTTATCCTCTTAATGTATTGAGTTATTGTACCAAGAGAGAAATATGTTCGTGCTGATTTTTGTTGGTTCTTCTTCTAAAAGTTTCTGATATGTTTGTTAGTGTTAGAACACTACTAATCGGGTCAATGCCCTTAGTGCTGATCATTCTTAGATTATATCTTGATTCAGCCAATTCTATCGATCAACACAATCAATCACATATGTTGGGGCATAAAATTAAAAAAATTGCAAAAATGAACAAAATGTAAAGAGTTAGTTCAGGTCGGTAGACAGACATATTTATACATTTAAAACATTAGGTTAAGTATTCAGATAATGTCAAGTAGATGAGTCCTATATTTTGGAGCCTATTTTTGCTAGAGGTAGGTCTACATCCATATACATTGATACAGATGGATCCAAATCTTGACATATTTTGGATTTGAAACATTTCTAGATTTTCTCGAAGAGAGGATACATCTAACGGGTAAGTCCAAGAAAGGCCGTGATGATGCTAACAATAGATGTTATGAGGGCGTGCAACTAGTACAATTCAATAAGAGTGGGACAAAACAGTTCTTTTTGAAGAGGTGAGAGAAAAGGCCAAAGGGTGAGAAAATAACTAGTCTCCATCATTGATAAAAGATCACCTTATGACAAAGATGTCAAATGCAAGTGGAGAATTTGAAAATACCGTACGTATGATAACTGAAGAAAGAGTCAAACATTTATGGAGATTGACAATGTTCACATTTGTTGTCGTGAAAAAGATGTCGCACAAAGGCAAAGTTTTGACTAATAATATACGTCTATCGACTAGAAAGAAGGAATCAAACATTGGGAGGAGGTCTAATAATATTCCACACCCGTTAGATTAGAAAAGACGTCAGATGTTGGTAGAGTTTTAAAAATACTCCATATTTATTGACTTGAAAAGAATGTTGGAGAGGAATAGAGCTTTGACAATACTCCACTTTTGTTGACTTGAAAATGACATCGATTTAGGAAAAAGTTTTGACAATACTCTGCATTTGAGAAAGGGGAGTCAAATGTTGGTGGAGCTGCAGTATTACTCCATGTCTGTTGACCTAAGATGATGTCAAATGGGTGGAGGTTTGCCAATACTCCACGTACATCGACAGATTTGAAAGAAAGTCAAATCAATTATTTTGAATCCACTAGTATTTAATCTCTGGACCACCTTATTCAATTTTCACGCAAATGTATGTCATTGGGTATGAAACCCATTGACACAAAGGTAGTTTCTTAAAAGCAGGGTCAACACCAAAGAATGACCCGTCTAAGGCTATGTAACATGACCTATTTTTCTAGAGTAAGTATTTTTCCTAATTTCAAGCACCAATTCCTTTCTATTCAAATCCACAAATATACCACAAAGTAGCTTCCTCAACATACCAAAATAAAATATCCCATCCAAATCATAAGAAGAAACCTCCTCGAGTCTTTACTCCATTAGTTGAAAGCGAAACTCGACTCTTTCAGAGACTAAACGCAGTTGAACTAATTCAGCCTATCGAACCAAAGCATGCTAATCCTTTATCTAGGTTTTTCATACCTGATTGACATTATGCATATCACTCAGAAGGTGTTGGGCATACCACAAAGGATTGTATCAATCTGAAGCTTAAGATTCAGAACCTAATTGATCAAAGGATCATCACTCTTCAAAAGACCTCCCCTAGTAGAAATCCTTCGCCAAAACATGGAGGGATGACCATCAGTATAGATGAAACTGATGATGAATGGTATGCAAGAACTATTCTTAATAAAGAGGATGATCAAGAATTGTCGAGGCCTTTGACTCATCTATCCCAGTCTTTCTCTATTCATACAAATGACAATCCGGGGAAGGAATCAAAGATCATGATATGGTCTCAAAAGAATTCACCGAGATGCCAAAAATTCAAAAGGCCAATCCAGTATAGAAGTAGCAGAACTGGACCCCCACTCCGCTCATGACTCCTTAGTTATCTGATAATAGTAATTTAAAATCTGCCAATATCATGTCATGTCAAGAGCTGAATGAACAAATCAAGGTAGAAGAAGATGAACGTAAAGAATATGAGAAAGATTTTGAAAATCAAAAGAAGCCAAATCTAGAAGAGATTAAGGTGGTTAATCTAGGAGACGACGGTCAAGTCAAGGAAATCAAAATCGGTGCTCACTTGACAAAAGCATAAAAGAGAAAGATTATTAGTCTGCTAAAGTCATACATCGACGCTTGTGATTAGTCCTATGATAATATGCCGGATACGAACACCAATGTCATTTTCCACAAGTTATTAGTTCATCTAGAATCCGATTTAGGAAGTGAGGCAGTTGATCCTTTCCCCATCGAGATACGTGCAAAAGAAAGATTACACCAAATTGGCGAAGCCGTCATAACATCCACAAAAAAAATATTATCCGAAGGATCCTTGATTTTATTCGAGGAGAATGGTAAAGTGTGAACCAAGATGTAGTAAAGAGATGCTATGCCTGAGAATGGTTTTTCTTTTGTTGCTTTCCCTGTAATCGCACTTTTCCCATTGTAATCATTTCTATGCTTATAATAGCTTAAAAACTTTCTATCCTCTTCGTACGAACTATGTTTGACCTGAATTCTCAAGAATGAGATACATAGGCGGCCTGTGTCAGCTTTGGTCAACCCATTAGGAAAATCTATCTTTTCTCTTCTTTATCTTGAACTACGTTATGACCTAAATTCTCAAAAATGAGATACGTAAGCGGCCTTTGTCAACTTCGATCACCCCTTTAATTATTTTCCATTCTCCCACTACGAGTGTGAAAACTATATTTTACCTGATTCCTGCTTCAAAGGGATATGTAGGCTCCATAATGAAACTATATTTTACCTGATTCCTGCTTCAAAGGGATATGTAGGCTCCATAATGACTCAATCATATCACCCAAGAAATGGAAACTAGGACAGAATTTTCGAGAATAGAATCTCAAAAATTGAGAAGGCGAAGATCATTTTCCAGTAAGTAAGAATGCAGATTGTGCCAAAGAGAGACTAAGATAAATTAGGAATCTTATAATCCCCATAGAGTGTCAAATCTCTTATCAACAGTATCAGATTCATCATACAACCTTTAACTAGGGCAGAAATTTTGAGGAGGAACTCAAAATTTCCACCAAGCTTCGTTTAAGAGTTCAGAAAATGAACCCCAAAGAATTCCTCCAGCACCAGGAGGTCAGAGTCTACTTCAGAAATCCCTAGCTGCGACAAAGTCTGGGGTGGGCTAATTTCCAGCTATGATAGATTTCTCGAAAGACCATTTCCAAACTCCCCAACTAAGATGATGAAGCATCTCTAGAGTTCACCAGCAATGTGTCAGATATGTCAAGCCCTCTATTGAAAGGCGTTCATTGAGCTAGTGCATGACATGACAAAATTGGTAGAGATTTTTCTAAATCATTCCTTCAAAAGATTTTTCGAAAAACTATGTTTTGAAAAATATTTACAAATTAATTTATTCCTCTATAAATTTGACTTTGTCTTACATTTACGGTAACCAAAGGAGTCAAGGAAGACAAACAACTGAGGTTGGAGAACACCCAAAGATGATAAAGCAAGGAGCAGAAGATCAAAGAAGGTCAATACAGATCAGTTTCACTAAAAAACTAATAATTTTTCTATGGATGCAGGTTATCTTAAAGAAGTGTCAGGGATCGGTGAAAGTACCTCATTGTTAAGCATATTCAAAGCGATACAATGAGACTAAATTCCAAAATTGACAAGAAAGAGCCTAAATGATGGGAAGGAACCAAAAGAGGCAGAGTTTCCTAGAACTAATAGCTATTCTTGTAGTTGCAGCGACCACTAGATAAGGGAGATCGATGACATCCTCCCCAAATCCCCAGCAAATTAATAATCACAACGAATACATGATGTTTAAAATTAATATTTATAGTTGTACCCAAAAATGGGTTCAACCATTCATTTACATTCAGAATAACCCCTTGTTTGTCTATCCACCTCGAAAGGAGGATGAAGCTTGCAAACAAAGTTATTTTAATTAGCATTATGAATGCTTTATTTAAAGATTTTCTTGAACCTAACTGTGGTCACTAGTAAAAGTGACGTTGTGTCTACTAATCATTTGCCTTGAGCGCAGGTACACGCAAAGGAGTCAGCGTGACTACATATAAAACTGAAGGTGATATTTTCTGCAACTACCATACATGCCATTGCACGATCATCTACACCATTATCATATTTGTATGTCTAGAGGACCATGTCAAGAGGACTAATATAATATTTGCATGTCGAGACGACCATGTCAAGAGGACCATTATTATATTTGCATACCGAGAAGACCATGTCAAGAGGATAATTATCATATTTGTATGGCGAGATGACCATATCAAGAGGACCATTATCATATTTACATGTCGAGAGGACCATCATCATCAATTATCGCAGGTGTATACTCGTTGTGAAGATCATTTCCCTCTATCGGCCAGTTTAAAAGAGGATGACATCTAAAGGCATCTCTAAGTTGCACTTGATGCGCAGGATCAATCCAAAAACATCTATATCTAATATCGCATAGAGATGATGGAGTATGATGTTGAGGATATTTTCACATTCATATTCATATCACGGAGAAAAGACAAAGTTTTGAATTGAGAGTATTTACATTCATTTTTGAATGGTGATGGCAGAGTCTAACATTGAGAATATCCGTGCATCTAGAAGACACGTTTATATTTGATCGTATGGCAAACGCATTTGTTACCCCAAATATCAAATGACGCTTTCCCTCAGGGATGAAGAAAATATATAGTCTGAAGGATGTCTATAAGTCACAATCCTAAATCAGACGATTAAATAGATTTCCTAAAATTTGATAGGCCAAAGGTCATCTGTGAGACACAACGATGTGTGAAATTGGATAGTGTATAAGATTGCCTAAAACTTGGCAGACCAAGAGTTATTTGTAAGATGCAGCGATATCTGAAATTGGATAGTGTGCAAGATCACCCAAGAATTGACAGTTCAAGGGTAATTCGTAAGTCACAACAATATTTAAAGTTGGATAAATGTGCAAGATTACCAAAAATCGATAGTCTGAGGGTTATCTATAAGCCACATCATATCCAAGTTTATTATGTGCAGGACTACCCGAGGGCTAACAATTCAAAGGGAAATCTGTAAGTCATAGTACATCTATCATCAGATAAAAGTGCAGGATTACCCAAAGACTGACAATTCAAAGGACATCTTTAAGCCGCCTCTATCTAAAGTCGGATGATGTGCAAGATTACTTGAAAGATGATAATTCAAGGGACGTCTATAATCCAACCTTTATCCAAAGTAGGATGATATGCAAGATTACCAAAGGTTTGACAATTCAAGGGATATCTATAAGTCGCAATGATACAGAAGATGCATAAGACTTACCCTAAATTGCATGCAAAAATTATCACTGATAGCTGAGAGGTCTATTATATCCGAGGCTATTACAAGCGATCATAAAGACCATCATATTCGATGGCCAAGAAGGTCATCATATTCGAAGAAATTATCGCATTAAACCACCACAGAGGCAATCCTATTCAACGGCTAAGAAATTAACATATTTAAAGAATCATCACGCTCAATTGCCACAAAGGCAATCATGTCTGACAGCTGTGAAGACTGTTATATCTATTATCACAAAGTTGTTACAAATGTCTATAAAGGCAACACTTTAATATTGGGTTGATCCCCCATAAGCGGTCTATATATTTGCTTACTCACTCGAGGGCCTATATTTGAAATTGTGTTGGGTCGATCCCCCATAAGAAGTTTATATATTTGCGTGCCCACTCGAGGGCCTATACCTGAAATTGTGTTAGATCGTCCACCCATAAGTGGTCTAAGTGTTTACTTACCCACTCGAGGGCCTATACTTAAACTGTGTTAGGCCATCCACCCCATAAGTGGCATATTTATATGAAGACGTCCACCTCTCTTTGGTAGGTTTTATATTCGCCAATATGATGCTTGCTTTTCTAGTTCAAGTCATCCGCCCTAACAAATGACCATTAGGTTAAATTGTATGCATGTTTCACTTTGTTTTTTGCATTTTCCTTAAATTGCGATCATTAGGCTAACTATGTCGCTATGAGATGCCTATTTTGCAATATCAAGCCATCCACTTTATTACAGTTGGATCGTCAATACTTCTAAGTCACAGCAACGGGAATTCGCACTGCACTTATAAGCCACAACAATATGAATGCGCAAGATATTTTAGTCGCAGCAATGGGAATACACACCGCACTTGTAAGCCACAACAATGAAAATGCGCAAGGTGTTTAACTCGCAGAAATGGGAATGTGCACCGCACTTGAAAGCCGCAATAACAAGAATGTGCAAGGTGTTTAAGTCACAATAATGGGAATGCGCACATCACTTGTAAGCCATAATATTGGGAATGCACAAGGTGTTTAAGTCACAGCAACGGAAATGCACACACTTGTAAGCCACAATTATAGGAATGCACAAGGTATTTAAGTCGCAGCAATGGAAATGTACACCGCACTTGTAAGTCACAACAATGAAAATGCACAAGGTGTTTAAGTCGCAACAACAGGAATTTGCACCATACTTGTAAGCCACAACAACGGGAATGCACAAGGTGTTTAAAATGCAATAATGGGAATGTGTAAATCTCAATACTTCTAAGCCATATTTATATGGAGACGTCCACCTCTCTTTGGTAGGTTTTATATTCGCCAATATGATGCTTGCTTTGCTAGTTCAAGTCATCCGCCCTAACAAATGACCATTAGGTTAAATTGTATGCATGTTTCACTTTGTTTTTTGCATTTTCCCTAAATTATGATCATTAGGCTAACTATGTCGCTATGAGATGCCTATTTTGCAATATCAAGCCATCCACTTTATTACAGTTGGATCGTCAATACTTCTAAGTCACAGCAATGGGAATTCGCACTGCACTTATAAGCCACAACAATATGAATGTGCAAGATATTTTAGTCGCATCAATGGGAATACACACCGCACTTGTAAGCCACAACAATGAAAATGCGCAAGGTGTTTAACTCGCAGAAACGGGAATGTGCACCGCACTTGAAAGCCGCAATAAAAAGAATGTGCAAGGTGTTTAAGTCACAATAATGGGAATGCGCACATCACTTGTAAGCCATAATATTGGGAATGCACAAGGTGTTTAAGTCACAGCAACGGAAATTCACACACTTGTAAGCCACAATTATAGGAATGCACAAGGTATTTAAGTCGCAGCAATGGAAATGTACACCGCACTTGTAAGTCACAACAATGAAAATGCACAAGGTGTTTAAGTCGCAACAACAGGAATTTGCACCATACTTGTAAGCCACAACAACGGGAATGCACAAGGTGTTTAAAATGCAATAATGGGAATGTGTAAATCTCAATACTTCTAAGCTGCAACAACAGGAATGCCCAAAGTGTTTAAGTCGCAGCAATGGGAATGCGCACCATATATAATACTACCATGTCGCAACAATAACAATGCACATGCAACCACAAGATCATCATATATTGTGAAGCACTACTTTTTCTTCTAACAAGTATCGGGAAAGAAGGCATCTCTACCCGAGCGGACAGTACACACAAGATGTCATAAGAGACACTACCTCTCTATTTTTATTATATTTTATATTAACAAATCTTGTTCAAAAATCTATCTAGAGCATCCAAGAGGATGAAATTCTCAAATACAAAACCACAAGTGCAAACTACGCTAAAAGGACATCGTACAATGTAGAGCTTGTTCTTAATAAGTTGGGACATAGTCCGAGGAGGAGGTATAGCAAAAAAAAAACTCTCTCCATATAGAATTATGTTACCTCTAACAATTTTATTTTGAGATATTGTCGAAAGCATCCGAGAGGATGAAATTCTCAAAACAAAACCATAGGTGCGGAAAATGCCAAAAAGGATGCAGCACAATGTGGAATTCTTTCTTAGCAGCAAACTGGGACATAGTCTAGAAAGGAATATAAAAAATTTTGGATGCGAGTTGAGGATCGACTTCCGCTTCAATCAAACCACACCCCTATCGAAAAGCGTGTGGGTATTCTTTTATTTTCAGTTTTAGCTTCGCACCTAGGGTAATATCTGAACTCACTCTGGAAGCAATATCCCTTCCCTTCAAATCCGAGTGATAATACACCTGAGTTTTGAAAATTATGTCCATGTAAATTCTTACTTATGGGTGTGAAGCATGCCACATTTATATTTAAGAGGTTGCAAGCCGCTTTTTTATAACTCAATTATTTGCCACTCATCCCGAGCCAAAGGTGATCTTAAATATAAAGATTATCTTATTCACCAATTGAATCAAACTACAAGCAACCTAATTTTGTGAGTCTTGGTATATGTAGGCGGACTCTATGTTGAAAACTCGACTGCACACCAAATCCCCCCCAATCCCCTTACTCCCCAACTTTCTGGTCTCTCCGTAATTTAAAATCGGGATAATTTGGAATTCTTTGAAAATCGTGCATAAAATCAAGATTTTTGAATTATAAGTGGCCTAAATTCTCATATAACCTGAGATATGTAGGAAATCCAATACCGGAGTTCGGCCATGATTCCTTGAAATTTGTGCTAAAACTAATCACTTTCATAAGATGAATTGATGGTCGGATAAAAGTTGGGAATGCCAATTCCCTTTACCCAAGGTTCATTGCATTCACTCTACCCAAAGGGAGGGAAAGTTGTTGACACCCAATTTTTTCCCTCCACATTCCTAATTAATTTTAAGTTTCTGTTATTTTTAAATAATTTATAAAATAATTATTTTTAAGGTAAGTGAATTTTCAAATTGATTTAAGTCTAATTTTGTAGCTTCAGGTGAAATAAATATATTTTACTATTAATTATATAGAATTATATGAGTTTCACTTAAGAAATATTTTTCGGAAAAGTCATTTCAGAAGAAAATTGTTTTAAAAATAAAGATATTTTGTGGTTCCTTTAACTATTTGAAATAGGGAATTAATTGAATAATTAGTTTCTTGGTTTTAAATAAAATTAATTATATTTTATAAAATAATTATTTTTAAAGTTGTCGAATTTTAGAAGCTCGTTAATTAATTAAGGATTTAATTCATTTCATTTCAATTTCGGCCTAAATCCTCTAACTTATTCGATTTGGCCATATTTTAAATAATATGGTTAGCTCTTAAATCAAATTAGCCACATTTGCAAAAGCAATGCGGCCAAGTCCATAATCCTTTTAGTTCCCTACATGTTCAGCTCACATTTTGACCCTACCAATTAATTCTTAGCCCATTTATTTCCCTCATACCCAGCCCAAAATCCTTTATTCAACTCTCAATATACACACACAGACACACACTAATATTATTAACTTTCAGAAATAGCCTAACTATAGGCGAAAATAGACTAACATAGCAACACTTTCAATAATTACAATCTGTAGCGCCGATGTATTCATTTTCGCTGGTTATCCGTTGTTCAATTGTATGCAATTTACTGTATTTGATATAAAATACAAATACAGTAGCTAATTACTGATTGTATTCCTCTTGTATTTTGTATTTTCACATCTCTGTCTCTCCTTCAAATGTATCAAATTTATCAGTTGTATTTGTATATAAACAAGTATATGCATCGTTTGTATTTTTTTTAGTCTATCATATACAAATACAAATGTATCATTTATATCATTTGTATTTAGATGGTTCAAGTTGTATCAACGAATATAATTTATATCAAAAAATACAAGTATACAATTCATATAAACAAATACAAGTGTATGAACGGATACAATTAGTATTAACAAATACAAGTGTATCAATTACGAATACAATGTATATAAATGTATCTTTTGTATTTGGATGATGCAAGTTGTATCAACAAATACAATTTGGATTAACGAATACAGAAAACAAGCATAAAAAATACATAAAGCAACAAAAGTATCCACGAATACAAGAACACAACTCCTTCACTTCTTCCTTATCACTTGTATGTGAAAACTATGGATTGACCTAAGTTAGTGTAATGGATACATTTGAAATTTGAATACATGCATGGGGCATGTGCGGCAAGCTTTTGAACACCTTCTGCAGGAGCAAAGGATTTATCTTCTGCTTTTCTTTTTAAGGATATCGTGGATGAAGCAACAGCAATAAATGCAAAGTAGATGATCTAACCATTTAGATATTTTAAGATAGACTCAACTAGTGGAGCTCGAGGAATCAGGTAGTGACTTAAATGAATTACATCAATAGCAGTAATTGTCTTTATAAAAAATATAAAGGGAGGCAGCGAGAGAGAGGGAGAGGTGGAGAGAGGTGAGTAGATGGGGCAGTGAAGCTCTAAGGATGGTGACAAGAGAGAGGGAGGGAGTGAGAGAGAGGGAGAGGGGGAGAGAGACGAGCAGATGGGAAAGAGGAGGAGAGTGGCGAAAGAGGCTGCAAAGGTTAGAGGCAGCAAGGTTTTTCCAAAGTATTGCTATCTGGCCATGGTTTGTAATTAATACAAAGTTAGGCGATGTTGGCTAATTAAGGCCTTAAGTATGCCTATATGTGTAGTTTTCCTCCCTCACACGTGCCTAAAGAGCACACAAAACACTCCTATGCACGCCCCCCCTCACCCCTGGCCTTATCTCTTCTCTTTCTTCATTTGTGGAGAGAGGTGAGTAGATGGGGCAGTGAAGCTCTAAGGATGGTGACAAGAGAGAGGGAGGGAGTGAGAGAGAGGGAGAGGGGGAGAGAGACGAGCAGATGGGAAAGAGGAGGAGAGTGGCGAAAGAGGCTGCAAAGGTTAGAGGCAGCAAGGTTTTTCCAAAGTATTGCTATCTGGCCATGGTTTGTAATTAATACAAAGTTAGGCGATGTTGGCTAATTAAGGCCTTAAGTATGCCTATATGTGTAGTTTTCCTCCCTCACACGTGCCTAAAGAGCCCACAAAACACTCCTATGCACGCCCCCCCTCACCCCTGGCCTTATCTCTTCTCTTTCTTCATTTTCTCACAAACAATGAAACCTAGAACAACCCAGACGAAGAACTCAACTCCATCAACAACAATGCTCAAACGACCTCAGCAAACAGCACCAAACGACTCTCTAAAACCCCAGAAATCATTACCCTCCGCTAATTTTTCCTCATATTTATTTATCAGTATGAAATGTTGAGTTGTTTAACTTCTAGAATGTTTTGGAAATCACAGGTGACGTTACAACATTCCTCACCATGAAATCCGGCAGAAAAATCGCGAAATGAGTGGCCAAGATTGAATTCATACCACAAGGTACATGTGTGTCATCATCAGGATTAATTCTAGGTTTTGGATTTCAAAATCCTTAAACCCTTATCTGATTTTCCTTAATTTTATCCCCAATTTTCACCCTTTGGAAAACCTGAGAATATCCTCTATATAATCCCCTCACTCTTCACTGTTGAGAGGGGATTTTCGGGTTACAAGGTCTTGAAGAGTCCTTTTCTCTGACTTTTAGGGAAACCCTAAAAATCTAATTGAAAACAAAGCAAAAGCATACTGTTTCATTGAAAATCTCTTGGTCTTTTCGTGTTACATTTTGAAAATCAATAAGCCTCCAATGTTAGTTCATCGAAAAGTCATAAAAAAAACTCAACTCATTTGCTCCCAGACGCTCCTCCAAAACAAGTAAAAGCTTCATCTTTTTCCCTTCATTTCTCTCAGTTATGTTGTAGTTGGTTGACTGTTATGGTTCTCATTAAGCATTGTTTGTTGGTTTGATTGAGCTCTATTTTGGGGTTGTGATTGAGAGGGGATGAGTTGAATGGTGGGGACGATTGAGCTCGGGAGAAGCTTTGAACTCATAGATTTGGCTTCTCCTAGGTGCTCTCAAACCTGCAATTCCTCATTCTTCCCCACTTGTTGTTGATGGTTCGAAGGATGTGTAGTTCGAGTTTGGTTCTAATTTCATATATTATGAAGAGAATTTGATTGGTAGTGGGTTTTTGATTGACAAGGAATTAATCTCCTGTGCTAACATGTATTTGATTGGGGCAGAGTGTTGGCCAGTCAAGACCTCTCACATTCAGAAGATGAAGGTGATTGAGATGAGGATGTTGCACTGGATGTGTGGGTTTACTAGGAGGGATAGGATTAGGAATGCAGATATTTGAGACAAGGTAGGAGTATCTTCAGTGGAAGACAAGATGTGGGAAGTGAGGTTGCGATGGTTTGGGCATGTTATGAGGAGAGGCACAGAGGCCCCTGTGTAGCGGTGTGAGAGACTGGCTATGGATGGTTTTAAAAGAGGTCGTGGTAGACCGAAGAAATATTGGAGAGAGGTGATTAGGCAGGATTTGGTGCAGTTGCAGCTTACCGAGGACATGACCTTAGATAGGAAGGTGTGGAGGGCACAGATTAGGGTAGAAGGTTAGTAGATTGGTTGGCTCCTTAGTAGGAAGGAGTGTAGTGTTTTGTTGCCTTTTTAGTAGTAGTTGTAAGGCTACGCTTGTAGCTTTTGTTTCATCTGCGCCGAATACTTGCTAGTGCCTTGTGTAGTTAGATTATTATATTATTTTGTTGTAGTATAGTTTTGTGATTATCTATTGTTTTATTTGTTGGTTATATATCTTGGACTGTTTTGAGCCGAGGGTCTATTGAAAACATCCTCTTTACTTCACTCTGGGGTAAAGGTACGGTTTGCGTACATTCTACCCTCCCCAGACCCCACTTTGTGAGAATGTACTGGATATGTTGTTATTGTTATTGTTGTTTATTCAAGGACCTTCTTTGTTCATAATACAAAGTAAGGTTCATGAGTCATGTATTGAAAATGTCCAGTAGCTATTTTGTTATTTTTATATGAAAGTTAGTCTATTTTGTACCAAAAGATGACACTACCGTGTTGTTTGCTGCACTTCAAAGAGTATTGACTTAAAAGGTTAGAGCTTTGTCAAAATCAAAGAATTTTCTTAATAATAAGTGTCAAATGAGATTGTTGTCTCTGTTTTTTCCCTTAGTTGTGTCTTATATGTTGGTTCATGTCATAGTACTTCACTGTTACTATGTTTTCTTTCTTAGTCACGATTGTCGAAAAATTCTTTAAGGAGCGTATTTAATCTTTTGTAACCTTTTGAATCAAAAGGAGAGGAATTGAACTATCCTCAAGGTTGTTCTGTAGTTCTTTTTCAAAGAATCGACTTTTTGAGTAATTAAGCTCCTTGCTCATATCATTACTATAGTGTCAAGCTTGTCTATTTCTTTAAAGTCTGCTGTGAGAATATGGGACTGCCTTTTTAATCTCTTTTGGCTAGATGAGGGAAGACTGTTTTATTTTGTTTTACCAAGTCCAAAGATCTACTATGTTTGCTATGATATGATATTATATTGCATTTAAATGTTCTATGCATGAATAGTATTCTCTCCGTTCTTGCCCGTTTTATTTCAAATTTCTCGTGTTTTAATCATCTTAAAACAACCTATTTGAATGCTATGTGTGAGTTTTTTTTATGTGTTTAATACCATCAAAGTTGTTTAAACTTGAGTTTGCCGACATTCATTACCGTAGCTAGTTTGTAAAAAAAAGGACGTCGTTCTCATAATCAACTTCTATGCCCATTCTAAGAAATTACTAAACTAGTTTTTCTATTGTGATGAACCTAAGTGTGAGGCACATTAATTCTACTCACAACAGTCTATTTGAATTACTTTGCTGCTTGGTTTGACTCATTAACAGACTGTTTCATTGTTTTAATTGAATACTAATTCTTTTCTTGTTCCTATGCAGGATCCCCTCCATTCGAGTCCTCATGGAATCCCCATTTTCTTGCATCTCGCGTTGGGTTAATCCCAACAACCTCAAGAGTCGAACCAAGCCTGAAACAGGCTGATTTACATCGAAGATGTGGCTGGTATACAGCCATATACAGGAGGAGGAAGCTGATATACATAATTTAAGGGAACAAAGAAGGTTGGTATACTGTGATATACCATGTGGTATACAGGCAGAAAATTAGGCTAAGATTCACAAAACTTAAAGTCCAAATCTGGACTTCCTTTAAAAATGGGGCCAAAAGGAGGCCCAAATCTCAACTCTTCTTTTTATTTATTTGTAATTCAATTTATGCTACATATTTGTATTAATTAACTTAATTTGATTAGTTTAAAGAAATTTCCTAGAGTTGCCATTTTTTAATTTTATCTTTGCTTTTACGTATTTCACTTACTTGAATTTCTTCAATCGAATTGCCTTATTAAAAACAGAGCAAAAAATTAACTTTGTGTCAATTGCCCTTAAAAAATAAAAAATAGATTTTTCTTTGACATGAAAAAAAAAATCATTTTTTTAAAACTTGTTTTCTCTAAACTTTAAATTTTTCCATAAAATTAGTTAAAACAATACCTTACATTTTTCCTAAAATATTATTTTTAAACCACTCTTTAATTTTGGGTATAATAAAATCACACATTTTCGAATTATTTCTTCACAAAGTTATTTGTTTTCTTTCAATTTTAATCATCTTTAATCATAAAGGATTTATCCAAGTGTTCAAAGCTATCTTTCAAATAAAATCTCCTTTATTTAGTTAAAAATAATAATATTTTGATCATCATCCTTGTAAATCAATTTCGAAGCAAGTCTTCAATTTCCGCCATTTTACCTATAAGTAAATTTTTCTTGAATTAATTTCACATCTCTTCTTTCAAAATATAGATTCTATTTTCTTCAATACTTATTAATAAAATAAGTCCTTTAAAAAATGCTTGGTTCAAAAAGAAATTTTTAAACTTGGATTTTTCGATAGTCTTTTGCTTTGAATGATAATTGTTTAAATGAATTTGCGAACTCTTAAAATTCGAATTCTTTCAAATGAATTTCCTTTTAGCCAAAACAACTATTTTTGCCTTGAATTAAGTGATGTCATTTTCTTAAATCAATTTTCTTTATAATAGATCTCAAATATTTTCAGGCAAAAATCCAACTCTTTCAAAAATTAGTCATCTTATTTTAAGTTAGTCAAACTTGTTCTTTAGTCAACCATTTTTAAACGGACGTTTTTAAGTGTCTTAAAACCCTTCTTAAGACGTTACTTGAACTCTTACCCATTTTCTCTAATTTTTAAGATTTATTTCTATTTTTAAGTCTTTGAAATTCTTTTAAATTTTTTTAATTTCTTTATAAAAATTAAGTGGCGACTCTTTTTGTTTTAGAATTATTTTAAAATTTTCTTTAAGTTTTGAAATGATTTTAAAGTGTCAAAAAATCATTTTCTTTTAAATTCAAATTTCCTTGCCAGAAAGGAATAAAACACAAGTAACTTCGAGTTCAGCCAGCAGAAAACTGGGGGTGGGAGCCGGTCTTCTTTGCAACAGAGGTCATCTGGACCATCACCTTGTTCATCTAGTGCTTCATCTCCCAGACCTCAACAGGACCAGAGGAATAGAGCATCAGGCTCAAGGTCTCCGGGAAGTGTTACAGATAACCACACTTTCCTGGCATGTCCTAAGTATGATAAGAACCATCCAGGTGAGTGCCTTTTTGAAAGGGAGGGATGTTTTAGATGTGGTCAGATAGGCCACAGGTTGAAGAATTGCCCTTTCACCGGACATAAATATGGGGGTAACACGGCTCCGTTCACTACTACAGTATCTCCAACAAGTCAAAAACTCAAGCAAGGTACTACTTTTAGTGCAGGCGATCCAAAACCGTCTCTATGCCATGTCATCTCTCTAGGATCAGGAGCTTTCCTCAGATGTAGTCACTGGTATGTTGCAAGTCTTTTCTCATGATGTGCATGTTTTATTAGACCCTGGGTCTTCATTGTCTTTTGTAACCCCCTATGTTGCTTGTAAGTTTGGAGTCAGTACTAAACAACTTCTAGAATCTTTCTAAGTTTTCACCCTAGTTAGTGAGTCAGTTATACCAAAGAGGGTATACAGAAAATGCCCTGTCTCAGTCCTCCATAGAGTTACCTCAGCAGATCTAGTAGAACTAGATATGACTGATTATGTTATCATTTTTGGCATAAATTGGCTACATACCTATTATGCCTCAGTAGACTGCAAAATCAGAGTTGTAAAATTTCAGTTTCTGAATAAGCCTGTCTTATACTTCCAGGGTAGTCCTTCAATACCTGTAGGTCATTTTATATCTTACCTTAAGGCTAGGAAGATGATCTCTAAAGGGTGCATTTATCATATAGCTTGGGTTCAGGACGCTGAGTCCGAGACCTCATATCTTTAGTCAGTTCCAGTAGTCAGTGAGTCTCGTGAAGTATTCCTTGAGGTTCTGCCTAGAGTCCCTTCTTAGCGGAAGATTGACTTTGGGATAGACCTTCTTTTAGAAACGCAACCTATATCTATCCCTCCTTAAAGAATGGCTCCAAGTGAGCTTAAGGAATTGAAAGATCAATTGAAAAACCTCTTAGATAAAGGTTTCATCGAACTCAACATCTCTCCATAGGGTGCTCCAGTTCTCTTCGTGCATAAGAAAGATGATTTGCTCAGAATGTTTATTGACTACTGTCAGTTGAACAAGGTCACAATCAAGAACAAGTATCCTATCCCTAGGACTGATAACCTATTTGACAAACTTCAGGGTGCCAGTTACTTCTCTAAAATCAGCTCAGATCTGGTTATCATCAGCTCAGAGTTACAAAGTGTGACATTTTGAAAACAACCTTCAGAACCCTGTATGGTCACTATAAATTTGTGGTTATATCTTTTGGACTAACGAATGCTCCTACAATTTTTGTGGACTTGGTGAACAAGATATTCAATCAGTACTTGGATATGTTTATCATTGTCTCAATAGATGACATTTTTTTCTATTCTCGGAGTGAGGAGGAACATGCAGACCATTTGAGGGTTGTGCTACAAACTCTCAAGGATTGTTAGTTATTTGCTAAGTTCAGCAAGTGCGGATTTTGGAAGTTGCATTTCTGGGTCATATTATGTAGTGTGAGGGCATTCAGGTAGATTCGCATAAAATAGAGGCAGTGAAAAACTGGCCTAGACCCACTTCTTCGTCAGACATTAGGTTCTTTTTGGGTTTGGCTGGGTACTACAGGAGGTTTATAGAGGGGTTTTCATCCATAGCTACCCCGTTGACAAGATTAACTCAAAAAAGGTTAAGTTCCAGTGGTCCAAAGAGTGTGAAAAGAGTTTCTAGGAATTGAAAACTAGATTGACTACAACTCCAATTTTGACTTTTCCAGAGGGCCCAGACGACTTTGTAGTTTATTGTAATGCATCTAGAGTTGGCCTTGGCAGTGTGTTGATGTAGCATGGAAAGGTCATTGTCTACGTTTCTAGGAAGCTTAAGGTTCATGAGAAAAACTACCCAACTCATGATCTTGAGTTTTGATCTGCCGGGATTCTACGGCACATTTGATGCCTTTAACTAAGAATACTCGCAAGTTTTCAAGCAACTTTTGTGGTTTTTGATGTTTTTATGTTGTATTTGCAGGAAATGGAGACAAGGATAAAAAAGAAGTGAAAAATACTCAAGCTAAGTTACACGGATTAGGCTTGACGGAGGGCCTGACGGCTCGTCAGACAGGTGACTGACCGTCAGGGGAGCCACCAAACCTGGCAGCCGCTAAAGGAGGCACTGGATAGTGGCGATGGTTGGCGTGACGACCTGTCACACCCATGACTGCCCGTCAGCCAAGCCGTCAAGTTGGAGCTCACAGAGAGAATGCACTGGATAGTGGCGACGGCTTGGAGTGACGGCCAGTCGCATGGGTGACGGTCCGTCAAGCGACCCGTCAATGCAAAGAGGGACTCCAAAAATTCTATTTTTGGACTTTATTTCCCGGACTACTATAAATACCCAGTGTTAGGGTTATTTTAGATTATTCATTAACTAATATTTTATGGGAACGGATGGACGAGTTTTAGAGAGGAAAACACGACACAAACACATTTTCTTCCTCTTTTTCCATTGTTCTTGGGATTTTCACCATTGGTGCTATGATTTTACGAAGTTCAAAGTAAAGTATTAATTTTCTATTGTAAGAATTCCTTCTTCTCATATGAATACTGGTATTTCTTTACTTCGCTTTGCTAGCATGAGTGGCTAAACTCCCCACAACTAGGGTTGTGGGATCCATGGCAAGAGTCACAATGTAGATTCCGGGTAGCGTTGGGTTAAATTTATATTCTGTCACGTGGTTAATCATTCGTTATTTATGTTTTCTAATGGTTGCAAACATTAGAACATACCTAGGTTTGATTTGCTTGAACAAAGAGATTAAAATCGGGAAATTTGATTAACTACGAGGATTCGAAACTACCAACCCTCGTCTTATGATTAATGTTGTAACTAGATTAATCTACTCGATGTTTAGGATTGAAATAAGAAAGTTCACCTTTTCAAGTTTGAGAGAATTGAAAAGGAAATTCGTCTATTTGGTTGAGAAACGTTTAGATGATACCTGTAATTCAATCAAATCGTGATATGCATATAGAAAGAACCCAGTTAAGCTTTGAGTCGAAATTGTTACGACGCCATGGTGAACACTTCCCTAGTTCATTCTCATATTGATTAATACTCGTTGAAACTCGCAATTAGTTACTTGCATTGTTCAATTATTGATCACAGAACCCCCCCCCCCAATTTACCGGAAACCATTGATTACTAGTCAGCTAATTCACTAACGATTTAATTTGCATCTTATTCCCTGTGGGATCGACCCCAACCTTTGTTGGGTTCTATATTTGACGACGATCGCTTACGCTTCATAATTGGAGTTGTAATTTGGGCGTATCAAATTTTGGCGCCGTTGCCGGGGAAGACGGTTGTTTATTAAGTCTGGTGTGTTTATTTGACTCTTAGTCATATTTCCTGATTTTACTTTTATTTGTTGTTTTTGTTTGTTACAGGGTACTGAGTTGTGCATACCAAGTACCCGACGCTCGGGTGAACCAATATTACCCTACGACCTCGAGCTCGCAAGAACGCTAAGGCAAACCATGAATGTACAACAGCAGGAGGCAGCAAGGCTCGCTGCAGATTAGCAGGCTCAACAGGATCAACATCACTTGAATGTCGAGGATATAGAGGATGATATTGCATTAGATGGAGTTGGTGCTACGGGCGCCATTGTTCTTCCTCCGCTAGCGCCCGGGGCCAAGTTCAACATTACTAGCACAATGCTCCAGCTGTTGAACTTAAAGGGATTGTTCCGTGGTATGGATGGTGATGATCCAAACCGACACCTGATGAATTTTGTGGGTACCTGCAAGTCGTTCGAATTGCCTGGAGTAAGTCAGACCGCGATTAGACTCAGGTTGTTTCCATTGTCTCTGTCTGATGAGGCAGTGTTATGGTTGACAGAGCTAACCCCCGACTCTATCACAACCTGGGGAGAGTTGAAAGGAGCTTTCCTAGAAAGGTTCTTTCCTCCCTCTAGGATGATACAGTTAAGGGATGAAATTAGCAATTTTAGACAACAACCTCATGAGGCTTTACATGAGACGTGGTTGCGGTTCAAGAAGAATCTGACACAATGCCCGAACCATCAGTTGACCGACAATTTCCTGATGCAGACATTCTACAAGGCACTAAATTCGGCTACCAAGCCGACACTGGATAATGCAGCAGGTGGAGCGTTTATGGGTCTCACCTTTATCGATGCCACAACTATTTTGGACCGGTTCACCTAAAACTAACAGGTCCTGGCATACACAGGACACAGAAATGGTTGCTAGCACTCATACAGTCGGTATGTTAGTGGAACAGCGCAGGAAAGAGGAAGAGCGGGATCAAGATATGGCCTATCTGAAAACGCAAATGGACCTACTGACAAAACATTTGCTGTCAGGAGACATGGAGAAAGTGAAAGTTGTGGGTTCCCAAGGTAGAGAAGCAGAGTTCGATTCTGATGAGGAGGCAAACTATTTGTGGGGTTTCCAGGCCAATGGCCAGGGAAACCAAGGTCGGAACTATCAGAAGGACAACTACTATGAAAAAGCTGGCTATAGAGATCGTGATCAGGGGAACTGGATGAATAAAACTGATAGAGGTGGGTTGTACGAACCACCTGGTAACCGAGAAAGAACTAGCAATAAGATAGGGACGTCCAAGTTAGATAATATGATGGAAAAGATGTTGTTGAAGGTGGAATCTACTGACTCTGGAGTCAAGGAAATGAAATCTGAATTATCATCAATGAGTCAGTTAGTGAATTCTCATTCCACCTCAATCAAGCAGCTAGAGCAAAAATGAGTCAAGTCTCGGCGTCTCTAAATCAAAGGAAAGCTGGGACATTGCCGAGTGACACCATTCAAAACCTAAGAAACGACGGGAATTGTATGTCAATCACCACCAGAAGCGGTAAGACATTATCGGAATCACATCCGGTAATTCAGACTCAGAAAGGTAATGTTGCTAAGGAAGATGAGTTAGTAGATGCTGAAAATATGGTCGATAAGGGTGTGAGAATATCTGTTGAAGAACCTGGTGTGGAAGAAGATGCTACTCAAGTGCTCACGGATAAAAGCAAGGAAGTTGAAAAATTTCCAACTATGATGCCTCGGCCACCACCTCCTTTCCCACAACGGTTGAAGAAGAAAGTGGAAGATAGCAAGTTCCTGAATTTCATGACCATGCTCAAGCAAATATCAGTGAACATCCCTCTGGTGGATGCGCTTGAACAAATGCCCGGTTATGCCAAGTTCATGAAGGACTTGATCACAAAGAAGAGGTCGGTAAGTTTTGAACCGGAAGACAACCTCCACCATTGTAGCGCTATTTCATCAAGGTCGCTAGTCCAAAAGAAAGAAGACCCGGGTGCGTTCACTATTCCTTGCACCATAGGGGAGTTTAACTTTGCAAAAGCTCTTTGTGACTTGGGGGCTAGCATAAACTTGATGTCGTTAGCCATCTACCGGCAGTTGGGCTTAGGAGCTCCCAAACCGACGACTCTGAGATTGTTGATGGCTGATAGATCGGTTAAACGCCCGGTGGGTATTTTGTATGATGTACTTGTGAAGGTGGGAAAGTTCATATTTCCGGAAGACTTCGTGATTTTGGACTGCGAAGTGGACTTTGAAGTCCCTATTATTTTGGGATGGCCCTTCTTGGCAACCGGAAGAGTATTAGTAGATATGGAGAGCAACGAGTTGACTTTCAGGTTGAACGACGAAGTAGTGAAGTTTAATGTGTGCAAGTCAATGAGGCAACCGAGGGACATGAATGTCGTCTCGGTTATTGATGTTGTTGCCGAATCTGATGTGATTGTTTTTGTTGAAGAGAGATTTGTTGTAGAGACATTGGTAGCAGTCATGATGAACTTCGATGATGATGACATCGAAGATTATGAAGAAATTGTAAACGCTGTGGTTAGAATGGGGTCATATTGTTACGCCCCAAAGAAATTAGATCTCGATTTAAAGAACAGACCGACACCTCCTGCAAAGCCTTCTATTGAGGAAGCACTGGTATTAGAGTTGAAAGAGTTGCCAGGCCATCTGAAGTATGCATTTTTAGGTGACAAAGATATCTTACCTGTAATCATTGCGACAGACCTTGTGCAATCTTAAGTTGAAGCTTTACTATCCACACTGAGGAGACATAAGAGAGCAATCGGCTGGACCATTGCAGATATTATTGGTATCCCACCAGGTATTTGTACTCATAAGATACAGTTAGAAGAAAATTGCACTCCCACCACCGAGCACCAGCGGAGACTGAATCCGCCAATGCAAGAGGTGGTGAAGAAAGAGATCATAAAATGGCTCGATGCTGGAGTGGTTTACCCAATTTCTGATAGCAAATGGGTAAGCCCAGTGCAATGTGTTCCTAAGAAGGGAGGAATGACTGTGGTAGCAAATGACAAAAATGAGCTAATTCCATTAAGACCTGTCACGGGGTGGAGAGTCTGTATGGTTTACCGGAAGCTAAACTCCTGGACTCTCCGTGATCATTTCCCCATGCCCTTTATGGATCAGATGCTGGATAGATTAGCTGGCAGAGGTTGGTATTGCTTTTTAGATGGATATTCGGGGTACAACCAAATATCTATCGCCCCGGAAGATCAGGAGAAGACCACTTTTACCTACCCGTACGGTACGTTTGCTTTTAGACGCATGCCCTTTGGTCTTTGCAATGCTCCTGCAATATTCCAAAGATGTATGATGTCTATCTTTTCTGATATGGTGGAGAACACATTGGAAGTCTTCATGGATGACTTTTCGGTAGTGGGTGATGCATTTGATGATTGCTTGACTAATCTGGGTCAAGCATTGCAAAGGTGCGAAGAGTCAAACCTCGTGCTGAATTGGGAGAAATGCCATTTCATGGTGAAAGAAGGCATTGTATTAGGGCACAAAATATCTATGAGAGGTCTAGAGGTGGATAGAACCAAGATAGAAGTCATCGAGAAACTACCTCCACCCATTTCAGTAAAGGGTGTGAGGAGCTTTCTTGGTCATCCCGGTTTCTACCGAAGATTCATTAAAGATTTCTCTAAGGTTGCTTCCCCATTGTGCAGGTTGCTTGAAAAGGAGACTAAGTTTGTATTTGATGCTGAGTGTTTGAGGGCGTTTGAGTGCCTGAAACAAAAGTTAGTGATGCTCCTATTATAATTGCCCCGGATTGGTCCAAACCATTCGAAGTAATATGCAATGCGAGAGGTGTTGCACTTGAAGCTGTTCTGGGACAGAAGCGAGACAAACTTTTTCACCCCATTTATTATGCTAGTAAAGCATTGAATGGGGCGCAAAAGAACTACACAGTGACAGAACAGGAGTTGTTGGCTGTTGTATACGCTTTTGAGAAATTCAGAGCATACTTACTTGGTACAAAAGTGGTGGTGCACACAGATCATGCAACCTTGAGGTATTTAATGACCAAAAAGGATGCAAAACCTCGACTAATCCGATGGGTGCTATTGTTGCAGGAATTTGACTTTGAAGTCAAAGATCGAAAAGGGTGTGAAAACCAGGTAGCTGATCATCTGTCCATGCTTGAGAGGGAAGAGAACGTAATAGATGAACCGGAGATTGATGATGCATTCCCGGATGAGCAGGTGATGGCTGCGTCACTTGATATGGTGCCTTGGTACGCGGACTTCGCAAATTATGTGGTGAGTGACATGATCCCGGAAGATTTGAACTTCCACCAGAAAAATAAATTTCTTCATGATGCAAGTAAGTTTTTCTGGGATGAGCCGTATTTATTCCGGTTGTGTACTGACAACATAGTGAGGAGATGTGTACCGGAAGTGGAAATGACAAGCATCTTGCAAGCTTGTCATTCGTTCCCAGTTGGAGGACATCATGCGGGTAATCGAACCGCCCGAAAAATCTTACAGTGTGGTTATTATTGGCCGACAATCCAGAAAGATTCATATGAATTTGCCAAGTTTTGTGATCAATGCCAACGAAGAGGAGCAATATCTCGCCGACAAGAGTTGCCCATGTCCACTATTCTGGAGGTTGAGTTGTTCGACGTATGGGGAATAGATTTCATGGGCCCTTTTGATAGCTCTTATGGGAACCGTTACATCTTGGTAGCGGTGGATTATGTTTCAAAGTGGGTAGAGGCGGTTGCTTTGGCCGATAACGAAGGGAGAAGTGTGGTGGCGTTTCTAAAAAGAAACATCTTTGCTCGGTTTGGCACCCCTCGCACAATCATAAGTGATGGAGGTTCATATTTTTGCAATAAGGTGTTCCGAGCTGCTCTAGCAAAATATGGGGTGAAGCAACACAAGGTAGCCACACCTTATCACCCCCAAACCAGTGGGCAAGTCGAAGTGTCGAACCGTGAAATTAAAGAGATATTGGCAAAGTCTGTGAATGTGAACCAGCGAGATTTGGCAAGAAAGCTGGATGACGCACTCTGGGCGTACCGAACAGCGTTTAAGACGCCAATAGGTATGTCTCCTTACCAATTTATTTTTGGTAAAGCTTGTCACTTGCCCGTGGAACTTGAGCACAAAGCCCTTTGGGCGCTCAAAAAGTTAAATCTCAGTTGGAGAGAGGCATCAAAACTAAGGTTGGAACAATTGAATGAGATGGACGAGTTCCGATTGCGAGCATATGAGAGATCCGCTCTCTACAAGGAACGAATGAAGCTATACCATGACAGAAAAATTGAGAAAAGGGAGTTCAAGGTTGGGGACTTGGTATTATTGTTCAACTCCAGGTTCAAATTATTTCCCGGGAAACTCAAATCCAAATGGTCCGGACTATTCAAAGTACACCAAGTGTTTCCATCCGGTGTGGTCGAACTCGAAAATAAAGATGGTGAGTTGTTCAAAGCCAATGGGCAGAGGGTAAAGCAATATCTGGGCTTCCCGGAGGAGGTACATGTTCTGTCTCTGGTGTATCTTGATGAAGTCTGAGTAATCAAGACACCCACGTCGTGCCGCGACGTTAAATCAGGCGTTGTATGGGAGGCAACCCATGAATTGTTGTTGTATTATAGTCTTAGAAAAAATTGATTTGTTAGAATTGGTTAATTTGTGCGTTGAGTGTGCAGGTACAAAAAGGTGAAAGTAACAGCATGTTCTGTCTACGAGTGACGATTCCTGTTGGTGGGCCGTCAACTGTACGACGGACCATCACACAAACTGTCATATGTTGACAAATATTTATCCCCACTGTTTGGTAGTGACGGTAAGAGTGACGGACCATCACAGACTTGGTGGACCGTCATTCCAGGCCGTCACCAAGGCACTCACAAGGGCTCACTGTCTATGTGAGACGCACCAAGTGACGGACCGCCAAGTTGTTGACGGACCGTCACTTCGGCCACCACATCAGGTAAGTTTTAATTTTTGTGTGCCCCGACCTAAAACCAACCCGACTCGCCCGAATATATTAATTCATCTTCATCATCATCCCACTCATATTCTACTCTCAAGCTCCAACCCTCCATTAAAACAAAAATCCTCTCTTCCCCAAGCAAATCCCACATCCCCATCGTCTTTCACCATTCGTCCAAAATGCAAGAACCAACAATTCCCCGTCGAAGAATAGGGTTGTCCATCGGTTCTTGTAAATCATAAAGGAATAGAAATTTTCTTCTCACTAACAAAATCAAGGTATGATTCTAAACTCTTCCTCGTTGAGATTATTTGAGTAGCATTATGAAGAAATACTAGAGGAAATTATTGGTTTTGAATATGTGCGAAAGGGTGATAATGTAAATATTGTTGGGTATGAATGGTGTTGTTGTTTGAAATCGTAAAACTTAACATGGGTGAAGTCTTGAGTAACCCATGAGATTAAATATATGATGGGTGGTGACTTTGTGAAACCAAATCCCACAAAAAATGGGAAAACCCCGAATAGAGCACAAGGTGTTCGAGGAAATGCCTCAAAGAAAGTAAAACACGCTGTCTTAAAGTGACGGTTGGCGTGATGGCCCGTCACACACCTGACTGCCCGTCATCCAAACCGTCAACAATAAACACTTCACGGTCTTACAGTGTCGGACGGTGTGATGGTCCGTCACCCATGTGACTGACCGTCACCCAAACCGTCACTCCGAGACAGTGGCGATAGTTGAGTGTTTTCCTGTTCTCATGTGTTTGAACTTATTCACGTGCAGGTACATGGCCCCCAAACAATAACCACCTCGCGGTCAAGCTCAAAAGAGGAAAGAAAGGACCTCTACCATTCGGACCCTAATAGATGAATCGAGTAGCGAAGAAGAAGCAGTTGAAGCCCCGACTTACCAGACTAGGCTATCCAAACGAAGAAACACCCAAGTCTCCCAGTCTGAAGAGGAGAGTGGGTCATCTAGCAGTAGGTCGGGGAGTGATAGTGGATCTGAAGAAAGTGGTAGCTCCAGCCCCAATCCGGAGGATGTAAGTGGTACTGAAACCACCAAAAATGCAGGGAAGGCACCCATGGATAGAGAATCGATCCGGTGGGCATTTGAGGGTGCTCGAAAGCACTATCTTGACGGTCTTACCAAAACAATGTCGAGAAGCCACAAAATACCAATAGCTGAAGAAGTGCAAATCATTACCACGGATCTACCAGAATACCCAGTTCTTCAGACACAGTTTCAGAGGTACCAGCTTGAGTGGATGAGAACACCTCCGGGATTCTATTATCCAGAACTGGCCCGGGAATTCTATGCCAACTATTTGGCACTGTTGGAGAGCAAATGTGAGAAAGGAAAAGGGGTTAAATCAGCACCAAGGCAGGACCTGGTACCGGTTCGGGGTAAACAAGTAGACATCTCCCGAGAGACGATTAATAGAGTCCTCTTCGGTCCTGAATACATTCCTCCACCTGATATGCCGGAGTTTCATGACAAAATTGCCAACATATACTCGTAGAGACCATGGTTAGCACGGACATTGACTGATGGCTCACCATCTTGGCTAACTCAGAGGGGACGGATATCGAAGCAATCACTAAGCTTCGTAGCAAAGTTTTGGTGGGCTGTTGTGCGGTACAGGCTATTTCCAACAGGTGGAGACGCTAATTTGGATGAGGGAAGAGCCATACTTGTAGCGAGTTTGATAGACGGGTACGTCATCAACTTCGGAATGATAATTGCAGACGAGATGCGGACCAGGGCCATAAAAACTACTTTTTCTTTGCCGTTCCCATTTATGGTTACTGAGTTATGTAGGAGTGCAAAGGTGCCGATATTGGATGGTATTGATGAGCAAGTGATAGCGTCATCCACGCAAAATATTGACAAATCAAAGGATGACACTAAGTTTGACATGAGGATTTATAAGCCTCAGATCTTCGAGGAACCAACCACAACCACCTCTGAGGCAATCGACACTCCATCAGGCACAGATATGCCACTTGTGGTGTTTGATCCAAAGACTTACAAACAACTAGAGCTACTACCAAAAGCTCTGGCACTGCGGAAAGGCCTCCTCTACCACCGGAATATCACATGAATCCACGAAATTTTGCTAAAATGGTGCAGAAGCAGAAACAGTTGGATAAACAAATTGCCTCTTGGACGGACTTGTTCAAACCCACCATTGATGAAGCAATACGGAAGGCTCTGAAGCCATTTGAGGGGCTGCGTGTAAGGGTCGATGCGATGGAAACCCAGATGGAGGTAAGGCTAAACGAAATGAGCATCCCGGACCTGGCAAGATTTGATGTGGAACTGAAGAAGGTGAAAAATGATATAACCGTCCTCAAGCAAGAAAAAGCGCTTTATGATGAGACTTTGGAGTTCGTGGACTTGGACGAAGAAACCACGATAGTTGATTTGATGGGTCGGCCACTGAAAATTAATGAACCCCAAGCAGGTGAAAGTGGGGTAAAGAAGTCAAAGAAGAGGAAGCACAAAAAGATATCAGCTGAGGAGGACGAGTTAGAGGTTGCGAAGCAGCGGTCGGTAGTAAATGAGCAGCTGCGACAGGAAAGAGTACGTGCCCAAGCAGGTGGGGCATCATCCAGTGCAGTACCGGAGTCTGGAGAGACTCCAAATATTGATGAGCCCCTATGCCTTTGTTCTGAATATCTGTTTCCTTGAGCATTGAGGACAATTCTAAATTCTTTTGTTAGGGGTAGGAGTACTACCACCGGAGGTTTTTGTTACCGTGTTTCTTTTCCTTCGTTGTGCTATCTAGTAGAACCGGCATGTTTAGGTTGTCGTTTAAATTTTGGTTGTGGTGTGATGTCTATAGCAAGCATGGCTTTTTGAAAGTTGAACTAAAAGGAGCCCCCTCTAAAAAAGTTGATTTTGTACTTATGTTTGAAACGATTGACTGTTCTGGATCCTTGAATGTCATTGTGTGATTGTGATTGTAATAATTATGCTTAAGCCGAGCTGATGCTTTGATAGTTGGTAGTGGTATGGTTTCTTGGTGCCAAGTGTGTGAGAGCTTATTGTTATAAACTCTTACTCTGTGCATGCATCTAGAACTTGCCCGGTCTATTTTGTTAAGGTTGAAGTTGGTTGCTTAGGAAAGGATCACAGGCCCTTTTTGTGTGCAGTCCACTTAGCCTATAAGACCGTCCAAATGCAAATAATCCCTTTGATCCTTGTTTGAGCCATATTGACCCGATTCTTTCAATAACCTGTCACTGTTTCTTTTTAACTTTGAATCCCTATTTTGGCCCTGGTCCTTCCTTGGACATCGTGCACCTCAACTCAGGCAATCAGCCTAAGTTGAGGGTGGCTACTATAGAGGTAAATGATAAGAAAAATAGGATGGATAAGATTGGTTATGGATAGAATAAAAATTTCGGGTGTGTGCCTAAGAAAAGAAAGAAAAAGAAACGAAAAAGAGATGGAAAAAAAAATTGTCCAAAGAAAGAGGCCGCACCTGTAGCTAGAAAGAAGGGAATAAGAAGGTGAATAAGGATGGACGAAGTAAAGTTAAGTGGAAATAGTAGGTCGGTGATTCCAAGGAGGGTTTAGTCACTATTCCCCAAACGTATCCTACCTGCACCCGAAGCCTCATTACAAGCCAAGACAAGTCCTGTAGTGATCCTGAGCGGCTTTCTGAAAAACTGAAATAGAATAGCAAGGGCAAGCTTATGGCATTGCATGTGCATTGTTTGAAATAGTTTGTGAGTGTGAGCGCCTTACCTAGTCCCAAATCTTGTGTGTGGGACTTCTTTGTGGTGAGGGCACCAAGATTTCTGTATTATCTATTGACTGTTGGGATAGCTGTTTCGTGTGTATGTAGAATATTCTATCATATCAGAATGACATGTTTGGATCCTTGCAAGTTAACGTTTCATACATTTGTGTACTACCGGGGGGGCTTGATTTAAATTTAATAGACTGTTGAGTGGCCATGATTTGCTAAAGATGTGTGTTTGTATTCTTAGTTGAGTCATCATTTTGTTTTTGTTGTCATGTTGCTTGAGGACAAGCGAATGTTTTAAGTTGAGGGTGTTGATGTGCCGGGATTCTACGGCACATTTGACGCCTTTAACTAAGAATATACTCACAAGTTTTCAAGCAACTTTTGTGGTTTTTGATATTTTTATGTTGTATTTGCAGGAAATGGAGACAAGGATAAAAAGGAAGTGAAAAATACTCAAGCTAAGTTACACGGGTTAGGCTTGACGAAGGGCCTGACGAGTCATCAGACAGGTGACTGACTGTCAGGGGAGCCACTAAACCTGGCAGCCGCTAAAGGAGGCACTGGATAGTGGCGACAGTTGGCGTAACGACCCGTCACACCCATGACTGCCCGTCAGCCAAACCGTCAAGTTGGAGCTCACAGAGAGCATGCACTGGATAGTGGCGACGGTTGGCGTGACGACCCGTCACACCCATGACTGCCCATCAGCGAAGCCGTCAAGTTAGAGCTAAAGGATAGCATGCACTAGATAGTGGCGATGGCTTGGAGTGACGGCCAGTCGCATGGGTGACGGTCCGTCAAGCGACCCGTCAACTCGAAGAGGGACTCCGAAAATTCTATTTTTGGATGTTATTTCCTAGACTACTATAAATACCCAGTGTTAGGGTTATTTTAGATTATTCATTAACTAATATTTTGTGGGAACGGTTGGACGAGTTTTAGAGAGGAAAACATGACACAAACACGTTTTCTTCCTCTCTTTCCATTGTTCTTGGGATTTTCACCATTGGTGCTCGGATTTTACGAAGTTCAAAGTAAAGTATTAATTTTCTATTGTAAGAATTCCTTCTTCTCATATGAATACTGGTATTTCTTTACTTCGCTTTGCTAGCATGAGTGGCTAAACTCCCCACAACTAGGGTTGTGGGATTCATGGCAAGAGTCACAATGTAGATTTCGGGTAGCGTTGGGTTAAATTTATATGCTGTCACGTGGTTAATCATTTGTTATTTACGTTTTCTAATGGTTGCAAACATTAGAACATACCTAGGTTTGATTTGCTTGAACAAAGAGATTAAAATCTGGAAATTTGATTAACTACGAGGATTCGAGACTACCAACCCTCGTCTTATGATTAATGTTGTAACTAGATTAATCTACTCGATGTTTAGGATTGAAATAAGAAAGTTCACCTTTTCAAGTTCGAGAGAATTGAAAAGGAAATTTATCTATTTGGTTGAGAAACGTTTAGATGATACCTGTAATTCAATCACATCATGATATGCATATAGAAAGAACCCGGTTAAGCTTTGAGTCAAAATTGTTACGACGCCATGGTGAACACTTCCCTAGTTCATTCTCATATTGATTAATACTCGTTGAAACTCGCAATTAGTTACTTGCATTGTTCAAATATTGATCATAGAAACCCCCCCCCCCAATTTACCGGAAACCATTGATTACTAGTCAACTAATTCACTAACGATTTAATTTGAATCTTATTCCCTGTGGGATCGACCCCAACCTTTTTTGGGTTCTATATTTGACGACGACCGCTTACGCTTCATAATTGGAGTTGTAATTTGGGCGTATCAAGTTTGCAACAGTAGTTTTTGCCTTGAAGATTTAGAGACACTACTTATATGGTGTTCTTGTGGATATATTCACCAATCATAATAGCCTATAGTATGTGTTCATTCAGAAGAAGTTGAATCTTTGATAGAGAAGATAGCTTGAGCTCCTTAAGAATTATGACATGAGTGTGCTTTACCATCCGTGTAAGGCCAATATAGTGGCCGATGCACTTAGCAGGTTGTCTATGAGTAGTGTGTCACATGTTGAAGAAGATAAGAAGGAGTTGGATAAGGATGTTCATAGGCTTGCTTGTTTAGGGGTTCGCCTTACATACACAACAGATAGTGGTACTATAGTTCAGAATCTTCACGGGTACTGGAGGTAATAGAGAAACAAGACAACGATCCTATCATGCATTAGTTAAAGAGTGGGTTTCACCAGTAGTGAGTAGAGGTTTTCTCCTAAGGGGGAGATGGTGTTCTTCGTTATCAGGGTTGGTTATGTGTTTCAGATGTAGATGGGTTGAGACAACGGATTTTGGCAAAGGCTCACAACTCTAAATATTCTATCCATCTAGGTACCACTAAGATGTACCATGACCAACGAAAAGTCTATTCATGGAATGGCATGAAGAGAGACATTGCACATTTTGTGGATAAGTGTCCAAACTGCCAGTAAGTAAAAGTAGAACATCAGTGATCGAAAGGTATGACTTTGGATATTGACATTCTTACTTAGAAGTGGGTAGTAATCAATATGGAATTTGTTACAGGTTTACCTCGTACTCATTGATAGCACGATTTTATTTGGGTGGTGGTAGACATGATGACTAAATCAGCGCATTTTTTGCTTGTCAAGACTACCGATTTAGTAGATGGTTATGCCAGACTTTATATCCCTGAGTTTGTCAGATTGCATAGGGTTCCTTTGTCTATCATCTAGGATAGGGGAACTCAGTTGACATCCCAGTTCTGGAAGTCTTTCCAGAAAGGTCTTGGTACTTGAGTAAATCTCAGCATAATATTTCATTCGCAGCTAGATGGCCAGGCAAAGCGTACCATTCAGACTTTAGAGGACTTGTTTAGGGATTTTATGATTAATTTAAAATGTAATTGGGATTATCACTTACCTCTTATAGAAATTGCCTACAATAACAACTTTCATTCTGGCCTCCAGGTGGCTCTGTATGAGGCACTTTATGGGTGGAGGTGTGATCTTCTATTGGCTGGTTTGAGGTAGGTGAGGCTATATTGATAGGTCTAGATTCTATTTATGAGACTATGGAAAAGGTTCATCTTATTAGGGAGAGGTTAAAGACTGCTTAAAGTCATCAGAAATCTTATGCATATGTGAGAAAAAGAGACTTAGAGTTTGTAGTTGATGATTGGGTGTTTTTGAAGGTTTCACCTATGAAGGGAGTGACGAGGTATGGTAAAAAGGAGAATCTTAGTCCCAGGTATGTAGGTCCCTATAGTATTCTGTGATGCATTGTTAATGTGGCTTACGAGTTAGATTTTCCTACAGAGTTAGCATCAGTGCACCTAGTCTTTCATGTGTCCTTATTGAAGAAGTGCATTGGCGATCTGGCCACAATTATGCCACTAGAGAGTGTAGGTGTGAAGGATAGTCTCTCTTATGAAGAGGTCCCAGTTGAGATTCTTGACCGTCAGGTTCGTAAGTTAAGAAATAAGGAAGTCACTTTAGTAAAAGTCCTTTGAAGGAACTAGTCAGTCGAGAGAGCTACTTGGGAAGCAGAAGTAGATATGATGACCAAGTACCCTCACCTCTTTCCTTCCAGTTCAACATCAGCTTGAGGTAATAGTTTTCTCCATGTATTCCCATCAGTTTCATATCCCATTCATTTGTTCTTATGCTCTCAGTATGCATACATGTCTCTTAAATCCAACTCAATTTAAATTCAGTTAGAATTCAGTTACTATGTTAGTACTTCAACTTTTAGAACTCTGTTTGTCATATTGCAGCTTTTTCCCTACCATCTCATCTTAGTTAGTCTTTATTTAGGGATGAATGATCCCAAAGGGGAGGTATTATAACACCTCAGAATTAAAACTGGTGTTTAGACCAGCACTTAGTTTGGTTTTTTGTAGATTTTGTGCTCCACGATCAGGGACACGAGCCATGGGAGGTCCCACGAGCTGTAAACTATGACGTCCTAAATCTACCCCTGGACGTGACATGGGACTTGAGACCACAAGTGATCCCAAGCTAACCATTTACCTTAGCATGAATTAAACATAAACATAACATACTGAGCGAAAGCTTAATAACAAGTAATGAGCAACTCCATATATATAACATGACCACAAGTCTAGGAGCAATAATCTAAAACATAAAATGTCGACTGTCTAACTATGTCTGAAAAGCCTTTAAAAACTGATAGAGTGAGTTGCTGGGACAAGACCCCAGATAACTCTAAGTACTGAAAGAAAGTCATGAAAATAGCTAAACTCATAACTAGTCCTGGAAGGATGAGGACTCACAAACTCAGTCTAGAAATCATGTTGGGTCAGCTACGAGTCTGGGAGCGAGCGCTTGAATCTGTATCATGATATGATGCAGCACAAAGAAATATGCAATCAGTACTACAGAATGTACTGAGTATGTGAGCTATGCATAAATCATGATAAAACATACTTGAAACATATTTAAAGCTAAAATCATGTATTTGTAGAAGAAATCATAGTGCAAAGACTCAAAGTAAAATCATAAGTAAATATCATAGTGTAAGCATAAGTCATAAAGCAATGAGTCTAAGCCTGAAAGCTGAAAGTCATGTAACCTTAGTAGTTTAAAACCATTCTTGTGGGAGTTTCTTATAATCGACATAAACTATGTTGAGAACCATGGAGTGTAGTGTCACACCCACACTGAAAAAGGTTATCCTAACCGGCCAAAGTTAGAACCATGCATATAAGGATCCTGAAGTGCGCTTGAAAAGGGGAAAAACCTACGGCGGTAACGTAGTTCTGCACTTGGATTATCTAGTACCCTCGTCAGCTTGGTGCTAAATATTACTCCTAAAATATATCATACTTCTCACATAACATGTGATATATCTGGATGTTGAAGCTTATTCGTAGTCATGGATGGCAAACATGGATGTCATACTACTCACGAACCTTGCTTTTGAAAAATAGTTCATAAGCATTGATGGCATATCAGGATGTCAGAACATATTTTAAAGTTTGCATGGCACTAGATCAAATACATAATCTTACAAGAATTCATAACTTGAAGAACTAGGCATGCAATTTCTTGAACACTTGAGTTCATGTTATCTAAACATGCCAATTTTCTTAAAATAAGCCATACATGTAAAATTAAGCTAGGTTTTCCTTTCAAATCATGGGTATAAGAAGTACTTGTAGGATTTCATGCAAAATCAAGAAATTAGGGTTAAAAATCATATAATAAAATGAGAAAAATGAATTTACAGAAAAATCATATAATTAGGTAAGAAATCTAACTTTATAAATTCATGGAATCAAAGTAAAACTTGGGATTTTGGGCATAAGGGTGAAAGCAAACCCTTATTGAATACCCACATATATGAACTTAAAGCTTTATTAACTTAGAGCTTGAGGATGGAGGATTTGAGATAAAACCCTAGGTCTTGGAGCTTGAGAGAATTAATTTTCTTTTCTTCTTTTTGAACTTGATTGAGAAAATAAAAGAGAACTACTAAGTGGGAGTAAAACCCTTTTAATTTGGCCTAAAATGACTTAATATAGGAGTTAAATAAGTGGAAGATTACAAAAATACTCCTGGGAAATGAGTTTGAAAAATTCCTGAAAATCTTAGCCTAGGCTTCCATGGGCAAGAACCACGGCCGTGGAATGAACCACAGTTCGTGGTTTTTGGGCAAAATTACAAGTTTTGGGTCTGATTTCCACATGCGAGATCCACGGCTCATGGAACATTCCACAGCCCATGGAAACCTCTTGTGGTTATCAAGGAAAATTGTTGGCCCTCAGTCTGATTTCCACGAGGCGATACCATGGCCTGTGGTCTGATCCACGGTCCATGGATCCTTTTTGTGGATTTCAAACAGTTGGAAGGTCTACATGACTGGTTCTACGGTTGGCGTCCACAGTCCATGGTCTATTCCACAGTCTATGGAACTCGTCTTTAGTTCCTGTCTTTCACTTGACAACTTAACACCTAGTATTTTCATGTCTGCTTATTAGCTTAGAACTTTTGGGTGTTATAATATCTACCCCCTTGGGATCATTCATCCTCGAATGAAGACTAAAGAAGCTAAGATGGAATCATGAAACATGCATACATATTGGAATCATAAAAATAGCTGATAGAAAATGAAACTCGACGTAAAGACTAAGGATAAAACTGAGGATGCTAAAGAGGAAATAGTACCTCAAGACAGAACTTAATCGGAAGAAAAGAGGTGAGGGTACTTGGTCATTATGGCTACTTCTTCTTCCCAAGTAGCTCCCTCAACTGACTGGTTCCTCCAAAGTACCTTTACTGAACTTCCTTTATTCCTCAACTTATGAATCTGACGGTCAAGAATCTCAATTGGGACCTCTACGTAAGTGAGACTATCCTTCACACCCACACTCTCTAAAGGCACAATCAAAGTTAGATCACCAATGCATTTCTTCAACAAGGAAATATGAATGACCGGGTGTACCACTGCTAACTCTGCTGGCAACTCTAGTTCATAAGCCACCATACCAACTCTCCTCAGAATCCTGTAAGGACCTACATATCGGGTACTAAGCTTCCCCTTCTTGCCAAATCTCATCATCCTCTTCATAGGAAAACTTTAAGAAACACCCAATCATTAACTTCAAATTCTAAGTACCTTGTACTCACATCCGTATAATATTTCTGATGAATATATCCAAATACTGCTTAAACACCCTGCTCATCAAGTGCATCAAAGCTACAGGAGATTTTGTTAGTCCAAAAGATATAACCACAAATTCATAGTGACCATAACGAGTTCTGAAGGCTATCATTGGAATGTCATACTCTCTAACTTTGAGCTGATAATAACCGGATCTGAGGTCAATCTTGGAGAAATAGCTGGCACCTTGAAGCTAATCGAACAAGTCATCAATTCTAGGATGGGATACTTATTCTTAATTATGACCTTGTTCAACTGACGGTAGTCTATGCACATTCTGAGGGAACCATCTTTCTTACGGACAAAGAGGACTAGAGCACTCTATGGAGAGATGTTGGGTCTGATGAAACCTTTATCTAGGAGATATTTCAACTGATCCTTCAGTTCCTTAAGTTCAGCTGGAGCCATTTTCTAAGGAGGAATGGATATGGGTTGCGTATCTGGGAGGAAGTCTATCCCAAAGTCAATCTCACTCTCAGGAGGAACTCCAGACAGATCCTCAGGAAACACATCTGGGAACTTATTTACTACTGAAATTGACTGGAAGGATAGGGTCTCATACTTAGAATCCTTGACCTAAATTATATAGTAGATGCACCCTTTTGAAATCATTTTCCTGGCCTTGAGGTAAGATATAAAACGACCTTGTGACATAGAAGGACTACCTTGCCATTCGAAAACAGGCTCATTTGGAACTGAAACTTGACCACCCTAGTTTGGAAATCAATGAGGCATAACATGCATGTAACCAGTCCTTACCAAGAATAACATCAAAATCAGTCATATTCGACTCTACTAGATCAGATGAGGTGACTTTACGAAGGACTGTGATTGAGCAATTTTTGTATACTCTCTTGGCTAGGACTGAGTCACCAACAGAAGTATAGAAATGATAGGGTTCTAGGAGTTATTCAGGACTGACATCAAACTTACAAGCAACATAAGGGTTTACAAATGACAAAAAAGCTCCGGGTTCTAGCAAAGCATAAACATTAAGAGAGAAAACTTGCAACATACTAATGACTACCTTTTGGGGAACTCTCCTGATCCTGGAGGGATGACATAGCATGGAGGCAGTTCTGGCGCTCACCACCTTCTGCACCAGAAATGGTACCCTGCTAAACTGAATGACCTGCTGGAGCTGTAGTAGACTGAGTTCTGCCACGTCCATTGTTCTTTTTTGATGAAGGTAAATCCTTGATCCTATGACTAATCTATCCGGACCCAAAGCATCCACCTGTGCCATAAAGCACTCTCCAGAGTGATTCCTACCACACTTGTTGCAAAATAGGTAGGGAGCCCCATTTGCAATACTTCCTTGCGAATGAGAGCTTGATGCCCTACCTACCTGATCATGCCTAGGTTTGGGTGTCTGAGTAGGAGCACTAGCTGATGATGGCACTGGTTCTGATGACCTCTCCTAAATAAAGGCTGGTTTTCACCTCCGGACCTGTAATGACTGAACCCTAAATACTCTGTACTGGCCCTCTTGTTCTCCCTTGACCTCTCTTTCAGCTTCTCCTTTTCCATCTGCTGAGCATACATCATCCGTCTGGAGATGTCCATATCTCCAACCAACATCGCTGTCTGGCATTCTTTTTTGACCAAATCAGAGACTCCAGGGATAGACTTACTCATTATGTCCCTTGCCTCTACAACCATCTCCAGAGCATACCTAGAAAGTTGAGTGAACTTCAGCCCATAGTCTTGAACCGACATAAATCCTTGCCTCAAATTAACAAATTCCTCAGCATTAGCCTCCATCAACTCCCTTGGAAAGAACCTATCTATAAAAGCTCCCATAAAGCAGTCCCAAGTCACAAGAGCTGCATTCCTACCCCTACGACCTTCCACTGAGTGTACCAAATATGAACCACATCCTTGAGCAGGTAGAAAACTAGCTCAACACTGTTAGTACCAGTCACCTGCATCACCTCAAAAATCTTCTTGATCTCATTAATAAAATTATGTGGGTCCTCACAAACCTTCGACCCTAAAAATATCAGCAGGTTCATATGAACAAAATCTCTAAACTGGGCTACAGCTAATCCATCATTAGGGTTCACAGGACAGGGGCTTATTGATTGCCTGATTTGCTACATCTTGAACCAATATCTAAATCGCATTACAAAACTCAACCTTCGTAACCTCGTGATTTGTCGCTGAAGGATTACATTAGCATTACAAAAGTTGTTGCTTCATGGAGGCATGATCTGAAATACGTAAAGCGCGAATTAGAAAGATAAATAGAGTTAAACTCTATCGCATGATATTGAACATGAAAAAAGTGGACCTTTTTCCTATAACATATCGTAGCCTCCTGCTCATAAGTGTAGCGCGATTCACACCCATGAAATAAACTCTACTTAACGCAGCTTTGAAACATCCTAAGACTCTTGAACCTGATGCTCTGATACCAAGTTTATCATTCCCCGAGCCTACCCCAGGATGCAATATGGACTTGAGACCACAGGTGATCCCAAGCTAACCCTTGGAATGAGCGGAATCTTAATAACAAGTAATGAGCAACTCCATATATATAACTAGAATAAAAGTCTTGGAGCAACAATCTAAAATATAAAATGTCAACTGTCTAACTATGTTTGAAAAGCCTTTAAAAACTGACAGAGTGAGTTATTGTGACAAGACCCCAGCTAACTCTAAGTACTGAAAGAAAGTCATGAAAATAGCTAAACTCATAACTAGTCCTCGAAGGATGAGGACTTACTAACTCAGTCTGGAAATCCTGTTGGGTCTAGCCATGAGTCTGGGAATGAGCGCCTGAATTTGCATCATGATAGGATGAAGCACAAATAAGTATGCAATCAGTACTATGAAATGTATTGAGTATGTGAGCTATTTGTGAATCATGATAAAACATACTTGAAACATATTTAAAGCTAAAATCATGCATTAGTATAAGAACTTATAGTGCAAAGACTCAAAGTAAAATCATAAGTAAATATCATAGTTTGAGCATAAGTCATAAAGTAATGAGTCTAAGCCTGAAAGTTGAAAGTCATGTAACCTTAGTAGTTTAACACCATCATAACCGACATAAACCATGTTGAGCACCATGGAGTTCAGTGTCATACACTCACACTAAAAAAGGTTATACTAACCAGCCAAAGTTAGAACCATGTACATAAGGATCCTGAATTGCGCTTGAAAAGGGGCAAAACCTATGGTGGCAATGTAGTTCTGAACTTGGGTTATCTAGAACCCTTGTTAGACTGATGCTAAATACTACTCTCAAAATATATCATAGTGCTCACATAACATGTGACGTATCTGAATGTCAAAGCTTATTCTTAGTCATGGATGGCATACCTGGATGTCATACCACTCACGAACCTTACTTTTAAAAAATGGTTCATAAGCATTAATGGCATATCAGGATGTCATATCAATCATAGAAGAAAATATCTTAAAGATTCGCATGTCACTAGCTCAAATACATAATCTTATAAGAATTCATAACTTGAAGAACTAGGCATGTAATTTCTTGAATACTTGAGGTCATGTTATCTAAACATGCAAATTTTCTTAAAATAAGTCATACATGTAAAATTAAGCAAGGCTTTCCTCTCAAATCATAGGTTTAAGGAGTACTTGTAAGAATTCATGCAAAATCATGTAATTAGGGTTAGAAATCATATAATAACATGAGAAAAATGAATTTACAAGAAAATCATATAATTGGGTAAGAACCCTAACATAATAAATTTATGGAATCAAAGTAAAACTTGGGGTTTTGGTCATAAGGGTAAAAGGAAACTCACATACCTGAATTTGAAGCTTTCTTAACTTAGAGCTTGAGGATGGAGGATTTGAGAAGGAACCCTAGGTCTTGGAGCTTGGGAGAATTGATTTTATTTTCTTCTTTATGAACTTGATTGAGAGAATGAAAGAGAATTTGACTAAGTGGGAGTAAATCTCATTTTATTTGGTCTATAATGACTTAACATAAGAGTTAAAGAAGTGGGAGATTACAAAAATACCCCTAGGAAACGAGTTAGAAAAATTGCTAAAAATCTTAACCTAGGCTTCCATGGGCAAGAACAATTGCATGTGGAATAAACCACGGTTTGTGATTGGTGGTCATGGTTTCTAGGTAAAATAACAAGTTGCGGGTCTTATTTCTACGAGCGAGATCCACGACTTGTGGAACATTCCATGGCCCATGGAAACCTTCTGCGGTTATCAAGGAAAACTGTTAGCCCTCGATTTGATTTCCATAAGGGGATACCATAGCCTGTGGTATGATCCACAGTCCGTGGATCCCTGGTATGGATTTTAGACAGTTGGCAGGTCTGTAGGACTGGTTCCACGGTTGGCATCCACGGCCCGTGGTCTGTTCCACGGTCTGTGGAACCCATACTTAGTTCCTGTCTATCACTTGACAGCTTAACACCTAGGATTTTCTGGTCAACTTCTTAGCTTAGAACTTTCAGGGTGTTACATGAACCCAGCTGTGTAAGTTGTTCCAGTGAACACCAACTCCATGAGTTGGTCCACGAGCCATGGTGGAGCCCACAAGTCGTGGGACAAACTATGATATTGGTCCAGAGGACTACCTGACTTTTCCCAGTTTGACAGTCAAGGTCACGACTCATGGGGTGACCCAAGTCCGTGAACCTCAACCATGTTAATAGTCCATATACATCAAAGCCTATGGCATGAATTGACGAGCCACTTCACGGCCCGTGGTCCATTTCACAGACTGTGAAGTGAGTCGTCTAATGGAAAATTCAGCAGCTTTCTTTTATTTTAATTAGGGGTAATTCAGTGTTTTCTTCACCTCAGGGCCTTTCTGCCACATCATTTTTAACTCCTATTGGGTGAGATTAAAGGAAAGTTAGTCAACTTATCCCATAATTCTCACAAATTAGAAATTCTAAGTCAGAAAGAAAAGAAAAGAACGCTCTATAGCTCCAAACCTAGGGTTCTTCTCTAGAGCTCCAATCTTCAGATCTAGCCTTGGATTCTTTAGATTTCAAGTATGTGGGTATTCAGTAAGAGTTGCTTTTACCCTTATGTCCAAAACCTTAAACATTTACTTTGGTTTTCCTGATTTTATGGAATTAAGGTTCTTGCCCTATTATGCAATTTTCTACAGAATTAATTCTCTTATGATTACTACATAATTTTTATCCTTGTTTAAGTGATTAAACATGAATTCTTACAAAGTTTTGAGAAGAACAAATTTAGCATGATTTTACAATAATTCCACATATATTAGCTTTTCCTTCAGGATTTAGCTCAGGATGTTAGAATTTAGTTTGAACAGAACGTAATCAGTTTTCAGTATATAGTCTTTCAGAAACCATTTCAGATTAATTAAGTTTTGACACAGCTTTTAGAACATCAGTTTTAAACGAGCTATCAGTACATCAGTTTGGGAGTAGTACTTAGCACTGAGTTGGAGTAGGGTTCCAGTTTCACCTAAAGTCCCAAAACTACGTTCCACTATAGGTTTATTTAGCCCCCCAGTTGGGTATTAGACTAGTGATCACACCAATCATTTGTTTATACCATGGAAAGGTATATTGGGTCCTCCCAATGAGGCATATACATTGGACTCCATATTTAGCTCACGTGATTTATATCGGTTAATAGACTCTTCCATGGACTTAGACTAAGTAGATATGTACTAGGCCCTCAGTTCAGCTCCATTTTATTTTATTTTGACTTTTTCTAAGAATATCTCTGCATTTCAGTTTTATGTATGTCATGATTAGGCCATTGTACTACAGTTTAGTTATTGCACTTAGTTTTCATTTTAGTACAGCATACCAGTGTTTTCAACACTCTTTGTTATCTTTCAACTGCATATCTTGCATGCTCAATATATTCAAAGTACTGATCACATACTTTTTATGATGCATCCTATTATGATATAGGTTCTGGCTCTCAATCTCAGCATCGCATTTAGTATGATTCAGTGACACTTCAGTGATTGCCAATGGTAAGTCCTCATCGTCCGAAGATGGGGTTTTCATGAACTTTTATTTAGTATTTCAGTTTTTTGCATTTAGAGTTAGCTGGGGGCTTGACCCAGCAACTCGTTAGTAGTAGAGGCTTTCGAATATAGAGTCAGATATTTCAGCTTATTTTAGTTCAGTATTACTTTTCAAACTTAGCTTTATCTTAGAACTTACTCAGACTATTTCATTCAGATTGTTAATCATTTTATGATTCATCCAGTTAAGCTTCCGCTCAGTCTTATTTATATAGAAATGCTTAGTGATATGCCATGCCTTGGGTTAACTTGGGATCACTTATGATCTTAAGCACCGTATTTGACCTGAAGAACTCTAGCTAGTTCATACGGATAAAATCACTAACCCGAGCAGCAGCTGACCTATCATTTAAATTAGCAGGGACTGTGACTTGCTGATTTGCCTGGTTGGTCATAGCTTGAACCAATATTTGAATGGCATTGTGAAACTCATCATTCATAACCTAATGGTCTGGAATTTGAGGATTAGCATTCCTTGCATTATTTTTTGTGGAGGCATTATCTGAAATGCGTAATGCATATATTAGAAGTAGAAATAGAGTCAAACTCTATCGCATGATAAAGAGCATGAAAGAAGGGAAATTTCCTAAAATGTCTAGTAGTCTCTCTCCCATAAGTGTGCTGTGCTTCACACCCATGAAAAAAATTCTACTAAATGTAACTTTTAAGATATCTTAGGACTCTTGAACATAGTGCTCTAATACCAAGTTTTTTATTACCCGAGTCTACACCCTGGATGTAATACGGTACTTGGAACCACAAGTGATCCAAGCTAACCCTTGGCATTATCATAATACTAAGTAACATACTAATACTGAGCGGAAGCATAACAAATAAGTAGTGAACTAATTGAAATACATATTTAGCTGAAATCTTGAAGTATGGTTAAAACCAAAGGAAAATAGTGACTACATAATTGACTATGTCTGAAAGCCTCTACTACTACAAAAGAGGAGTTATTGGGACAAGACCCCAGCTAACTCAAAACTGTATGAACAAAAAAAATACTGAAACAACTAAAAATGAAACTGAACTCCGGGTACTCGAATGAGGAGGACCCACCAAACTGGCTAGATATGCTACTGAACTGCTAGCCACCAAACTGGCTGGATGGCAACGTAGTTATCGAACTTAGATTATCTAAAAAATTTATCCTCTCGGTATTAAATACTACACCCAAAATAATACTTATTATTTGCTTATAATAGATAAATCATCTATTGAAAATATGCATGAACTGGTAAAATAACTATTTTTGTTGAATTCTATAATACTGAATCATGCTAAATTTTCCTGAATTCTGAGATCATAGTTGCTAAGTCATACTGAAAATAGGTTGATGCCTACAAAATCATGCATAGTTCATTCATAATAAAATAACCGAATTTGAAACCCTTTAAAATCATGCATGCTCAATTGTAATAAGAACTATGATCATAAAACATCATAGAGGAACTGAATTTCAAGAAATAATCATAGTTGGGTGAAACCCTAAATCATAGAGACATAGAATTTATATTGAAAAGATGTATTTTTTGTCATAAGGGTGAAAAAAACCTTCCTGAATACCCACATGCCTGATTGCTGAGGAATGTTGAACTAGAATTGAAGAGTGGAAGCTTGAATAAGATACCCTAGGCCTAAAGTTTTAGAGAATGCTCTGTTTTCATTCTGAAATTGAATTGTAGGAACGAGGAGGAAAGTGATAACGGAAATCAAACAAACAAAGGAAAAGAAGAAAGAAAGATATGTGGATTAATGACTAGAAATTGAAATGATGGGCAACAAGGGGCTATAACCCTCACCTCTCAATTGATTCCACTAACTAGAAATTAAACCAACTTAATTAACCAAGAAAACTAAGAAATTCCACAAATGGGAGACATTCGATTAATTAAGCAAGAGAAGTCTTCCAACAATTAAGAGAGTTCACCTAATTACTCACTAATTCCTTAAAGGAATTTCACTAAGTACTATAATAGCTAGCAACTACAAAGTTAGAGTATGAATCTTCAATGTCAAAAATTGTCTTCAAAATGAAGAAAAGTTACTACTTATACTTGGGAATAAGAAGACACTATCTATTACAATTTTTCCCTTAATGAAGTAAGGGCCTTGTTTGGTTGCCTTGTTTTGGGAATTCTTGAATTCCTCCCTCCACTTCACTCCAATGGACCACTCAAACATTGTATGCTTTCCTTTGGCATTCTTCAAGCTTTTCTAATGCTTTCTTTTTCATGAACATTGCTTGAAGGTCTTGGAGCTCTTTAGCTTGACTCCGTGTGAAAGGTCTTGAAGGATAAGTGTCATCCAAGCTAGTACCATCCATGACATCCAAGCTAGTATCATCCTCCACTTCTTAAAAAGGATTCGTCCTCGAATCCAAAGTTTCACCTACAATACAAGGAGAAAGATCACTAACATTGAAAACATTATTAACATTATACTCACTTGGTAAGTCAATCATGTATGCATTGTCATTGATCCGCTGAGGACTTTGAATGGCCCATCTCCCCTTGGGCTTATCTTTCTTTTTCGAACTTGTGGAACCTCTCCTTTCGAAAATAAATCCACACCCAATCTTCTGGGTTGAAAATCACTTCCTTTCTTCCACGATTCTTTCGGATGGCCACCTTTGAATTGTTCTTTTCAATGGCTAATTTTACCTTGGAATGAATTTTCATCATCTCTTTTGATCTTTGTTTAGCATCTAGGCTCACAACAACATGGCTAGACAAAGGAATCATGGTTAATGGAAATAAAGGCTTAAAGCCATAACATGCTTCAAATAGGGACATTCCAATAGACGAATGGAAAGACCGGTTATATGAAAATTCTATCAAGGGTAAATAGTCTTCCCAAGTGGTTGGGGTGCCCCTAATCATACACCTATGCATGCTTCCAAGAGTCTTGTTGAATACTTCAGTTTGTCCATCCATTTGGAGAAGACAAGAAGTAAACAACATGAGTTTGGTACCAAATGTACCCATAGACTCTTCCAAAAATGACTAAGAAATTTTGAATCCCTATCACTAACAATGGTTTGAGGTACTCCATGCAATTTAAGCACATTAATGACAAAGAAGGATGCTACATGGGATGCATCATCACATTTATGGCATAGAATAAAATGAGTCATTTTAGAAAATCTATCCACTTCCATAAATATGCTATCATGTCCTTTTTTAGTCCTAGGAAGTCCTAACACAAAATCCATAGAAATGTCCATCCATGGACCACTAGGAGTAGGAAGAGGGGTATACTTACCTTGAGGCCGAGTCATGGATTTGGCTTGCTTGCATTCGAGACATTGTACAAAAAATTTCTCCACATCATGCTTCATCTTTGGCCAATAGAATTGTTTCATAAGGATGTCAAGTGTCTTGGATACTCCAAAGTTCCCCATCAAATCGCCACTATGAGCCTCCTTGATGAACAACTCTCTCTATGAACTCATGGGCACACAAACTTGCCCATTCTTTAACAAGAATCTATCAACTAATTGAAACCTATCAACCCACTTCCCTTGACTAAGACTATCAAAATTTTTGTTGAAATCGGGATCCATATAATAGAACCCCTTCAAGGTTTCAAATTCCATCATTCTATAAGCCAAGGTGTTGACCAATACAAACCTCCTTGATAGAGCATCCACTACTACATTCTCTTTTTCTTGTTTGTAGTTGATCACATATGAAAAGGTATCAATGAATTCGGCCCATTTTTCATGTCGCTTGTTCAACTTGGATTGTCCCTTAAGATGCTTCAAGGACTTATGATCGGTCCTTATCATGAACTCTTTGTGCCACAAGTAGTATTGCCAATGAGCCAATACCCTCACAAGTGTATATAATTCCTTGCCATAAGTTGAGTACCTAAGAGTAGCTCCCTTTAGTTTTTCACTAAATTAACCCAATAGTTTTCCTTCTTGCATCAATACACCACCTATACCAACACCCGAAGCATTACGCTCTATCTCAAAAGCTTTATCAAAATTGGGTAGTTGGAGTAATGTTGAGGAACTCAACATAGACTTTAAGGCTCGAAAGGACTTCTCTTTCTCTTTCCCCCACATAAAAGGTGCATCTTTCTTGATTAATTCGGTCAATGTAGAAGCAATTGAACTAAAGCCTTTCACAAATCGCTCGTAAAAGCTTGCCAACCCATGAAAACTCCTTACCTCGGTGGCATTGGATGGGGTCGACCAAGTTTTTATGGACTTCACCTTTGCTTCATCGACCTCTATTCCATTTGCACTAACTACAAAACCCAACAACACCACCGTTTCAACACAAAAAGAACACTTCTTGAGATTAGAAAATAACCTTTCTTGTACAAAACATCAAACACTTGTTTCAAATGGGATACATGCTCTTCAATTGTCTTGCTATATACAAGTATTTCATCAAAATACACAACCACAAACTTGTTGATGAAGGGTTTTAGAATATGATTCATCAACCTCATGAAAGTTCTTGGGGCATTAGTCAAACCAAACGGCATCACAAGCCATTCATACAACCCAAACTTTGTTTTGAAAGTTGTCTTCCATTCATCACCCTGTTTTATGCGAATTTGGTGGTACCCACTTCAAAGATCAACCTTTGAGAACACACTTGCTCCATATATCTCATCTAACATGTCATCAATTCTAGGAATTGGATGCCTATACTTGATCATAATCTTTTTCATGGCTCTACAATCAATGCACATTCTCCAAGTACCATCCTTTTTGGGAACAAGGATCACCGGTACAGCACAAAGACTTAGGCTTTCTTTGATCAATAACTTTTCAAGGAGTTCTTCCACTTGCCTTTGTAGCTCCTTGGTCTCTTTCAAATTACACCTATAGGCTGGCCGGTTTGGGAATTTATGACCACGACACAAAATCAATTTGGTGCTCAATTCCCCTCAAGGGTGGTAGTCCCTCGGGCATCTCCTCCGGAAATAGTTCATCATAGTCCTGAAAAAGATAAAAAACAACACTAGGCAAAGGGCTAGTATCTTGGTTAGCATCCAATAACAGATTGGTGTTGACAAGGCATACTAGAAAGCATTCCTTATCCACACCTTTTAAACAATTGTTTGGCTTGGCTATCATACAGATGTTCTTCTTATTCTTAGCCAAGTAACTTCCCTCTCTTGGAATAATGGTGGAACTTTCACCTTTACTCTTTGCTTCTTCCACCCTTATCCTCTCCCGAAGCTCCTTCATAGCCCTATAGTCCTCACTCACTTGGTATGGAGTGAGAGGTGCAAGTACATACTTCTTACCTTCAATTACAAAAGCATACTTGTTGGTTCTTTTGTAGTGCACAATATCTCTATCAAATTGCCATAGCCTTCCCAATAGTACATGACAAGCCAACATGGGTACTATATCATAAATCAACTCCTCATTGTACTTGCCCATACTAAATCGAATACTTACTTGTTTGAGGACCTTCATCTCTCCACTCTCATTGAACAATTGTAGCTTGTAAGGGTTGGAATGTTTTCTTGTTGGAATTTGCATACGCTCTACTAAAGAACTACTCACCACATTAGTGTAACTTCCACTATCAATAATCAAATAACACACCTTATCTTAGATTTTGCACCTTGCATGAAAGAGATTTTCCCTTTGATCAAGTTCTTCTTGGGAAAGGGCTCCCATAATTCTCCTTACAACACATGAAAGGTTGGTATTTACCTTCAAATCTTCATTATCATCAAGTAAAGGTTGCCCTTTCTCCATAAAACAAGTAAAATTTACCCTCTCATCCAACCTTTCTTCCTCATCCCCTGAAGCTACTCTCTCCACTTCATTTTTATCTCCCTCTCCCTCACTCTTTTCATCATCCTCATCTTCCTTGTCGATTTTATACCCATAACAAAAAGCAACAATTGTCTTATTAGAACACTCACTAGCAATATGCACCCTTCCTTAACATTGAAAGTATTGATTGATAGAGGGTCGAGGAAAGTTGGGCTTTTTGAAGTTGCCTCCTTTTGGTTTATCATTCCCTTTGGCTTTGTAATCAAACTTGACTTGAGTGTCTTGACCACTAACTTTAGATAGTTCTTGAGGAGCTAGTGCCTTTCACTTATCATTGTTTTTATTCCATGAGGAAGTTGGTAAACTCTTGGCCTTGTATGTCTTATTTTCTTTCAAATATATTTCTACCTTTGAGGAATCATGGAAAGCCACTTCAAGAGTCTCATAGAATTTAATTCTCAAAGGCTTTAAGATATCGGGCCTCAAATTCACCATGAATCGTATCACCATGTATTGCATATGCTCCTCAAGCTTAGACTTCATTCTCAAGTTCTCAAATTCATCATAGTACTCTTCAACACTCTTGGTACCTTGCCTTAGCATGTGCACCTTCTTGAGAGCTTCTTGGTAGTAGTCTGGAGTCAAGTATCTATACTCCATTAGACCAATCAACTCTTGACAAGTGGCAAACTCATAAATGTGACGACTCTCTCTTTCCCTCCTCTTGGATTCCTACCATGTGAAAGCATATACCTCAAATTGAGTGAGGGAATAACTTTGCATTTAATGATTCTGAGATGTTATTGGTCAGAAAAGTCCACTCACTTTGTAGTTTCCATTCAATAAATTCATCTGAGTCACTACTTCCCTTGAACTTTAGAAGTGTAATCTTGGGGATTCATTCCGTTCTCCATACCTAGATCCTCTATGCCCCATCCTATCTCCTCTATTCCCATAGTCTTGACCTCTCATTCCTTAGTCCCAACATAAGTAACGAGGCCAGACTCCTTCCCTTGGTACTCCATATCCATCCCTACCTCTATGCTCCCAAAACACATCATGGTTGGTCACATCATTCATTTCATCATAGAGAGGATTTTGGAATTGGTGGTTTGGGTAGGGTATTTATGGTGCATTTTGTGAAGGGTATATGTGGGAATCATGCAAGGATGCACTTGATGCATTTCGGAGTGGAGTTTGATATGGAACTTGGCTAGCCTCAAAAGGACTATTCTCTTATGGAGGATGATAGGTTTATGGATTCGAATGTGGTTTTGGTTGTCTTGGGTAATTTGGAGGGTTGTTTGTTTGGAAGGTGGGTTGTTGGAAGTTTCGGGTTTGACTTTGTGGAGGGTAACATAGTTGGTTAGCTTTCCCTTGAGTAATTGTGGTGTATTGCACTAACGCCCTACTTATCTCCTCATTTTTAGTTTGAAGTGCCTTCCCTTTATTCTAATTTTCCACCCGTACCAACCTTTCCTCTATACCTCCTAACCTTTCATTCATCTCCGCCCTTATTTCTGCCATTTGTTTGGAAAAGTGGGTGAAAGCCTCCATGATGTTTTCCGAGCTCTCTCTAATTGGACTTGTACCGTGGTTGGACATGGTACCTATAATACTCAACAAATAAGGTTAGTAGTAAAAGCCTCACGTCACTCGTATGTAAACTCATTCCTCACCTTCTACAGCATCGTCTCAGAATTGGTAGTGAACTAGCTTCGCTCAATCAACTCAAGGTCAGCTATCCTTTATGGAGAAGTGGATTCTTGTGACTCTTGAAAAAAGGACAACTCAAACGACTCCAAAAAGACTTGAATCAAGGAATTAATCAATGAAACAAGATAAGAAAAGGAGAATAAAGAAGAACAAAAAATTTTGGACTCAAGAATTAAGTAACAACAGTAGGAGAAATTACTTGTTGTTGCTTAATTTGAACAATCAAAGAGTTGATTTGATATTTAAAAAGTAGTTAACAAGTAATTAAAGATGTTAATTAGTTGTTAAATAGTTGAGAATTCAAAGAAAAATGAGTGTAGAAGAAGAAGTGTGAAGTTTGGACACTTAGAAAACAATTTGAGTTTTGAAAAGTTCTAACACTTAAAAAAATTTGGGATGCTAAAAGTTTCAACACTTAGAAAAAAAGGGATGCAAAAATGTGCACCCTCTCTGAAGTTGAGGCTCACGCGCTGCAGGGTGTTGTGGGGGTTGCTGCTGAGTCGGCGGCTGTGTTGGCACTCGCATGTCACTGGTGTGGCACTGTCTACTGACGTGGCTGTTGACGTGGAATTTAGATTTAATTATTTTTTTCATATTTTGATTTTTTTAAAATTCCACAAATAGACCCAACAAATAACTTTTGCCAACAATTCAAGAGGTTTGAAGATCAAATGTACCTTTTTATTTTCTTCTTCCTCAAGAACTCTTGAAGTTCTTGAAAAACACCAAGAACACCCAACACAAAACCCTTTTTCAATACTTTACCAAATCACACCAAAATTTATGATTACCTTCCCCTCGACTTAGGGAACAAACTCCAATAGCTTTTAAGCTCCAATTTCTTTCCAATCAAGAGACTCACTTTTCAGGTTTGCAAGTTTTCAAAGCTTCAAGTTCCTTCAATGGCAACTTCACTTCTATAACTCCAAATTGAATGAATTTTGAAATCTAGACTTAAAAAATACTAGAGAACAAGAATCTAGTGTCAAAAATAAGAAATTCGAACAAAAGTTTTTAGATTTTAAAGATATCAATTTCTCAAGACTTAGATTTATGGAAATAAACCTAAACTGAGTTCCTGATACCAAATAATAATGGAAATCAAATAAAGAAAGAAAAAGAAGAAAGAAAGATATGTGAATTAATGACTAAAATTGAAATTATGGGCAACAAGGGGCTAGAACCCTCACCTCCCAATTGATTCCACTAACTAGAAATTACATCAACTAAATTAACCAAGAAAACTAAGAAATTCCACAAATGGGAGACCTTCAATTAATTAAGCAAGAGAAGTCTTCCAACAATTAAGAGAGTTCACCTAATTACTCACTAATTCCTTAAGAAAATTTCACTAAGTGCTATAATAGCTAGCAACTACAAATTTAAAGTATCAATCTTCAATGTCAAAACTTGTCTTCAAAATAAAGAAAACCTACTACTTATACTTGGGAATAAGAAGACACTATCAATTACAATTTTTCCCTTAAAGAAGTAAAGGTCTTGTTTGGTTGCCTTCTTTTGAGAATTCATGAATTCCTCCCTCCACCTCACTCCAATGGACCACCCACACATTATATACTTTCCTTTAGTATTCTTCAAGATTTTCCAATGCTTCCTTTTTCATGAACATTGTTTGAAGGTCTAGGAGCTCTTTAGCTTGACTCTATGTGAAAGGTCTTGAAGGATAAGTGTCATTCAAGCTAGTACCATCCATGCCATCCAATCTAGTATCAGAAAGGGTCAAAATATTTGATAAAACCCCCTCTTAGAGACTTAAAACAACATAGTATAGGACATAAAAGTAGAAAAAAGACCAAATTACCTCCAACGAATAAGTTTGACATAACTAGAATCGGGGGTTCCACGGTTGGGTCTATGATCCGAGGAATTGATCTATGGACCATGGACTGACTCGTGGTTCCACTTTGGAGATCTGATGGTGTTCTAAAGTTATCCCAGTGTTGACAATGATATACTGTAAACCATTCTATGGACCATCGTCTCATCCATGGTTTATTCTGAGATTTTTGAGGGTCTACTAAACTTGGTTCAACGGATGGGTCTACAGATTGTAAACTTGGTTGACAGGTCATCGACTAACCCACGCTTCTAAGGTGAAAAAATGGCACCTCTCTGATGCTGGTTCAATGGTTGACAGGATGAACCATCATTCTAAATAATGAACTGTTGTGTCACTCGTGGTAACTTGGGAAAACAAAAATAGAAAGAAGCCATTCTATGGTTCACTCCATGGATCGTTGACCTGATTGAAAGTCCATGGTCCTAACCGTAAAACATAAAAATTCTGAAATTTTTCTACTAAGTACTGTAAACATGCTGGTTTGGATTATGGAGCGTTACACTATACAGCTGTAAAATCAATATGGACATAATTCTGTATTTTGTGAAATGACTATATTACAATTGCAGAGTTTATGATGACTTGTTATGTCTATTTTGGTGACTTATATGTCCTTTATTTATTGACATTGATATGTCTGGATTTGGTTTATTTATTTGGCTATTATAACTACTTGATATCTGAGTTCTTGGTTATGTGTTGTTGTACCTGTTTATTTCCCTTATTTAATTTATGATATATACTTATTACTAATTTGTGATGGCCTATGATACCTACAATTACATAGTGTTTATACTGGTGTTACTCATGTACTTTTTTTGAGTACATATTGTATTCTAGAGACTTCTGTGCAATCTCACATCTAGCGTAGCCAGTTGATCAATTCGAGGGTGGGCTATTCCTATCTAGGCTACCATAGATCTTCTTAGTGACAAATGTCTCTCAATTCAGACATTGTTTCTAACACCCAAGAACTCAGACCAGCATTTAAACCCCAGAAACTCAAAAAACTCAGTACTTCTTCTGCAACTGTCAGGCCCCACGGGTTGACCCACGGGTGTTGGAGGTCCGATGGCTTGGCGGAGTCACTGTGGGAAGAGCCCAGTGGCTCTGGAAGCCAACCTCAGCTCGACGAAAGTCCCCATGGGCATCAGAAGTCTGATGGGCCATGGGATACACCATGAGAAACTACCAGTGCCCCATCGCAACCTCCACAAACCTGACGGGCAGTCACCACGGCCATCATGGATGCGATGGGCTATGGGAATTGATCGTGGGAACCATCCTGGGACCAGCTCTAGCATAGCGCTCTCCAACGCCCGGGTTTGATGGGCCATCGCAGGTCTGGCGCCCGTTGGGTAGCCCATCCGGCGAAGAGAAATTCTGCAATTCTGCATTTAAGTTGAGGGCATTCCAATTTTTTCCCTATCCTTTTAACTCCGACCCTAAGTCATTTTAGGGGTAATTAAAGGGACTTTTATGATTTTTTCCTCAGTATTCCTAAACTAATTGACACTTAGAAGAATCTAAGGGAAAAAGAAGTGTTTTCCTCTCAAGAACAAGCAGGAAATTTTCTTAAAGGTTAGCCCCAAAATCCAAAGGTTCCTCCGTAGAATCTTCTTCCAGGTATGTGGAATTTTATCAGTGGGTTTCTTTCACCCATTGAGTCCCTAGATTCAGTCCAGTTCTTCAGTTTTCAGTTAGTTCTTCAGACCTAGGGTTCCTAAACCTTATGAAATTATTGCAATTCATATTCTATTGCTTGTATAATATTTATTACATGTTTCCTTGGGAACCTAGGATAGTCATACGTACAGAGTACGGTAACCCTAGCATGTGTTAATTTCAGTACTTATAACTTATACTTGCTAGTCAAGTGATTAGGTAAGTTTTGCTTTAAAATTAGAATGCTTCAGTTTCAGTATTATTATATTGCATTCTCACATTATTATCAGTATTTGAGCTATCCTGTATTTTAGCTTGCATTCATTATTTATGTATTCAGGTTGGAGTAGACTTAGCACCGAGTGGACGAAGGGATGAAGGCTCACCTGCCAGATTAGGCTGAGACCTTTGGTAGCAATCCCTGAGTCCCACAACTACGGCACCACTGTAGATTCTAAAGGGGTCAGCCGTCAGATTAGGCTTGACCACCTTGTCCCTTGTGGACATCAGTTTAGTGGATTCACGTTAGATTTGTTTGTACCCTTGGAAAGCTATGAACACCCTTCTATCCAGGGTTACAAGTTAGCCCCATAGCCAGCTCAGTTTGGGGTGTGTTAGTTAATAGTAGCTCCCACAGTCAAACTCAGCATTGCATTGACCTTGTATTCAGTTATTCAGCTCAGTTCAGTATGTTACAGTATTCATGTTATTTATTTGGTCATTGCATTTGGTTTATCCCTCAGTTCATGTTTTAGTATATGTTTTTATATTCAGTCCTAATGATATACAACTTTGCATATATCCCGCATGCTCAGTACATTCGAACTACTGATGTATATTTTTATGCTACATCATTGTATGATGTAGGTTCAGGCGCTCAACATCCAGACCGCACTTAGCTTGATTTCCAGTCCTTACTCAATAGCTTCAGTAGTTAGTCCTCATAGTTTGAGGATGATAGATATGTTTTCATCTTTTAGTTTTATATTTCAGTTTCATATTATTAGGGTTAGCTGGGGGTTTGTCCCAGCAACTCATATTAGTTATAGGCTTTCAGATATAGAACTAGAATCAGCTTTTGAGTTGTCAGTTTACTTTTAAATTTATCACGTTTTCATACACTTTACATATATCCAGATATACACATTTTCCCCACAGTTGCATCTTCTTTGAAATTTTTTAGATATGCCAGACCATGATTAGCTTGGGGTCACTCGTGACACTAAGCACCATGTTACGTCTAGGGGTAGACTCGAGGCATGACAAACTTGGTATCAGAGCATCAGGTTCAAGTGTCCTAGGGTGTCTGAAAGCCGCGTCGAGTAGAGTCTTCTTCGTGGGTGTGAAGCGCACCACAATTATGGGGGAGAAGCTATGAGGCGTCATTAGGAAAAACTTCACTTGCTTCTTTTCCATCTCGTGCTATAGAGTAAGAACTCTATTAAATCCCCTTGTAACTCGTGCTTTAAGCATTATAGTGAAAATGCCTTCCAGAAGAGCCAACGCCAGGAGAAACAGGAACTAGCAGGCACCAGCAGCTCTAGCAAACCCTCTGAATGAGCAAGTTACCCATGTTGAATTTAGGGCTGCATTTCAGGTGCTTGCTCAGACCATGACTGCTCAGGTTAACCAGCAGGCTGTGCACCAGCTCTACCTCAGACCAACTTTGCTGCAGCTAAAATCTGAGACTTCACTCGGATGAACCCTCCAGAGTTTCATGAGTCCAAGTCAGAGAAGGATCCACAGGAGTTTCTTGACGACATTCATAAGGTTACAGAGATTATAAATGTCACTCCAGTTGAGAGTGCATACTTAGGCACTTACCAGCTGAAAGGAATGGCTTATACTTGGTATCAGGAGTGGAAGAAAGCCCGTTTTGCTAATACAGGTCCAATAGATTGGAACCACTTTAAGACTGTATTTTTCGACAGGTTTTTCCCGTATGAACTTAGTAAAGCCAAGGTTCAAGAGTTCATTAACTTGAAGAAGAATGATATGAGTGTGAAGGAGTATGCACTCAAGTTTACCCAATTATCTAAGTATGCTCCGGCAATGGTAGCTGACTCCAGGGCCCGCATGAGTTAGTTTCTGTCTGGTGTGTCCGATAATATGGTCAAGGAGTGCAAGACTGCTATGTTGGTTAAGAAGATAGATATTTCCAGGTTGGTGACTTATGCTCAGTAGATTGAAGAGAAAAAGATCAAAAAGAGGGGAGGAGATAGCAAAAGAGCTAGAACAGGTGACTTTAACTATTCTCAGTAAAGGTCAGATGGTGGTTACCACTCTCGGTTCCGTCAGAAATCTTCAGTTCCAGCCCCATCCTCTTTTATTGCTCCAGCGCCTAAGTCCAAGCAGGATAAGCGGGATAGGGCGCCAGGCTCCAAGTCCCAAGGTACAGTCACTAGCGGGCGCACTCATCTTGTTTGCAAGAAGTGTGGTAGGAACCACCAAGATGAATGTATGGTGGGCAGTGGTAATTGTTTTGGGTGTGGTAATACAGGCTATAGAATGAAAGAATGTCCAATAACTTCTCAGAAGGGCAGGGATGCTCGCCCACAGAATCAGGCTAACTCCATGATAGCTCTAATAGGTCACCCGACTCAGCAGGGTGCCTCATCTAGTACAGGTTGTGGTTAGTGCCAGAATAGACTCTATGCTCTTCAGAATTGATAGGACCATAAGAATTCTCTTGATGTGGTCACGGGTATGTTACAAGTCTTTCATTTGGATGTTTTTGCATTGTTAGACCTAGGGGCTACACTTTCTTTTGTAACTCCTTATATAGCAGTAAATTTCAGTGTCAGTCCAGAAATCCTACATGAACCCTTCTCAGTCTCTACTCCAGTTGGTGATCCAGTTATAGCTAGACGGGTATACAGAAATTGCCCTGTCACAGTTTCTCAAAAAGTCACCTCCATCGATCTTGTAAAGTTAGAAATGACTGACTTCGATATTATTCTAGGCATGGATTGGTTACACTCCTATTATGCCTCAGTTGATTGTAAAACTAGGATTGTTCGGTTTCAGTTTCTAAATGAGCCAGTATTTGAGTGGAAGGGTAACACCTCAGTGCCTGTAGGTCGATTCATCTCTTACCTTAAGGCCAAAAAAATAATTTCCAAAGGGTATATCTATAATCTTATTCAGGTTAAGGATTCAAACTCTGATACACCAACTCTTGAGTCAGTCACCGTGGTGAATGAATTCCCAAAATTCTTTCCATAATCTTATTCAGGTTAAGGATTCAAACTCTGATACCCTGTGCTTTTCGTGCGTAAGAAAGACAGTTCTCTCAGGATGTGCATCAACTGCCGCTAGTTGAACAAAGTCACAATCAAGAATAAGTATCCCATCCCCAGGATTGATGACTTGTTCGACCAGCTTCAGGGTGCTAGTAGCTTCTCTAAGATAGACCTCAGATCCGGCTATCATCAGCTCAGAGTCAGAAATTGGGATATTCCAAAGATAGCCTTCAGAACTCGGTATGGTCACTATGAATTTGTAGTTATGTCTTTTGGACTAATGAATGCTCCTGCATCTTTCATGAATTTGATGAAAAAAGTGTTCAAGAAGTATATAGACTTGTTGTCATTATCTTCATAGATGATATACTCATATATTCCCAGAGCAAGGAAGAGCATACAGACCATTTGAGAGTGGTGTTGCAAACCCTCAAGGATCGCCAGTTATTCGCCAAGTTTCGTAAGTGTGAATTTTGGTTGAAATCAGTTGCTTTTCTTGGTTATGTGGTGTCTAGTGAGGGAATCCGAGTTGATTCTCAGAAGATTGAGGCAGTGAAGAACTGGCCCAGACCCATCTCTCTGATAGACTTCAGAAGTTTCTTGGGTTTGGCTGGTTACTACATGAGGTTTGTTGAAGGATTTTCATCCATAGCTGCCCCATTGACCAAGTTGCCTCAGAAGAAGGTCAAGTTTCAATGGTCAGATGAGTGTGAGAAGAGTTTCCTAGAGTTGAAAACCAGGTTGACTACAACTCCCATTTTGACTCTACCAGAGGGTTCAGAAGGCTTCGTGGTTTATAGCGGCGCATCTAGAGTCGGCTTGGGTTGTGTATTGATGCAGCAGGGTAAGGTCATAGCTTATGCCTCCAAACAGCTTAACATTCATGAGAAGAACTACCCTACTCATGACCTTGAACTTGTAGAGGTTGTTTTATCCCTAAAGATCTGGAGACATTATTTGTATGGTGTCCATGTAGACATGTTCACACATCATAAGAGCCTCCAGTATGTGTTGAACTAGAAAGAGTTGAATCTTCATCAGAAAAGGTGGCTCGAGTTCCTCAAAGACTATGATATGAATGTGCTATACCATCTGAGTAAGGCCAATGTAGTAGTTGATGCCCTCAGCAGACTGTCCATGGGTAGTGTGTCACATGTTGAGGAAGAGAGGAAAGAATTAGATAGATATATTCATAGGCTTGCTCGCTTAGGAGTTTGCCTCATGGACACGACAGATGGTGGTGTGATAGTCTAGAATGGGTCAGAATCTATATTAGTAGAGAAGGTGAAAGAGGAATAAGACACTGATCCCATATTACTCCAGTTAAAGGGTGCAGTTCATTAGCAGAGGGTAGAGGTCTTCTCCCAAGGAGGAGATGGTGTCCTTCGCTACCAAGGTCGTTTATGTATTCCTAATATGGATGAGTTGAGACAGCAGATCCTTACAGAAGTCCATAGTTCCAGATATTCTATTAATCCCCGTGCCACAAAGATGTACCATGATCTACGGGAAGTCTATTGGTGGAATGACATGAAGAGGGACATCACATATTTTATGGCTAAATGTCCTAACTGTCGGTAGGTGAAAGTAGAACATCAGAAACTAGGAGGTGTGACTCAGGATATTAGCATTCCTACTTGGAAGTGTGGATGTGATCAACATGGATTTCAGTACGGGTTTACCTCGTACTCGTAAATAGAATGACTCTATTTGGGTGATAGTGGACAGGGGTACTAAGTCAGCTCACTTTTGGCTATCAAGACTATATATTCCACGGAGGATTATGCCAGACTCTACATCAGCGAGATAGTCAGGTTACATGGGGTTCCCTTGTCTATCATCTCCGATAGGGGTCCTCAGTTTACATCTCATTTCTGGAGATCATTTCAGAAAGGTCTTGGAACTCAGGTGAATCTCGGTATAGAATTTCATCCGCAGATGGATGGTCAGGTAGAGCGTACCATCCATACCTTAGAGGACATGTTGAGAGCTTGTGTGATCGATTTCAAGGGTAGTTGGCATAATCACCTACCTCTCATAGAGTTTGCCTACAATAACAGTTTTCACTCCAGTATTCAGATGGCCCGTTATGAGGCACTCTATGGGCATAGATGCAGGTCACTGGTTGGTTGGTTTGAAGTAGGTGAAGCAGCCTTAATTGTGCCAGATTTGGTTCATGAAGCCATGGAGAAAGTTCAACTTATTAGAGAAAGATTAAATACAGCTCAGAGTCGTCAGAAGTCCTATGCAGATATGAGGAGGAAGGACTTAGAGTTTGAGATTAATGATTGGGTTTTTCCTGAAAGTGTCACCCATAAAGGGTGTGATGATATTTGGCAAGAAAGGGAAGCTCAGTCCTCGATATGTAGGCCCTTACAGATTTTTGAAAAGGATTGGTAATGTGGCTTATGAGTTAGAGTTGCCAGCAGAACTAGCAACGATTCATCCAGTCTTTCACATTTCGTTGTTGAAGAAGTGTGTTGGTGATCCGGTATCGATTGTGCCTTTAGTGAGTGTGAATGTGAAGGATAGTCTCACCTATGAGGAGGTTCCAGTTGAGATTCTTGACCGTTAGGTTTGTAGGTTGATAAATAAGGAAATTACTTTGGTGAAAGTTTTGTGGAGGAATCAGTCAGTCGAGGGAGCTACTTGGGATACAAAGGCAACAATGATGGCCAAGTACCTTCACCTCTTTTCTTCCGATCCAGTTTCAGCTGGAGGTAATAGTTCCTCTTCAGTCCCTCAATTTCCTCATATGCATGTCAGTCGCGGTATCATGTTTTCCCATCTTTTCCAGTATCTTTAGCATGTTTTCATGTCCTTAGAGCTAGACTTAGTCAGATATCAGCTTCTAGTATTCAGTTGGTAGGGATGGCAGCTCTTTCCCTTCAAACTCAGCTTATTTAGTCTTCATTCAAGGATGAATGATCCCAAAGGGGAGACATTGCAATACCCCAGAACTCAGACCAGTATTTAAAACCCAGAAACTCAGAAAACTCAGTACTTCTTCTGCAACTGTCAGGCCTCATGGGCTGACCTATGGGCGTCAGAGATCTTATGTCCCATTGGAGTCACCGTGAGAAGATCCCAAGGGCTCTAGCAGCTAACCTCAGTTCGACGTAAGTCCCCACGGGCGTCGAAAGTCCGACAGGCCATGGGAAACCACCAGTTCCCCATCCTAGCCTGCACAATCCCGATGAGCAGTCACCACGATCTTCACGGATGTGATGGGCTGTGGGAACCCATCATGGGAACCGTCCAGGGACCAGCTCCAGCATAGCCCTCTCTTACGCCTGGGTCCGATGGGCCATCGCAGGTTCGACGCCCATCAGGTAGCCCATCCGGCAAAGGGAAATTCTGCAATTCTGCATTTAAGTTGGGAGCATTCAGATTTTTTCCTATCCTTTTAACTCTGACCCTAAGTCATTTTAGGGGTAATTAAAAGGACTTTTACACTTTTTCCCTCAGTATTCCTAAACTAATTGACACTTAGAAGAATCTAAGAGAAAAAGAAGTGTTTTCCTCTCAAGAACAAACAAGAAGTTTTCTTCAAGTTCAGCCCCAAAATCCAAAGGTTTCTCCGTAGAATCTTCTTTCAGGTATGTGGAATTTCATCAGTGGGTTCCTTTCACCCATTGAGTCCCTAGATTCATTCCAGTTCTTCAGTTCTCAGTTAGTTCTTCAGACCTAGGGTTCCTAAACCTTATGAAATCATTGCAATTTAGATTCTATTGCTTGTATAATATTTATTACATGTTTCCTTGGGAACCTAGGATATTCATACGTACAGAGTCCAGTAACCCTAGCATGTGTTAATTTCAGTACTCATAACTTATACTTGCTAGTCAGATGATTTGGTTAGTTTTACTTCAGAATTAGAATGCTATTAGTTTTAGTATTATTATATTGTATTCTCAGATGATTATCAGTATTTGAGCTATCCAGTATTTTAGCTTGCATTCATTGTTTATTATTCAGTTGGGAGTAGACCTAGCCCCGAGTGGACGAAGGGATGAAGGCTCACCCGCCAGTTTAGGCTAAGACCTTTGGTGGCAATCCCTGAGTCCCAAAACTACAGCACCACCATAAGTTCTAAAGGGTTCACTCGTCAGATTAGGCTTGACACCCTTGTCCATTATGGACATCAGTTTAGTGGATCCACGTCATATTTGTTTGTACTTTTGGCAAGGTATGAACACGCTTCCATATAGGTTTACAGGTTGGCCCCTTAGCCAGCTCAGCTTGGGGTGTGTCGGTTAATAGTAGCTCCCATAGTCAAACTCAACATTGCATTGACCTTGTACTTAGTTATTCAGCTCAGTTCTGTATGTTACAATATTCATGTTATTTACTTGGTCATTGCATTCGATTTATCCCTCAGTTCATGTTTTAGTATATATTTCTATATTCAGTCCTAATGATATACAGCTTTGCATATATCTCGCATGCTCAGTACATTTGAAATACTGACGCATATTTTTATGCTACATCATTGTATGATATAGGTTCAGGCGCTCAGCATCCAGACCACGCTTAGCTTGATTTTCAGTCCTCACTCAGCAGCTTCAGTGGTGAGTCCTCATAGTTCGAGAATGATAGATATGTTTTCATCTTTCAGTTTCATATTATTAGAGTTAGCTTGGGTCTTATCCCAGCAACTCATATCAGTTAGAGGTTTTCAGACATAGAACTAGAATCAGCTTTTGAGTTGTCAGTTTACTTTCAGATTTATCACGTTTTCATACACTTTATATATATCCAGATATATATATCTACACAGTTTCATCTTCTTTGAAATTATTTAGATATACCAGACCATGGGTCAGCTTGGGGTCACTCGTGATACTAAGCCCCGTGTTATGTCTAGGGAGTAGTGTCGGGGCGTGACATTGTTTCAGCTATTAGTTGTTTTTGACTACTCTTAGACATTATTTAGTTAGCGTTCTTCGTATGATGACTTTTGGATCTTGGGATATAATAGTTAGTTCTACATAATTATTTATTTGATTTGTTGAGACTTGATTATCATATTTTGAATTACCTTATTATTGTCAACTGAATTGGTTTAGTTGGTAAGATATTATTTACCCACCGAGGGATCGGATTAGTGTGAGTACCACTCACGGTCATTTGAGTCATGACAACAAGTGATATTCTAAATGTATTGTTTTCTTGAGAGTGCTTGTATGAGATCTACCATGGGTATGTGCAGTTGCTCGACAGTCTTGATATTTTTTTATGCCCATTCAAGGACGAATGAATATTTAAGTGATGGATGATATAATGACTCGCGTGATTGTTTTGTTGTTTTGGACTCATTCACCCAGTTTAAACCTTCGCATAACTTTTTTTATGTTGTTTATAACTTACAAAAATGAGTGACATGATTCTCGAGGTGATTGATTGAGGATTGAGTGAGTTTAATAGCATTTAAAAAGTTTGACCAGAATTAACATTTTGAATTTCATGAGCTTGGAATAAAATTTCAATAGTTCCATTAGTCTCGGAAGGTAATTTTTAACTTTAGTTAGATGGTTAGTATGGGTCCCAAGGTGTTCGAAAGTTATTTTAACCATTGGTTAGATTTTTCAGTTTTAAGAAGATTAGAGTTAACCACGGTCAACTTTTAATTAATACAACCTCGAATAGGTGATTTGATGATTCAAATAGGTTCAAACCGTATTTTATGATTGATTTATACTATTGATTTGCGTCCGGGAGGTCTCACATGATTTTTGGGTACTTGTTTCAAGTTTGATGATTTAACATTGTTGAGCTTTAAGAGTACTACCTGAAGCAAATAAGCTTCAAATGGTGTTTGGATTGAACCATTAGATCTATATATGATTTTATAACAGTTGCAAAAAGAATTATCACATTTTGAGTTCATATGAGAAAGTTATGATCTTTTTAGTACACAGTATTTTTATTGTCATTTAGTGCTTGTAAGAGCAAATTTTTTGGTCATAAATGTGAGGATCTCGCAAATGCGAACTTTTATCGCATATGTCAGGTCTGTGAGTATAAAAAGAGGATAAATTTCAAAATTTGAGTATTTCAATATTTTCAAAGCTAAGAAGCTCCGATTAAGGTGACATTCGAATTATTCTTTACGCATAAATATTGGGTATGTGATTCTACCAAGAATACCCATTACATTTTCATGATTTTGATTCACAAAGTTGAGATTTGAAATCTCAAAGGTAAGAAATTAAAAATTATTGATTTGAAGGTCGATTTGTGATTGAATTTCATTAATTTTTAGAACTTAAGGCCCTTATGTTATGGGTAAAATGTTCTTGATATCAATTTTTGATTTATCGATTATTTCATTATTTAAAATTGTTTATAAGCATAAAAATTAGAGATTTTGGGCCTAAAGTTAAGAAATCATATTTTGATGATTTGAGGATCGATTTGAGCTCCAAATTTATGAAATTTCATATTTGAGTTCTTTACCTTATGGGTGAACACACTTTTAAAGAAAATTACTATTTTACCATTGGAAGATCAGTGTTGACTTTTTGAACCTGAAATAAAAGTATAGAAACATAGATATTGATACACTCGTACTCGTTTGTAGATCATATTCTTGATAGCTTTGGATTATTATGAGGTTGATTGAAAAAGAAAGGTGCAATCTTGATAGTTAGTGGTGCATTTACTCGGCATTCGAGGTAGATCATGACTTAATCTTCTTTAGGTATAACTTCGGCGAAAACTTATTGTGTAAAGAATACCATGGGTTGGGAGAAATATCTTGTTAAAGTAGTTGTGATAATTCAATATTGTGATACTTGAATTGAGAATTTTTGTAAAGTATTGCTTGAGTTTTGGAAGGGTTATCTCGCATACTATATTTTTGATTGTTTCATGCATTATTATACATATGAAGGGGCTGAATTTCAATGATGCATATGATATGAAAAGTAATGAGTTGACAAAAAGATGTGATCTTCGGGCAAGATTGAGAAATTTTATTGATATTTATGGCTTGTAGCATGTGCTTATGAATGGAGAATTTACTTGCATTTATATATCTGTTGCATTTGATTTCACTTGATGATTATGATCATGATCATGCATATTAACTCATCTCATGGATCACAAGATTGTACGATAGAAAACATCATTTTGAAAAAAAAATGCACCATCTTTATTTGATTTAGTTTGAGAAAAGATGCCGGATGGAAAAATATATATTTTTTATTGATTAAGTCTAAGGTAAGATGTCGTACGGGTATGTGAGTCTAAGATAAGATCAGAACTATTTTGAGGTAAGATTCTGAACGGGTATATATCTCGTGAATATCCTATGGGTCTCATCTAACAGTATGCCACAGTAGAGGGTTGTGTACCTATAGGCATTGGCCATTGCATTTTAGTACATAGCATCATCATTGCATCACTCATTTTATCATTGTTATGATTAGTAGTATTTTTTATTGATTATTATTATTGAACTGCTGGAATATTTCTGCGCACATGGTTACTTTTAGCATTATTCATTCGATATAGTAATTGCTTGAGCTCGTTCGGCCTATGGTGACTACTGAGTACTAGTGATTTGTACTTACCCTACTCTTTTTGTATTTTTCTGATACAGATCCCCGTACAGTGTCTAGCGTGATTCCTAACTTGTTCAAGGTTGAGTGGATTCGAATACGTGGTGACCTCCTAGCACCCGGATACTTGACCCATTTTCTTCTTTTTTATCATGTCTCTTATTATTGGACAGTATTGCATTAGACTAAGTATTTCCTACTCTCTTACTTTAGTAAGTTCTTTTACACGTGACTCTGAGTTGTGGGGTGAATTATGCATATTTTTGTAGTATATTTATAGTTATTTGAGGAGTTTTGAGATATTCGTGTTTAAATCTCTTATTTTCTGATTTTACTTGTATTGTTATTGTATTTGAGAATTGGCTTACCTCCAAAGTGGGATTAGGGTACGTGCCATCACAACTCAGTTTTTAGGCCGTGACAGTTAGATAGGTAAGCAAAAATATATTATCCTAAGAATATTTATATATAATATAGCAAAGTACTATGGGGTGGAGAGTGTGGATTAAGCAATGGCGGGTGTGAGATGGTCGAGGCATGGGGGTTTTGGGTGGGTGGGGAGGAGATAATGAACTTGAAATGTCAATTATGAAACTTATTTTTCCTACTTCCATTAGGAAAGTCATTTTTCTCATTTTTAAGGAACTTGTTTTCCTAGAGAAAAAATATTTTGACCAATCAAACATGAAAAGATTAGAAAATATTTTTTTTCCACCATACCAAACAAACCCTTAGGAAAACAAGTGGTTTCTTACTTATTTTCTTGTGTTTGTTATGCAAGTAAAAAATATTATCTAAAAATTATTTGTATATATCTAAAACAAAAGTATAAGGATGAGTGGAGGTGGGGGTTGGTGGCGCCGTGTGGGGGGGTATGGGTGGGATAGAAAAAACATTAAAAAGAGTTGGGGTGGGGTACAAAAAAAATTAGAAAAAATGTTGGGGTGGGTGGGGTGGAGGTGGGGAGGTGGGGTAAAAAAATTATGGGGGTGGTAGAGTGGGGTAAGGTTGGGGTGGGATGTGGGGTGAGAGTGGGGTACAAAAAAATGTTGAGGTGGGTAGGATTGAAGCTGAGAGAAGACAATGTGACTTGTTTTCCCTACTTTCATTAGAGAAGACATTTTTTTTATTTTCAAAGATCTTGTTTTTCTAAAGAAAATATTTTCCAATTTTTTGACCAGCCAAATACGAGAAAATAGGAAAACTCCATACCAAACACACCCTAAGTGTGATTTTATATTCCCTTTAAAATTGTTAGAGCATGATGCTAGTGCTTGTGTTTAGTGGGAATTAAGGGCTAAAGACTTAAAACAATGCTAGGTAGAATTTGTAAAATGCAAATGTTTGACATGGTTATTAACTGGACATGATGCTATGGGAGTATTTGTCTTGATGCACAAGGTCAGGTTAAAAAAAACACAACTATTTGCAAGAGTTGATGTGGTTCTTTAACATTTAATCCTTAGTGTAACCTCAGAAAGAACACCATTCTCCTCAAAAGAGAAGCATTTCATTGACAGCGTTTAGTAACATGAAATGGTGAAAGTGTATTTACATGATTTGTATCACATTTCCTGGAAATGCATATGAACTTTAAAACTGTAATTGGTGTCTTAGTATTGTGGCTCATAAGTTGAAGAAGTTACATATGAGCAAAATGGCCTTCCTTGGACAATTTTCCTTGCATCCACCTTTGGAGCATTTCAAGTGCTGCCTTAGGTTGATCCATTGGAACCATGTGACCTGCATCATGGACCCTGAGAAAAGTTAGAGGCCCATGGTTCTTTTGAATTCCTTTCTCTTCACTATCCACAGTAAAAGGAACTGATCGTGCTGCCCCAAAATCTTTCTGCCCGGACCATTCCATTGCATGCACCCATCTCGAGTTTCCTGTACATAGCATGAAAAATAGTTTAGTTCTGGATCACAATAACTAAAACTATGTCTCAATCCCATATAAGTTGGGGCCGGCTATATGAATTTTCGCTGACCATTTAATAAGCTCATCTCAGACGATTTAGTTCTGGATTGATAGATTTGCACTGAATATACATAATTGAGGACTCTTCCCAATAAAGAATGTACTACTAGTTTTGTTGGATCATGAACGAATGAAGCTTACCTAGCCAGTTGCAGATAAGGTCATATTCCCCGGCGTAGACAAGTAGCTTGATTCCATCCTCAAGGAGTGGAGGAATACCAGCTTCTAGATTCCTCATCCAATCCAACTGCATTGCCTGGTAAACTGTAGAACTGCACGAGACGAATTCAATATCCCCGACACCAAGGGCTTGCTTAACTTGTTCGTCGTTGAGAAGATTTTCCATATTGGAGAAGTCATAGCAGAGATCACCATCACAAGTCTTTCTGACATCGTAATACTGCAGGTCCAGGTAATGGTTAGAAATTGGTATGATTCTAGTTACAATCACTACTAAAAAACAAGAATTAGCGACAAAGAAATTATGTAGCTAAAGTGCTAAACAACAAAATGTGTCGCTAATCCTATTTCGAAAACGGATTAGAGACAGATTATCGCAAAATTTTGTTAGCTACAATCAATTTAGCGAATTAACTCGTAGCTAATTCATGTTTTTTCTCTAGTGAATATAATTAGCTCGGAGAGAAGAAGAAAAGAAGTTATGCTTTCTTACATTTTTGTTACCCACAACATTCATTATCTTGTTGAAGATGCTTGTGCAAACAAGATATGCAGCCATGCAAGCACTTCCACCATCAGTTCCTAAAAATATTTGCATAGCACACAGCTGATGTCAAGAATAGTGAAAGATTTTAAGAATAAAGAGAACACTTTGTGGGATTTCTGTGAGATGAAAATTACCACAAAGCCTAATTGCCTGTTGACATTTTGGATATGACTTGTCTATGACATTGTAATCAGATTGTTTAATCAATCTCATATCCAGTGCATAGTCAGTGTAGGCTTTGTACTGAATTTCTGGATTAGTGAGTCCATTACCAATGGCAAATCCCTAATCAAATATAATTCACTGAATTAGCACAGTCAGAAGTCCAAACAAACAAATTAGCTATGGAAGATGAGCTAATTAGTAATAAATACCTTGAGGTTGATTTGAATTCCTTCTTTGTTCTTGTTACCTTGATGAACCCGAGAAGCAAATGCAGGAATGTAATGCCCAGCATATGATTCTCCAGTGATGTAAAAATCATTCTTTGCATACTGAGGATGTGCCTTGAAGAAGGCCTATGCAATTAAAAAAGAAAAAAATAAGGTGGTTTACTTTTGTGTTTGTAAGCTAGAATGACATTCAAATATTTGGTGTTTGGACAATAATATTGTTCAAAAATTTAGAGGTTTAAAATGAGATTTGGAACAAGAAAAAATAACAGAACAAAACAGAGAGTAACAAACCTGTAAGAAGTCATAAAGATCATTGCTTACACCTCTTTCATCGTGACGAATGTCATCATCATCCGAAGTATAACTAAAACCAGTTCCAGTTGGTTGATCAACGTATATTAAGTTTGAGACCTGTCAAATTTTAATTAACTCCACATTATCTTTCTTTAACAATAAAGATGAACCAAGGGTTGCAGTTCAAAATTTTCTTCTTTTTTTCTCGATTTAATCATTTGATATTCGAGAGCCTATTGGTCTGTTAAATTGGAATTCCTGCCCTCGGGTTTAACATTTTCGATTCGTGGCTAATTGATAATGAAAAGCCACTTTAATCAACAAACTATCAGAAATTCGAGGAGAGGAATCTTACGTATTCAGGAAACTGAAAGCAAATAAAGTGATTAGGGGAATTTACCGTTATGTCCCTATGTTGCTGTGGGGAATTCATTTTTAAAGATGAACAGGTTCACAAAGTGGAAGGGACTTTACGTGTAAATGAAGAGAGAGCAAAAAGGCGGGGACAGGTAAAATTCTACAAGTCCCAACTACTAAACAGAAATTAGTCAAGAAAAGAAATTCTAGTAGGTAAAAAGACACTTTGCATGATAGAAAAAAAAAAGTTGAATAACATCTATTGATAACGTGGAGTGAATTCTCATCATAATCTTCAAAGATCTAAACCCATACTTTATTTATTAATTAATTTAGTTGAGTTAGGATCAATTTAGACGTACCTCGACCGTTTACACTTATCACTTTTTGGAAATAAATTGGCTTAATCATCAATGAAAAATAGAGGGGAAAAAAAGAACCTTGTCCCAGCCGAAATCATTCCAGACAAGTGACATATTGTCTGCTATATTGAAAGGTCCATTTTCATAAAACACAGCCAATTCACTGCTACATCCTGGTCCTCCTGTTAGCCATATAACAACTGGATCATTCTGGCTGCTTCTTGATTCAAAAAAGAAATAAAACATCCTGCAAAACAACAAAACGTGAAAAACTTCAGAATTACCAAGATTACATTTTTGACCAAAACAAAAGAAAAAATAACATTAAGAACACGCCATATAAATGTAAAATAAAAATTTTAAAGTTAAGTAATAATTCTCGAAGATTTAGCTTGGTATATTCCATCAAGAGAAAGACATATCTATATATAGAAAGCAAAATCGAAATTGTATACAGGTGCTTACACTTTCCTAAGGATTCTAAGACTCGATCACCAATATAAAAAAAAAACATAATGCATAAACATACCCTTTAACTTGACTTCAGCTCACATTTATGTCCTCCAACTTTGAATGTGCACAAGTAGACACTTAAACTTGTATAAAGTTGAACAAATAGACACACACGTCCTACATGACATAATACACGTAGGACGCCATGTAAGGATGCGAATTGTCACATAGGACGTCACATATGATGCATGTGTCTACTTGTTTAATTTTATACAAATTTAAATGTCTACTTGTGCATATCCGAAATTGGAGGGCATAAATGTGAATTGAGGCCAAGTCAAAAGGCATGTTTATATATTATGCCTAAAAAAAGTGTCATTCTTTTGGTAATAAATAAAGTGACATATAAAATTGAACAAACGGAATATATTAATGACACCTTGCATCTTTAGTATGTGGAAGACGATAATAACCAGCATGATGACCCAAATCTTGAACATTGGCTCCAGAATCACCAAGGTAAGATAAATTGAATCTTTTCTCAAAGAGGCTTTGTTCATCATGCTCAGTAGCTGCTACGGATTTCCCTAGTGAAGCTTTGTTGATATCATGTTTAGGGAACAAGTTAAGCTGCTTGATGAGTTTTTCTGCCATTGGTACAGGGAATTTAGTTGAAGATAGGACAAACTCATCATCATTATTGGACGAAGAAAGAGAAAGAGCATGAGGAGAGAGAAAAACAATAAGTAAAGCAAGAAAGAGAAAAGTGAAAGACGATGCCATTTTTCAAGATTTAATTAGGGGCTGTTCACTGAAGAAATGACTTTGTGTTGGGGGGTGTTGCTATTTATAAGGAGGAGAAAGAGTGTGCATAAGTATTGTGTGTTGTGTTGTACTGTCACTATCTGTGTGAGAGAGGTAGGGTGGGGGAAAGAACATGGGATTTAAAACGCTCTGTTTGTTTAAAATGATGCTAATATGGACAAAGTGCTCATCTTTTTGGGGGAGGGGGTGAGGTGAAGAAAGGCAAGAATTCTTTTATATTGTACATATTAACTGAATTGTTGAGGTACATTCTTTAAGAAAACCCTTTTAGGACATATTTTGAATATTACTTTTTACTTTTATCTTTTTCATTATTCTTACACTATTTTTAAAAGTAGAGTTAGTCATTACTCAACATGGCTTGAGATTTGATTATGATAATGTAAAGTAATAGTTAAAAGTGATCTCAATGTAAAATCATAAATACTACTTTGTAAAGAGTGTAAGTATCTAGAAAATGTAAAATATTCTTTCTTTAAAGAAAGGGCAAAATGAAAAAAAATTCTAACAATTATCTTGATCTATGAACAATTCACTTATTGTGAATAATAAAAAAAGCTCCAACAATTCAATTAATATGGACCGGAGAAAGTAAGTTACTCACCCAAATTTAAATGTCTTAGTTTGATTGAACATGAAATTTATGAAATTAAAAAAAAAAGTATACACCTTTGAATTTAGTAATCTTAAATTAAAAATGTGCGTAGTCATTTAAATTTTGTGATTTAAACTTGTTATGTTAAATGTCAGAATTAGAAAATTTACTAACTATATAAAGAGTCAAAAGAAACTTTAATTTCTTTATGAAATAGGCCCAAAAAAAAATTCAGTGTATATGACTTACTTTCCTTTTTAGTCAGTACCAAAAAGAATGACATATTTTTATATTTAGTAACAATTTAACTTTAAAATATTTATTTTACTCTTAATGAAATGATTTATAACCTCACACATATCTATAACTTATTTTAGAGCTCAAATTTCAAAAGTCTTCATTTATTTTTTATACTACGCCAAGTCAAACTAACTCACATAGACGAAGCTACTACTTAAATTGGGATGGAGTATCATGTTAGAGGGAGTTCAATCCTAATTAGGTAGTTGGTCTATTCACTCATTGGAGTACTTTAGCTTTATTAGTATTTCTTTTTAGAAAGAATTACTCTCCACCCATCCCTACTTTACTTTCAGGGTGATTTTGTATTAGAGATGTCACCATCCAAAATTTTATAATTGTGTAATTGACATTTAATAATCTCGTGTCGAACAAATAATTATTAAACGATATAAAGTATGTCCTAAACCTTTAATAAATTCAAATAAAAGATAATACTATAAATAAGTAAAATTTGAATATCTCAATACATCACAGAAGCCTAAACAGTATTTACAGGATACAAACGAAGGTCGTGAATTATTAAAAGTGAACAATACATGACCAAATGTCCTGAAAAAAGAAATATTGAAATAAAGATAATTCTGCCATCACAAACTCAATTGGTTGTCTCAGCACTGGATTAGCAACGTATTTTTTTGAATTTGATTACGAAGTGTGCGAGTATTCAAATAGGTATGTTCATGTAAAATGCAGTGAAGAAGAGTGAGTATTGAGCGTATTCAATGAAGTAGTGGCGAAGTCTTGATACAAAAGTATTTTTCACTAGGAATGGCGGTTGCGGGTCGGTTGCGGGTCAAACTCAACAAAACTTATAGGGACCCGCACCGTTTTGCCCCTCCCTGGTAACATAATTTGTTATTTTCAAATCGCACCGCATAAATTAGCACCGACCTGAACCGCTTTAACTTTTATATTAAAAATAATTATTTCCTATCTTAGTTGTTATCGTTATTATATAATTTTATTTCTTCAAATTTGTATATATTTAGTTTAAATATTAATATATTGATAATTCAATAAATAGGGAGTATCATTATTATGGAGGTTTTACTAAGAAAAAAGAAAGGGATTGTTTTAGTCTTTGCTACACGTAACAAAATAAGCTACATCAATCAGTGAATAATGATTATGACAAATAAATAGGTCATAATTGTGTAATTACTATCTTAGTAAATACATCAATTTCAATTAGTGACTTTTCAAATAGACTCTAAATAAGTGACACCGTAGAAATTCAAGACCAAAAATAGTATTTTTTCTAACTATACCCTTAGGGATCGTTTGGTGTGATGGATAAGAGAAGTTAATCCCGGGATAAATTTTTAGTACCACTTAATCCCATGTTTAGTTACAAAGCATGGGATAACTTATCCCGGGATTAATAGTTAGTGTTGGGATAAGTTATTCCTACCTTTGGGTGGAATAGTAATACCGGGATAACTTATCCCGGGATAAAATAGGTAAAAAGACAAAGTTATCCTCTTAAACTCTTTTTATACCTCACTTTTATATCCATGTATATTTACATCATTTTTAATAACATGTATAATAACATTTACAACCTTCATTACTTGATATTTTATGATAATTCTTCATATTTTTTCATTAAAAAATTACACTATATAAAAATAATTTTTATTTATGAATGTATTATACGTTGAATTTATTTGACTAATTTTTATGTTTATTCATATTTTAATTTCTCTAACGCCGAATTACATATTGAATTTATTTGACTAATTTTTATGTTTATTCATATTTTGATTTCTCTAACGCTGAATTACATATTTTTAATTAAATATTCTTTTAATCACTTGAAAGTTTGTATTTTATATATCAATTAAAATGAAGATAACCTTAAACCTTACAATATAGGAGTGATATGTGCTTAAATGAAGAGACATAAACAATAAATCTTCTTTTACTTTAACAATCTCAAGATGAAAGTTTTATTTTTAAACTAAATAAGATGGAAGTTTTATTTTTAAACTAAATAAGATGGAAGTTTTATTTTTAAATACACACGGAACAATCATGGGAATGCACACACAAAATATTTAAGTTAAATAAGATGGAAGTTTAATTTTTTTTAAATGAATAACTAAAGCTTGCAAGAAAATATAAAAAAATAAAATTAAATAAGGTGGAGGGTATTTTTGTAAACAAACAACTTATTCTTAAAAATTATGCAATGTATATTATGTTGAATACAACAAACCAAACACTCAATAAGAAATAATCCCATCATAACTAATCCCAGCATAACTTATCCCAGCATAACTAATCCCAGCATAACTAATCCCAGCATAACTTGTCTTCAAACCAAACGACCCCTTATACTCTATCTTCTTAATGATGTTCAATTTTCAAGAGAAATTTAATAAATAATGACAATTTAGTAAATGACACATTGTATTTATTAATTTCTTAATAAACATGATTTTTTGCTAAGGTAACACTTATTTTAGGACAAAGAGAGTATCAGCTATCTCATATGTACAATAAAATTCAATTTTTACTCAGAAACGATATGTTCTTTATCAAACTTGAACGCACATTGTCCTAGGGTTCTTTAAGCGAAGTTATTCATGTAAGAGGATTCTATCTACACACAAAGAGGAACATGACTTGCACACGCTTACATAATCTCAATCTCAGACATTGTATATGAACCCACATATTCATATGATGAACGTTAGTTCACACGCTTACATAGATATTTGACATATCACAATATCCATCGTATATGCAAATCAAAGTACACAAAATGCATGACAACATAATCCAAATCATGTAAATATAAATCAACATACAAGAATTTTACAATGTTATTCTAACATGAACAGATGCACAAAACATTATAATTGACATTCAATATACACAAATAATAATAATATTGATTTTGGATTAATCGGACTCTAATGGTATCCGGAAACCAGCAGAAAACCAAGCAATATGTTGCTTATAAGGAAAATGTGGCCTTTTCACAAACGTACACGCAAGTCTCCTTTGCCCATAAAGCAACGGACTTGGAGGTTATTCATTCTTAAAGCTTACATCTATCTACATTGATTAATGACACAAAATTTACTCAGACATATTCTCTTTTGTTTTTATCAATCAACTAAAGTAACGTACGTAAAATTAGCAGTTTCAATCTCTCCTTCTGTTTATATTCTTCAAAGGCAAAATATCCAAATTTGTTCACGTACTATTTGAAATTGCTTAATTCTGCTTTCCGATACAAATTATTGTCCATTCATACCCTCGCCATGGACAAATTTTCTCATATTTGTCATTGCAATATGATGTAAGAGGAGAGAATTGACACGTGAAGTATAAGAGTAAATTTGTAAATGAGCAAGTAGTTAAAAATAAATTAAATAGGCTTTTAAAATGTTAGGATCAGTTTTGTCACGATCTAAAATTACGAGGGTTTTGATGTCACCTACCTCAACCCAATCATGGTAGGTAAGTCAAACTCAACAAACACAAGCAATTAAGAAATAAGGCAACCATGCATTATAACATCGATACAAGTATTTAATAAAAACTCCAACATCCTCAGATGGAAACAAAACAGTATATGAGAAAATCTCAAGACTCAGCTATCACAAGTACAAGAGCGACCTCTAAAACTAAATGTCAAAACTGAAATACAAGTAGTTTAGAAAGTATATAAGATAGAAATAAAAGATAGATGAAATTGGGACAATCTCCGAACAGAGGAGCTCGCCACAATCTCGAAAGCAACAACATTAATGCACGATCACTAGCTCCGGGATTCACTCGTACGTGGATCTGCATCAAAAGAATGCAGAAAAATAGGGGTGAGTACGATTTACTTGTACTCAGTAGGCATCATAGACCGACTGAACTTGAGCAGATACTATGTCGAATAAAGAATACTAAAATAACCCTGCACGCAGAAAAGTCCCAGCAATTCAATATCAGTAACAACACAATATATCTCAATCACAACCACAATTCAAATAATAATGCAATGCAATGATATCAGATGATATGCAATGATCAATGCCTACCTAAAATCAGTATCAATGACTCAGACTCGAATCGAGACTAATAATCAGTATTTTTTTCAAATTATTTCTTTCAATCCATCATTTTTATGTGCCATAAGATGAATGAATATGCATGAATACAAAAGTAAGATAAAATGAAGCCAGAATAATATATATGTCCAAAAGTCTTAGAATCATAGGCAATTGATGAACACAAGCTACGAGTCTCAATATCAAGCTAGGAATTTATGTTCCTTGTCACCCAAAATAATACAAGCCCCAATTTGGGCATAACAATAATAATTCATTTAATTAGTACTCAAATTTATGAATTCACCCAACTCATAGCATGCTTTACATGATAAGTCCCCACCCAAGAAAAGTCTGAAGAAAGTTTAGACATAATCTACCTCGAAGCCGACCTGCAAGTCTCAACTTGATCACACATGAACTTTTCCTTTTTGAATGGCTTCTGAACATACCTAATCTACCAATAATAAGTTTTACATGTAAATACGAGTCTAACGATGCCCATATTACTAAGGTCAAATTCTGAATCCAAAAAGTCAACTCAAAGGTCAATCTCGAGCCCACAAGGACAAAATTAAAATTTTATTAGAAAATCAATTTACCCAAAGCTTAAGGAGTTCAAATATGAAATTTCATCAAAACTAGAGGGAAAATCGACCTTGAAATCATTAAAAATCTATTTTTTTAATTTTAATGGGAAAATTCTAAAATTTCAACTTGATAAACCAAGACTGAAGGTGAAATCATGAAATAATCATTGAGAAATATATAAAAATAGTATTAAAAACTTACTCGATAAAGAAATCTCAAAAAAAATTATAATCACCCAAAATCGAGTTTCCAAGTTTTAAAATGAGTTTTGGAAGAAATGGAATTAAAAAAGCAAAAAACCACTGATATACGCGATCTTGGCACCAGCTGAGAAATGGCCATAGGCGCAGAGTCGTTGGTCCAATAAAATGTTCACTGCTACAGACTTCACTTAACACGTGGAATTCCGCAAGTGCGATCCCGCAGGTGCAGAGAAATTCCATATTTGCGGCTCTTCCATTGCAGTCGAGACTTCGCAGGAGCGATGAGCTCAAAGGTGAGTGCGCCGCAGAATCAGAGCTTTCTCATTGTTGCACCTCCGGATGCACAACCTGAACTCTACATGAGAACTCGTGGCTTAGCCGACCAAGATCCACAGGAGTGGATCCTTGACCGCAGGCGTGACATCACCGATGTGACCAAGGGCCGCAGATGTGATGCACCAGACATCAGTAACCAACAGCAACAACAACTAACTAAACAAGCTCGGAATTGACCTTCGGAACACACTCAGAACCCCATAATACAAATCAACTATGTTGTTAGACTAAAGTTGGCATACCAGACTCAATAAAATTATCAAATTTACCAACAGAGGTCATTTTCTATGAATGTTGACCAAAGTCAATACTAGGCTTTAACTTTCTAACCTTTTTACCAAGTACTTAATACACATTTGAATGCCTCAAGATCCGAACCAGAGATGCTACTAACTCAAAAATAATATTTCAGAGCTAATAAAACTAACAAAATTCTCATATGATGTCTAAATCTCCAAAGGTGACCAAAGTTAATCATATCCATTTCAAAACCTTCTAAAATGAAAAACTCACATAGAACTCAACCAAGTACTTCAGGAACTGTGTCACCCACTCTCACAAAGTACAAATACCATAGTACAACTACGAAGAGGGATAAAATAATCAAAACACATTAAAAGGTCTTCCGACATTTGGATGTTTATTGATTTACCTTTGTCATATATTCCGGGTTGACTCTTCTTATGACAACTCAAGTCATTTGATGAGGTTTGATAAGCTCAAATATCCGTTACTAGTTCTTTTTTCTAGTCTCTACTTCTTTTTTCAAACAAGTTTTGACTATAGGTGAGTTAGAACATTTGCAACTGTCAAAATGTATTCAAAACAAAAGCACTACCAATACATGTGAAGATACTATTCCAGATCACTATCTTTATAGACACGTTATTATTATTCTATCATGGTTCCCACAATCCTAGTTATGGAATTTAGTTGCTTCTGATAGTGGTAATCATATTAAGAGAAGAACATTATTGAGATAACATAAACTTACAAAGATTGCAAAATGAGCTGGAGAATCAGATTATCAAAATCAATAGGATACTTTAACTTTAGAGAGAAATATGTTCATCGTTTCTATGTCTATCAAGATAGTCTAGAAGATGACAAGATCCTCAATATATAATCCTAAAAAGTATTTTAAAAGTTATAAAAAATCGTGCGACAAAGAGACAAAATTACCCTTTGTCATCGTATCTGCGGCCTCATTTCCACTGCATTTGGTGGAATGCGACCCACATGTCCATTGTGTTTGGCTCAATTTCCTTAGGGATATCTGACTCCAAATGTACTGAGAATTCATCCTTTTTTCATGGGACATGGGCCGCATTTACACCATACTTTCTCTTTTGTTTTTGCATACACTGTCAGTCATGCGCGTGCTGCATCTTCTAATCTGCGGTTGTGTTTGCTCATACGCGAGCTACGTTTTCTCGTTCTCTCAGCTTCGTTTCTTACTCGATGTATTTTTTTCTTTTATCTTAACCTTTTGGTCTCTTTTCAACTCAACTCTGCTCATGCTTCTTCTAACTCATAAACACATGCAAAAAGGGAGGAAACAGTATTAGATACACCCTTTTCCTTATAAAATAAAGCATAAACTCAAGCTTAGACAAGAGATAAGTTTGTAAAATCAGTACTTATTATACACCATCTATGAGCCCTCACCGTTCAAGAGAGATACACACTCATAATACATCACAATTTCTGAGGCATATAGGTAAAATAATATCGCTCACTCTCAGAAAATAATTCTCATGCATACAATATATACCACAGGCTTTTCCTTAGTGTCATACTCTATTCACCGAAGCAATAGAAATATAGGATCAAGAGGACTTTAATAATTGTAATGTCAGCTCAAAGAACGGGTAAGAAATATGTGGCTACAATATTGACTATTCTCCCTACGCACTTTAAGACAATTACTTCAAATAAATTTGTGCTTTTTTTTATGTCTCCCAATTTCAACTTTTCTTACCCTTTTTCTTTGTATCTCCCCAATTCTTTTGGCACTCGCCCTATTCTTTCGCACATTGTTGGCAAAGAGGTTTTTTCCAATTCTTTTTGTTTTCATAATTTTTAATTTTTTTTCTCCTCCCTACTAATAATACACAAGTAATATTTTTTATACATGGGCAACAATCAACTTATTTTATGTCACGCCCCGAGCCTACACCCTGGACGTAACCGACATCCAAAATTACGAATGGCTCGAGAGAACCACTTGGTCTGGCATACAACTAATAAGGCTGAACTTTTAATAAAAAAGTGCGGAAGCTGGAAACATGGGCTTACTTTTGTAAACAAGATAAAATAAATTAACTTAATTTTTCAAGAAACAAAAAGAATATTTATAAACTGATACAACTGACTTGACTTGACTATGTCTAAAGCCTCTACTACATTCTGAATACAACTACCTTTATGTAACGGAATAAATTGATGATTAGTATACTGCTAAATTCTCGGGAATAATGAGAACTCACTCAAGCTGATGGCATAGCCTACTAAAGAGTCTACTCGAGAATCTGCATATCTGAAAGCTGGGGGCTACATTGTCTAATGATATAGCGCCTAAAAGAGGTGTCAGTACTTTGAATAAACTGGCATGTAAAGCAGTAAAGTGAAACAATACTAATATCTGAACTGATAAAGCTGAAAAACTGAGACATGAATAATATAACTATAGACAGAGCTGAATAACTTAAAAGAAGAATGACTGACCTGAATGTTGAAACTTAAAATAATATTAGTAAAACTTTCTTAAAATATTTTCTTATAACTAAAATTGAAACTGGAAACTGATTAATTGAAGTCCGGAAAACACTTGAAAATAATGCTTTATAAAACTTCTCTTTATACTGGTGGCCTTGGCCAATCATATATTATCTCAAAATAAATAAGTTTTCTTTTGGGGAGTTTCTCTTAACTGACATAAATCATGTGAGTATCATGGAGTACAACATCTTGTCCACGTTGCTAGAACCCAATGACTTGCCCTCATTGACAGAGCCATCATATACCTTGCCAGAGTATAAGATGAAACATAATCTGGGGATCCCAAAGCTGAGCCTGAAGGCTATACATAATAGTGGAGTCGCCCTAACTGCGGACGATCCTATCCTACGGTAGCAACATAATTTTGAGGCATGTGTTGTCTAAACCCATACCTATCTCGGTGTTAAATAGTCCTTCCAAAACATACTATATGCTCATAACATAGGTCTTAAAACACTTTCTAAAAATCATGCTTAACTCAAAATATCGTATCATGAACATATCTATCTTTGTGAGCCTTGGCTCTTAATATTTATAACTTTGCTTTAACTCTCAAGATACGATAAACTTCTTCTCTTTTCAAGACATGATATTAGCATAAAGATTCTTTGCAAACTTTTCATGAACTTAAACTTGTAACTTTTAAACAAACTTTCAGAAAAACGTAAATAATCCTTTAAAACATCAAATAGACTTTCAAATTTATAAGAGGAAATTCACAAAGATTCTTAGAAAATTCAATAGACATGAACTAGAAATCAATCCAGGGAAGAGAATTCAAATTCATAGAATTTCTGATAATAAGCATGAAATATTCAAAGATTTGTATCAAGAGATAAGAAATTAAACTTAAGGATCTTGATTTCTCAAAAATCCTAACTTGATTCGTGGATTGAAACTAAAATTGAACTTGGTTGTGGGGAGAACAGGATTCCCACACTGAAGGATTTACTTTACATACCTTGGGGATGAAGTTTGGGGAAGAATCTTTGAAGATGAACCCTAACTTTTGAAGAAGAACTCCAAGAACTCAGTTCTTGAAACTTTGATTGAGCTTTCTTGAAAACCCTAGGATTTTTACGTAGGATTTCATCAATAAATCCATATTCAGGTGATAGAAACTTAAAAGAATTGATTAGAAACTCGTGAGGGGACTTACCTTGGTGAAGGAGGATGAGAAGAGGAGAGAAAACCAACTTAGGGCTTGAAAGAAGAGAGAAGAATGAAAATTTTCGTGGAAAACAACCTTTGGGCGCCTAAATAATATTTTCTTTCACGCGGTCGTGCAGCTGGTGCCTTGACCACACAGCTGGTAGGGCAGAAATGGCAGTAACACTGACATCGTTGCACGGTCGCGCGGCGGATACCTCATTTGCGCTGCCGTCCATGCAGACTAAGCAGTATCCATTAAAATGGACATATTTTTACTCAAAAGTCATATGGATGAGAAGTCAGCGGCGTTGGAAATAAAACTTGAAGATCTTTAATTTGGTATGTCATGGTCCATATAACTCTTCATATTTTTGGAGTAATGATCATTTGAAATTTGACCTCTTTTAAACTTATACGGAAACTTAGTCGGTAAGAGGGATTCCAACTTAACTTTGTACTAGAGGTTCCTTAAGACCTTAATTCATAACCAAAGCTCTTTCTACACTTAAGAATTGATCTTAACACCTAGATACATAGAAATTTTCTCAGGTTTTGGTCTAACTACATACTTAGAATGGCTCAAATATTAGCCTAAAGTGTTGGGGTGTTACAATATCTCTGCCTTGGGATCATTCGTCCTCGAATGATGATCTTGACTTAGGAGGAAAATGAATAAGCTGAGCTGAACTGAGTTGCATCGAATATTTGGAACTATACTCAGTAATGCGGATTGAACTGAACTAACAATGAGGGTTTGGCAACCAACTACTAAGAGACGCAAAAGCATACATTATGAGTGAGGACATTATAGACAAAACATAAGATATGAGTTCATGGAACCAAAGGGCGCATGAACATGAGGAACTGCTTAGGGACATGAGCTTGGCCGTAGGTTCCATTTTGGATTGAGGTTACAAAACATGAAATAGGGGTGTGCTAGACATGGGGATAAAAATAGTCCCTCCTTAGATGATACAACTGAAAGCCTTTAAGCTTAGCAAAATTTCTCAACTAAGATTCTTCTCCTGAATGCTACACTTCAACACTTATATCTTATAATCCTCACAAGGGTACATGCAGCTACAAGGACTGAGTCTAACTACTTTTGTTCTCCTTGTGTTCAAGCCTACCTCAAAACTTCCATTTTTAGGCTTCCTACTTATTCTTACCACTTCAAACAACTAATCCTCAAGCTCTAAGCAAGGATCCGCTATTCTCATAATTCAATAGTCCATATTCACATCAACGTGGCATTCAGGCCTATTACGAAAACCACTTGGTGGACTTCCACACAAAGTCATACCATATAACCCCTTCTAACTATTTTACCAAAACAAAAAACTTATCTTACTCTTTCTTTACACATATATCCTTAGACGGAAAGGAACTCCACTAGCATCTCCCCTTTAGCTCAAAAGCCACCAACCCAGGCCTACTAGACCTACTTCTACAAAGTCTGCATTACTACTCCCAAACAAACATTCTTTCACCTCAGTGACCATCCATAATTCAAACTTAGGATCTAACACTCAACATGGATAGCCGATATACTATACTAACTTATAACTACTAGATAAGATCTGAGATACAATAGTCTCTACAACCTCACAATAAATAGCCAACCTTAATCTTGCAGTCTATCTAATTACAGTCTACGAGCACCACTTCCTTCCAAACACACTATCAATCATTCGATCTCCTCTCTAACTAGCTTCATAACTCTCTAAGCATCAATAGTCTCTTCCTTCAAAACCACCCAGTGCAACCTGGACCCATCAATTCATAAACACTCTACACTTCCACTTAAAACCTGTGCTTGATCTATACCAACACAATGACAAGTTTTAAAATATCATAACCAGCAACTCTCCCTATAAATACTACCATGAAATCTATACCGCACTTATTATACCCCAGTCAACACTTGAGAACATAACACTCTATCACTCACTATCTCACGGGTCACTTCACTATCCAAAGATCTAGATGCCCACCCCTCTTAAGGGTGTTGTCTAAACTGAGAAGGGTCTGAATACTCATCTTATTCTGACTAGAATGCATGATTCATAAAAATAAGGGCACAATATTTTGAATCAATAGACGAAAATGCACTAATGGGCTCCGATCAAGCTCTTGTGCAGTCTCTTAAGTTTCTGCGGGCTCTATCTGAGAAAATCACCTTGATAGAAACCTGAGATTTACTGCTTCTACCACCTCGAAGGTGAGGCATAGTTGGAGGAACTTAGAACAACGCACAAACATGTATGAGTTTCTTAGGGGACAACTTTAATGCACGATCGAAAGTAAGAAAGAATGCAAAACATTTCTTAAATGCTCGTAGTCTCTCATTTATAGAAGTGGGGCCCTCACAACCATAAAAAACATCTTACTGACATGGCTTCATAGACTCCCTAAGACACTTGAACTCTGTGCTCTGATACCAAGTTTGTCACACCCCGAGCCTACCCCCTGGACGTAACCGGCACCCAAAACCACGAATGGCTCGAGAGAACCACTTGGTATGGCATACAACTAATAAGGATGAACTTTTAATAAAAAAATGCGAAAGCTGGAAACATGGGCTTACCTTTGTCAACAAAATGAAATAAATTTACTTAAACTTTCAATAACTGAAACAAACAAAATGTTTATAAACTGATACAACTGACTTGACTTGACTATGTCTATGAAGCCTCTACTACATTCTGAATACAACTACCTTTATGTAACGGAAAAAACTGATGACTGGTATACTGCTAAATCCTCGAGAATAATGAGAACTCACTCAAGCTGATGGCATAGCCTACTAAAGAGTCTACTTGAGAATCTGCATATCTGAAAGCTGGGGGCTACATCGTCTTATGATGTAGCTTCAAAAAGAGGCATCAATACTTTGAATGTACTGGCATGTAAAGCAGTAAAGTTAAACAGTACTAATATCTGAGCTGATAAAGCTTAAAAACTGAGACATGAATAATATAACCATAGACAGAACTGAATAACTTAAAAGAAGAATGACTGACCTGAATGTTGAAACTTAAAGAAATATAAGTAAAACTTTCTTAAAATATTTTCTTACAACTAAAATTGAAACTGGAAACTGATTAATTGAAGTCCGGAAAACACTTGAAAATAATGCTTCATAAAGCTTCTCTTTAAACTGGTGGCCTTGGCCAATCATATATTATCTCAAAATAAATAAGTTTTCTTTTGGGGAGTTTCTCTTAACCAACATAAACCATGTGAGCATCATGGAGTACAACGCCTTGTCCACGTTGCCAGAACCCAATGACTTGCCCTCGTTGATAGAGCCATCATATACCTTGCCGGAGTATAAGATGAAACATAATCTAGGGATCCCAAAGCTGAGCCCGAAGGCTATACATAATAGAGGAGTCGCCCTAACTGCGGACGATCCTATCCTATGGTGGCAACAAAGTTTTGAGGCATGTGTTGTCTAAACCCATACCTGTCTCGGTGCTAAATAGTCCTCCCAAAACATACTATATGCTCATAACATTGGTCTTAAAACACTTTCTAAAAATCATGCTTGACTCAAAATATCGTATCATGAACATATGTATCTTTGTGAGCCTTGGCTCTTAATCTTTATAACTTTGCTTTAAATCTCAAGATACGATAAACTTCTTCTCTTTTCAAGACATGATATTAGCATAAAGATTCTTTGAAAACTTTTCATGAACTTAAACTTGTAACAATTAAACAAACTTTCAGAAAAAACGTAAATAATCCTTTAAAACATCAAATAGACTTTCAAATTTATAAGAGGAAATTCACAAAGATTCTTGGAAAATTCAATAGACATGAACTAGAAATCAATACAGGGAAGAGAATCTAAATTCATAGAATTTCTGATAATAAGCATGAAATATTCAAAGATTTGTATCAAGAGATAAGAAATTAAACTTAAGGATCTTGACTTCTCAAAAATCCTAACTTGATTCGTGGATTGAGACTAAAACTGAACTTGGTTGTGGGGAGAACAGGATTCCCACACTGAAGGATTTACTTTACATACCTTGGGGATGAAGTTTGGGGAAGAATCTTTGAAGATGAACCCTAACTTTTGAAGAAGAACTCCAAGAACTCAGTTCTTGAAACTTTGATTGAGCTTTCTTGAAAACCCTAGGATTTTTACGTAGGATTTCATCAATAAATCCATATTTGGGTGATAGAAACTAACAATAATTGATTAAAAACTCGCGAGGGGACTTACCTTGGTGAAGGAGGATGAGGAGAGGAGAAAAAACCAACTTAGGGCTTGAAAGAAGAGAGAAGAATGAAAATTTTCGTGGAAAACAACCTTTGGGCGCTTAAATAATGTATTCTTTCGCGCGGTCGTGCAGCTGGTGACTTTACCACGCAGCTGGTTGCGCAGAAATGGCAGTAACACTGCCTTCCCCGCGCGGTCGCGCGGCGGATACCCCGTTAAAATGGACATATCTTTTTACTCAGAAGTCGTATGGATGAGAGGTTGGCGGCGTTGAAAAGAAAACTCGAAGATCTTTAATTTGGTAGGTCATGGGACATATAAATATTCGCATTTTTTGAGTAATAATCATTTGAAATTTGACCTGTTTTAAACTTATACGGAAACTTAGTCGGTAAGGGGGCTTCCAACGTAACTTTGTACTAGAGTTTCCTTAAGACCTTAATTCATAACCAAAGCTCTTACTACATTTAAGAATTGATCTTAACACCTAGATACATAAAAATTTCCTCAGGTTTGGGTCTAACTACATACTTAGAATGACTCAAATCTTAGCCCGAAGTTTCGGGGGTTTATATTTTATTTTTATAACCATACCAATTTCCAATATTTTACCTTTTTATTTTATTTCCTTTACTTTTAATTCTTTAACTTTCAAGTGTACTCAGGACTTTGGAATCAAATTAATTCAAGGTACATCAATAAATGAAAAGGTCTAATTAAGTGGCTAATCAAAGAAATAGGCTAAAACGGCTCAAATGGACTAATTATGAATAATGAAAATGTAGGCAAAAATATAGTCCAAAATTGACTTAACAAAGAAATGCCTAAATCATATTCTATAATTTTTATACTTAATTTCACTCTGTGCACACACCAGACAAGATTTAGATATCAAAATACACATAGAATATACAAAATACGCATCACACAATGTCACATAAAAGATAAAATTGGCTCCCTGTTAACTCTCCACCTAACAATATAACTAAATTTAGTGAAATCTTTTTACGCCCATTTTATTTGCTTAGATTTAATTCTAGAGCCTTACGTGCCTTAAATAAAATCTATCTCCTTTTTATGCATAATTTTTTTAAGAGTATTATCTAACATTGTCTTAGCAATTCTAGATTAAGCACCTAGCATTTGAAGCATTTTTAGTTACTCCATAACTATCCTAAAGATGAATTTTCTCTCAAGACGATAGTCATCCATTCATCGTTGAGAAAACTCATTAATCTACGATTAAAAAAATGATGGTTCAAAGGACTCCCTTGATAAAAAGAACCGACAATAACACCCAAGGGTTGTACTAACAATACTAACTGCTAGCAGAAATATTAAAAAGTAGAACATAAACATAAAAGGATCCAAGTAATTTTTCACACTCCACACATAAAAATTAGCACTGACCTTAGTGCCATAAAATAATTATCACACGGATACAAAAAACTCTCTAGATGGTCAAAGACCGAAGTACTAGTAGCTCATAGGATACTCAGACTTCTCCCATATGTATCTCTTCATCTGGACACCCTAGACTTAGTTTTTACCTTCTCATTTTACAGCTACATACTTTCCTTGGCTTAGTTTTCATGCTTATCTTTCTACAAAAATCAAAATAACTATAAAAATAATAGTTAGAAAAATAATAATAAAAATGAAAGAAAGCAATAAAGTTGAGTTGCCTCCTAACAAGCGCCTAATTTAACATTGCTACATGATGCAATCAAACTTTTCCTCCACCTCAAACTTCTAAATTTTATCCCTAATTTTGTATCAAGCTTGTGGTTGTGCTCTAGGGGTTGAGGTACAATAGTAATAGGCCAAGTGACCAGTATGGTTTGCACTTCTTGGCCTTCGGGTGTGCATGTAATTCTGTCTTCTTGTCACCACAACTTGGAGGATGTAATCACTCTATTTCTTATTCATTGACTCCTCCATTAATTCTAGTGAATTGTCACTAATCACCCATAATTGCGAGAAGTATTTTGAGTGAGGCTAATACACTCCAAACCTGAAATTGCTCTCATCTTTACATCCCCATATCCACATACAATAGAGTCCTCATAAATAATATTATCCACTTCCTCTCATGGCTCTAGTATACTTATTTTCAATAATGACATCATCTATAAAAAATTGATTGAATAGTTGGAGCTCTTCTTTCTGCTCCACAAGTTAGCTAGTATTCAAAACTATTAGTGGTTGGGAATTATACGCTTTCACCTTCTTGTTCAAGTGAGCTTGCATGTCATGAATATCTTAGCCAAAGTGGTTTTTGACTGATATCTATTTTTCCTTCACTAAATTATTTTGTCAAATAAACATTCTTCTATCTCTTATCAATCTTGTTAAAATCTATAACATGTTGATCAACACAAGTTTCAGCCTCAACATCTATCTCTGTGAGCTTAGCACTAATACTTTCCAAGGCTTTCGTCTATTCTGTTTTTCTCTCTGTCAGTATTGCATAGCCTTCCTCAAGCTGCTTCAACATATCTTTAATTTCTAACCGTGTTACTCTTATATTCCTATCAATGTCACAGATAATAAGAGAATCATAATAGGGGCTCGGGAGGTGGAATAAGAGTAAGGAGAACTATTTCAATGGCCATCTTGACAATTACATGTATTATAAATACTCCACTCAATGATTAAGAAGGTGCACACAATTCATTTCTGAAAATATTATAATGATTTTACCCTAAGTGGAGTCCTCCACAATTTAGACAAAGATACCATAATAAGAACACCCATTGTTGGAAAAATATTTATTCCAGTATGCCATGTTAAAAAGGTAGAAAATATTTTTAAAAAATTATACAAAAATAAAGTATTAAAAAAGAATAAATCAAACAGAAAAATTCTAGTCTAGATAAATAATTAATTTCTAAATTCCTGACAATGGTGCCAAAAACTTATTTCTCTCAATTTAAACACACAAGTGTATGCGATCGTATAAGTAATAAAGTGACTCTTACAAGACGAATGTAGAACTTACATGGACTTGCTATTAATTGTCTATTAAATTAAACTAGTTTTAGTTATTTAATCAAACTATCAAATATCATGATTTGGGTGATTGTTGATTATATTACTTATTAAACTAAAACAAAAAAGTTATAGAAATTAAATATGTAGAGGTTGTTTAAGAATAGATAGACCTAGGTCTATGGAGCTTGTGTAATCTCATCATATTAAGTTTTTGTTGCTAAGCATGTTAAAGATACCTACCAAATTATTGAATTACAGGGTTAATGATATGGTCATGGTATTTCGCATCGTATAACCACCTACTCAGATTGGCCTCAAACCTACATCATAAATAGAGAAATATGGTAAACCACTCCAAGTGCATTTATATATCTTCCCAAAGTGAACCCAAGCACGGAAAGTTAGGTATGCTTCAATCATAGCCGCTAATCCATCTGCAGATGAACCCTACTCTGCTTAACCAACATTCTATTCTTAGCTTTCTTGTGTCCAATTTCACTAGCAATTACCCATTTATCCTATTGGTAGCTAAGCAATAAAATAGTTGAGTATAAGATTAAGAGAATAAAATATGGATGGTAGATTTCACAATAACAATCAATAACTAGAATATGATGTTCATACGCCATAACCCTGGAAAGAGGAATTTTAGTTCCCCACAATCTTATTACAAAGCGTTAATCTCAAATAAGAATAAGAAATATTGATAAATAAAGAGTTAAAGGAGTAACCCTGAAAGAACTATGTGTTTTCCTTGCTTTGTGCCTCCATGCACTGAATGATAAAAAATACTCTAAAGTCAACTAAATATGAATATTCATAATATTTAAAATATCTAAAAGGATCCTCAAAGTCAAAAATAGGAAAATAGGAAAAGGCCAAAATTTTGGCCAGGGTTGGATTGTTTCACCTCGCGAGGGTCACAACCTTGCTTGGGGCCTCGCCTCGCATAGTTGACTGCCTCGCTATGGACCTCTCCTCAGGAGGTAATTTTATTCATCTTCCTCTTATCCTCATCAGGGATGAAACTATAAAGGGGGGCTAATTCTGACCCCTCCTTCACCTTCACCTTCGTCTGGCCACCTCCATACCTTGCTTTGGACTTTATTTTGTGAGTTTTACCCATTTTTTGCTTCATACTTAGTCAAATTCAAGACTCTTTCACCTAAAAAAGCATAAAACACCTTACATAAGCTCAATATTATATAGTTGAGAGAACAACACGTATTAAGCTAGAAAATACTCAAAGTTGAGAGAACAACACGTATTAAGCTAGAAAATACTCAAAATAATGCACAAATGTGGGTGAAATATAGCTAAAAAAATATAAATTCACCTAATAATTAATATTGATTACTCCTATTTATTTGTCTACTAAACATCTAATGACTAACTGTTCTACTTTTAGGTAGGTGATTGATCATGCTAAACGTATCTAGCATATTTGTTATCGTACCTATAGAAACGGTAACAACAGCGTTCATAGATATGGTGGTTTTAATGGTTCGTCATCCCAAGGCAGGGATATCTCAGGTAGAGATGATCATTATCAGCCTAACAGGACAGTTCATGCAGCATTACAAATTTTATATGGTGGTTATTCTAGGTATAGCAGTCAGGGTTGCCAGATATCAGGGCAGATGTCTAGAGGCTCTCATTCTCGGTTCTCAGGTCGAGGTAGATGTTTTAGTTCTTTAGGTACATTTCATCATTCTATGTCCAATAGGATATGCTATGAGTGTAGAGAGTTGGATCATTATGATAGGTGGTGTCCCAGGCACAAAAAAGGCCAGACATAATAGGGTTCTCAGATTCAGGCCTAGCGGGCACCAGCACTACCAGCTAGAGGAAGTGCACAGAGTAGTAGAGGTAGTTCTCAGGTTGCTAAGAATGGAGCTTAGGCATGTCACAGGGTTGTTCGTAGAGGAATGCAGTCCAGGGGAGGTTGTGGTTAGTCCTATGTTTTACTAGGTAGACTAGAGGTTGAGGCTTTAGATATAATGATTATAAGTACTATTTGGATTTTCCATCAGCCAACTTTAGTGTTATTTTATCTTGGTTTTACTTATTTTTATGTGTCTTTCTGTTTTGTACATACTTGGATATGATGTGTGATTCCCTGGCAGTCCTTATTTGTATTTCTTCCCCATAAGTGACTTATTATTAGTGGGTCAGGTGTATTGATCTAGTTTTATGATCTTATTGGGCTATGATTCTTGGGTAGATCTTATCATTCTTGACATGGTAGATTTTGATGGAATTTTGGGAATTGATTGGTTGTCTCCTTATCATGATATATTGGATTGTCAAGCTAAGATTGTTACTCTAGTTATGATTGATATTCTCTATTTGGTGTGGAAGGGTACAGTTAGCCACGCACCAAAGAAGGGCGTTTCATTTTTTATGAGTAAGAGAATCATAGAGAAGGGGTTCTTTGCTTACTTAGCACACATTCGAGATACTAGTGCTGATACTCTCTCACTTTATTCAACTCATATAGTGAGTGAGTTTCTTGAGGTCTTTCCTACACACTTGTTATGTATTCCACTAGACCGCTACATTAAATTTGGGATTGATCTAGAGCCAGGCACTCAGCCTAGTTTCATTCCATCTTACAGGATGGCTCTAATGGAGTTGAAGGAATTGAAGGAGAATTGCAGGATTTGTTGAGTAAAAGGTTCATCAGACTTAGTGTTTCCTTTTGTGGTGATCCTATCTTATTTATGAAGAAAAAATATGGCTCTATATGGATGTGTATCGACTATCGGAACAAGTAGTTGATTCTGCGTATTGATGATTTTTCTTATCAGCTTAAGGGTGCTTTAGTGTTCTTGAAGATTGATTTGACATGGGGTTACCATCAGTTGAATATCGGAGCTTCGGATATTCTTAAGACTACTTTTAAGACTATGTATGTCCACTACTAGTTCCTTGTCATGTATTTTGGGTTAACCAATGCTCCGACAATATTCATTGAGTTGATAAATATGGTATTTTGATCCTATTTGGATTCCTTTGGAATTGTGTTTATCGATGAGATGTTGATCTACTCTAGGAGTAGAGAGGAGTACGAGAAACACTTGAGGATTGTACTTCAGATTCTAAAGGATAAGGAGTTATATGCAAAGTTCTCCAAGTGTGAGTTCTGGTTAGAGTCCATGGCATTTTTGGGATATGTTATGTTCATGGATGTGATTATTGTGGATCTAAAGAAACTTGAGCCAGTGCAAGATTGGGCTAGAACTATTCTACCTGGCAAGATTTGGAGCTTTGTTGGGTTAGCTAGCTACTATAGATAGTTCATGGAAGGGTTTTCTTTGATTGCATCTCCTTTGACTAAGTTAACTTGGAAGAATATGGCATTTCATTGGTCTGATGAGTATGAGGAGATATTTCAAAAGCTCAAGTCTTTTATTGACCTTGGCTCCAATTTTGACTTTACTAATAAAAGGTGAGGGATTTATTGTGTATTATGATGCTTCTAGGATTGGACTTCGGTGTGTGTTGATGCAAAAAAGGCAGGGTTATTACATATGCTTCTAGGTAGCTGAAGGTTGATGAGAAGAACTACCTCACTTATGATTTAGAGTTGGCAGCACTAGTTTTTGCTTTGTATATTATGAGGCATTATCTTTATGGTGTTTATTGTGACATCTTCACATATAATCGTAGCTTGTAGTACATCTTTGACCAAAAGGACCTTAATTTTGAGGCAGCGTAGGTGGTTAGAGTTATTGAAGGACTAAGATATGATGATTCTTTACCATCTAAGCAAGGCAAATATGGTAGCACCTGGCTTGAGTAGAAAGGCACTGAGTGTGTCCATCCTGGCTTTATTACTAGCGGAGGAGAATTCTTTGGCTTTGGACATCCAGTCCTTAGCCAACCATTTGGTGAGGCTTGATATTTTTGAGCCTGGTAGGGTTCTTGCTAGTGTGTAGGCTCAATCTATGCTTTTTGATCAAATTAAGACTTATCAGTTTGAAGATGTAAAGCTGAGATTGATTTGAGACAATGTCTTAAAGAGTGAAGCTTGAGAGGTAGTGTTAGATCTAGAAAGGGTTTGAGGATTAAATGTCGTGTTTGTGTTCCTAAAGTGAGTGATTTGACCAGGCTAATCATGGAGGAGGCTAACATATCTAGTTATTCTATTCATCAAGGGGTAAAAAGATGTTCATGACTTGAAGGAACACTATTGGTGGTGTAGGATGAAGAGGAACATCATGGAGTATGAGTAGAACATCGTGGAGTATGAGTCTAAGTGTTTGAATTGTCAGAAAGGGAAATATGAGCATCATAGAATAGGTGGGACAATTTAGAAGATGCCTATACCTGAGTGAAAGTTGGAGTGGATCACTATGGACTTTGTGGTAGACTTACCATGGACCTTGAGATTTGGGTCATTATGGATACATTGACCAAATATGCTCACTTCATTGTGATTCAGACTACTTATAATTCAAAAAGGTTGGCTCAGATCTACATTCGAGAGATAGTTTATTTGCATGAGGTGCCTATTACCATCACTTCTGATAGATTTAGAAGGAGTTGGGTAGTCGAGTTGATCTTAGTACAATATTTCACCGATACATTGATGGTCAATCAGAGAAGACTATTCAGGTCCTTAAGGATATGTTATGGGGGTGTGTCATTGATTTTGGTAGTCATTGGGATCAATTTCTTCCTTTGGCTGAGTTAGCATATAATAATAAATTTGATTTCAGCATTTATATGGCACTATTTGAGGTTTGTATGGTAAGAGGTGTAGATCTTCAGTGGGTTGGTTTAATTCCTTTGAGGTTACGCCTTAGGTTATAAGCATATTGAACGATTATATGAAAAAAGTGAAGTTGATTCGTAGGTGGATTTTGACATATTATAATAGGCAAAATATTCATACGGATCAAAAGGTTCGTGACTTAGAGTTCATGGTTTGTGACAAGGTTTTGCTCAAGGTATCACCTATGAAGGGTGTCATGAGTTTCGGAAAGAAGCGCAAGCTTAGTTCTAGGTTCATTGGACCTTTTGAGATCTTGTGGCGCATTGGCGAGGTGTATTACGAGTTAGCCTTACCTTTAGGTCTATCAGTTGTTCACCTTGTGTTTCATATGTCTATGCTAAAGAGATACCATAGGATGGTTCCTATGTAATTCAATGGGACGCAGTGCACTTGGATCAAACTATGACTTTTGAAGAGGAGCTCATAACTATATCAGATAGGCAGATTTGCAAGTTGAAGTTCAAAGAGATAGCATTAGAGAAAGTACAATAGAAGAATCATCTGGTTAAAAAGGCTACTTAGGAGACCAAGTTGAATATCCTCAGTTTTTGAGCTTTCAGGTATGTTTTATCTCTTTACATTTGAGAATGAACGTGTATTTTAGTAGTGGATGATGTAAAGACCTTCAAAGTCATTTTTAGGTTTTTCATTGTTTTCCCCCGTTTTACCCTTTCCATAACTTTAGTTGGGCATTTATGACATGTAGGGATGGGTGGTTTGATTCCTGAGGCAATAGGATGAGTTTTTATGTTTTGGAATTTTAAAATATAAGAAGTTTGATCAAAGTCAATATTTGATGCATGAGAGGTCGAATCTAACTTTTAATGGTCCCACTAGGTTCGGAGAGTGATTTTTAGCCTAGTTAAAAGATTGGTTCAATTCTCGAGGCTTTCAGGGGGTTGAGCTTCTCTTCGCATTAATATTTGGGTCATTGCATTCATGAAGAGCTAGAGCGGGTATCTTCTGCGATTGCGATGGGCTCCCTGCATTCGCGATGAAAAAATCACTGGGACCATAATGAAATTTCATGTTTCAAAGTTAAGATTCATTTTCCAATTTTGGAAGTTTTAGAACTCGGATTAAGGTGATGTTTTAAGGATTTATGAAGATTCATCGCAGGAGTAGGTTTCTCACCTTTATTTTTGTAATTCTCGAATGATTCTCCATCTATTTCATTGATTAATTGCATATTTGAAATGGATTTTGAGACTTTTTTAAAAAACTTAATAGAGCGTAAAATGGTGATTTGAGATTCAATTTGAGCTCCATTTTTATGTAATTTTATATTTGAGTTCCTTGTTTGAGGTAGGTGTCATAACAATCCTAAATTTTGGGTCGTGACACATACAAATATCGTAGCCTATTTAAAAGCACGAATTTCAAAGTTATTTTTTTCACTTCAATTTTATTTTAAGTTAAATAGATTCACATAAAATTAAACAAAATAATCAATAATTTTTATTTTAAAATATTTATCTTTGATTGTATTATCATTTATTGATGTTTTTGTTCGGGAGTTAGGATTGGGAGTCGTGATCGAGAGTTAAGTCCTCGGTAGGTATCGAGTTTGGGTCCTAGATTGGTGTTGGGAGTGGGGTCCCAAGTCATGGGTCAGAAGTCGATTCCCAAGTCAAGATATAGGTCGAGTCCCAGGACAGCATTGGGAGTCGGGCTCTGCTCAGTAGTTGGGTCTCGAATTGGGGTTCGGGTAAAGGGTCAAGGGTCAAGGTTAGGGTTAGGTCCCAAGTCGATGTCGGGCCGCGGGTCATAGCTGGGGTCGGTTTTTGGGTTAGGGTTAGGATAGGTTCTTTGGAGGGTCAAGTTCTTAGTGAAGGTCGTGTCTGGAGTCAATGTTGGGGTTAGGTGGTGTCTCGGGTCGGGGTCAGGACAGAGGTCCGTGTTAAAGTGTGGAGGTCAGGGTTCGATGTCATAACATTTGTCTATGTTATACCTAAATGCTCTTGAGATAATATTTTCTTCCTACTAACCAAACAACAGTAAATAAGTAAGAAAATCACTTATTTTCAGAAAAATATTTTTCTCGGAAAATATTTTCCTTCGTATCAAACACACGATAAGAAAACTCAATATTCGTTTTCAGTTCACCTTATTTTAAAGTTTTTGTGTTTTTATATTTTTTTTAAGTTTCTCTTTTAAATTAGAGGAAGGGAATATGGAAAGGGGTTTACAAAATGGGGAATCAAATCCTCATTAACTAGGTAAAAGTTCAAGTAGTCAACCAACTGAGTTACTAAATTTTCCTAGTGTTTCTGTTTATATTATTTTACCTTTTGAGGGAAAAAGTAAAAGAAAAATTTTGATATAAAAACAAAAGTAACTAGATAACCGACAAAACAGGAAAAAATGAATATACGGCGGGCGAAAATTTTCAAGCTCTTGATTTATGCGAAGGATATTTTTCTAAAAGATGCATATACATAGGATATGCCGTTCTTGAAAATATATTTAATTTAATAATGCCAATTATAAATAATATATTTTTAACTTTAAAACGTGAAGTCTTAAAAGAAATGATATATTCTTATAATTTTGAAAATATTTATATATATATTTTGTATTAAAAGTTTGTAATTACATCACTATTATGACATGTTTAAAATTATAAATATAAATTTTTTACAACCACATAATTCTGCTTAATTAGGTCCTTAGAATTTTTTAAAAAATTTATTTACAGATTTTGTATCAAATTAAATAATATTATGTAAATTACAATGGAGAAAGTGTTATAAAGTATTATTATTATAGTGAATGTCTACCTTTTATGTTTATTTGGAGAAAAGTTAGGAACCCTAACTTTGGGACCAAGTAAGTTTTCCCCTATAAATAAAGGGGTTTTCTTCATTGTAATTAATCCCTTAATCCTCAAGAGGAATCCATCAAGAGAAATAAGAAGCTCTCCCTTCTCTCGACTATATTCTTCTCCTTGTTCTTAGTTTTTTATTTTATAACACGTTATCAACACGAGTCTCTAAACATATCCCGAAAGATATACATGAGATGAGTAGCAAGAACTGGGAGAACTTCCGTGGTATTAAATTTCATCTATCCTGCAAGTTATAGCAATGGTAAGAGTTTGGTATTGTGATTGTGCTAAAAGGTTTTTTTTATGGTATATGAAGGTTTTAAAAATATTCCTTTAATCCTTTGAATATACATAGTTAAACTGGTGAAGATATTGTTCATAAGTAAAATCTTTGCCAACGAAAAAAAATTAAAACTTTTCAACACTATAATATTTTTTCTCACTAGATTGTAGTCGGAATGTTAATGAAATTTTATACGCAGTCATTTTGGATGTACCTTTATTTGAGGATAATAAAGGCGTTATTATTTTTGGGCTTAGGGCAAGTTTTAATATTTTGGCCTATTATACCATTGGTTAAAAGTAATATGGTGGATTCAAGTTTCATCGCATCAAAAGGATAACATATCGGATTTGAGTCGTGGTGTATTCACTACTAAAAAAAACTGTGAATACCGACCTCAAAATTACCGACCTCCTATGAAAGTCGGTAATTTCCGACCTCCGGAAGTCGGTATTGTTAAAAACAAAAAATTATTTTATTTTCTTAAGAAAACCGACTTCAAGATGTCGGTTTATTTGAAAAAAAAATGCGGAAAAACCAAATACCGACCTCCGATGGTCGGAAACTTTCCCAGAAAAAAATAAAATTAAGAAAAACCGACCTCTTGTAGTCGGTATCGAATTAGTAAATAAAAAATAAAATTTAAATTTATCTCAATTAAATATAAAAAAAATGAAAAAAAAATATTTTTAATAACTTTTAAATAAACCTTCCTCCGGAGGACAGTTATTTATAAGATAAAAAACAAAAAATAAAAAATTAATACCGACTTCCTGATGTCGGTAATATTAAATTTACATAATTAATTTTATTTACCTTAAATTATTCTCATAGTGACTTCCCGAAGTCGGTATTTATTTTTTATTTTTTTATTTAATTATTTTATTTATTTATAAAATAAAAATAATATTAATACCTACATTCAGAGGTCGGTATTATTTATTTAACATAATTAATTTTATTTTCATTAAAATTAAAGGTAATACCGACCTCCGGAGGTCGGTATTTTACTTTTATTTTCATTAAAATTAAAGGTAATACCGACCTCCGGAGGTCGGTATTTTACTTTTATTTAATTATTTTGAATAAAATCGACCTCCGGATGTCGGTATTACCTTTAAAATATTTGTAATAATCACTATTTTTCTATTGTGTATAACACTAAGGGGTCGTTTGATAGCTAGTTAAAGTTATATAGGTATTAGTAATGTAGATATTAGTTATGAGGGAATCTATATATTATTTATAAATGTATTAGTTATGTAGGGATTAGTTATTCATGTATTAATTATACAAGTATTACTTATTCCACCTTCTATATCCTGTATAAGATAATACATAGATTCCCTCATAACTTATACATCGTCTTGAATATACATATGTCTCGTCTAGTGATGTATATACGTATATATATATATAGTACGTATTCAAAAGCTAATTAACCGATCGATAATACATATCCAAATACGTAGTATGGATACATCATATATTACGTACATATGAGTTAATATACGATCATTGAGAAATGTAATTAACCAAGTCCTATATATTATATATAATAATGATCCATCGTCTTGAATATATGTCTCGTCTAGTGATGTACGTATATACATAGTACGTATTCAAAAGCTAATTAACCAATCGATATATAATCCATATCCAAGTAGTATGGAATATGTTGTATATTACGTACATATGAGTTAATATACGATCATTGAATATAATTAACCAAGTTATTCTATGTACTATAATAATCCGTCGTCTTGAATATATGTCTCGTCTAGTGATGTACGTATATATATAGTACGTATTGAAAAGCTAATTAACTAATCGATAATCCATCCAAGCAGTGGAATACCATTGTATTACGTACACACGAGGTAATATACGATTGTTGAGTAATGTAAATAACCAAGTCCTATATATATAGTAATGATCTGTCGTCTTGAATATATGTTTTTTTGTGGCGATATTGTACGTATATATATAGTACGTATTCAAAAGCTAATTAACCAATCGATAATCCATCCAAGTAGTATGGAATACATTGTATTACGTACATATATGAGGTAATATACGATCTTAGAGTAATATAATTAATCAAGTCCTGTATATTAAATGGTCCATCATCTTGAATATATATGTCTTGTCTTTAGTGATATATGTTTATATATATAGTACATATTCAAAAGCTAATTAACTAATCGACAATTCATCCAAGTAGCTAGTGGAATACGTTGTATTACGTACATATGAGGTACTATACGACGACGATCGTTGAGTAATATAATTAACCAAGTCTTATATATTACTGGTCCGTCGTCTTAAATATATGTCTCGCCTAGTCATGATGTACATATATAGTACGTATTCAAAAACTAATTAATTAATCGATTGATAATCCATTCAAGTAGTATGAAATACATTGTATAGTAGCATAATCATTGAGTAATGTAACGAATCAATAATGTATCCGAGTTTATGAAATATGTTGATGATTAAATAATTTTTATTCATTACTTTTAATTTTTTTTTAAAAACCGACCTCAAGTGGTCTGTTTTATCAAAAAATACTTTATTAAAAATTTATTTTTTAGTAAAACCGACCTCAATTGGTCGGTTTTTATTTTATTTTATTTTATTACCTAAAAACCCTAACACCCTAACACTCACACTCACACACACTCTCTCTCCCCGATCGACCACCACCCTCACCTCCGGCGCCCCCTCCCTCCGGCGCCCCCTTCCTCTGAAAACCTTCCCTCCGGCGTTCCCCCCTCCTCCGCCTTCCACCGCTGCCGCTGCTGCTGCTGAAGGCTGCTGCCGCTGCTGCTGCTGAAGGCTGCTGCCGCTGCTGCTGCTGAAGGTTGTTGTTATTAATTATAGTTATTAAATTAGGGTTTATCATTGTTAATTTTAGTTACTAAATTAGGATTTATCATTTAACTAGGGCATGTCATTGTTAATTTTAGTTACTAAATTAGGATTTATCATTTAATTAGGGTTTATTATTGTTAATTAGTTTGTTTTATATGGTGGATGTGAACTAGTGAATTTGAATAGTGAAGTAGTGAATTGAAAATGTGAACTAGTGACTTAGAATAGTGAAGTATAATGACTTGAAATTATGAACAAGTTACTTAAAATAGTGAAGTATAGTGAGTTCAAATTGTGAGATAGTGACTTGTAATGAATTGGAATAGGAAACTTAGTCTTTAATTTAGTTTATTTAATTATTAGCGTGATAATGTATTTGTTTAGCATAAGTGTCAACACTAGTTGATCCTATTGATGACAAAATTGATTTTCTTGCAAGATCAATTTATGTCCACCTAGTGTTGACACTTAGTCTTTAATTTAGTTATAATGTCGTTGATTAGCATAAGTGTCAACACTAGTTGATCCTATTGATGACAAAATTGATTTTCTTGCAAGATCAATTTGTGTCCATCTAGTGTTGACACTTAGTCTTTAATTTGATTATAATGTGGTTGATTAGTAAGTGTCAAGACTAGTTGATCCTATTGATGACAAAATTGATTTTCTTGCAAGATCAATTTGTGTCCATCTAGTGTTGACACTTAATACTAATTAGCATCCTTGGGTTGGATTTTATTAGCTTTGCATCCCAGACCTTGTCCGCTTTATGGTTGTAGTATTCGTTTTAGTTGGTAGTATTACCCTTGTGGCCCTGTGTGGCCTTGATTATGCCTCTGGACCATAGATGGTGGGTTATTTGGGAATGTCCATGAGTCTCGGACATCGATATATCGATTATAGAGCTGGTTATGTATGTTGTAGAGCGATTGGAGCCTGTGCAGGGCCGATAGGTTTATTTGTGAGCCATTGGGCTACTGATTGTGTTTGGCACATCATTATCATGCATATAAACTGAAAATATGAACTAGTGACTTAAAATTGTGAAATTTAGTAAGTTGAAATTGTGGACTAGTGACTTAAAATAAGTAAAGTGTAGTTAGTTGTTAATTGAAATTTTGAACTACTGACTTAAAATAATGAAGTGTATTAAGTTAAAATTTTGAACTAGTGACTTAAACTAAGTAAAGTGTAGTTAGTTGTTAGTTGAAATTTTGAACTAATGACTTAAGATTGTGAAGTGTAGTAAGTTGAAATTTTGAACTAGTGACTTAAAATAAGTAAAATGTAGTTTGTATTAAGTTAAAAAATTTAACTAGTGACTTAAAATAAGTAAATGATAGTTTGCATTAAGTTGAAATTGTGAACTAGTGACTTAAAATAAGTAAAGTGTAGTTAGTTGTTAGTTGAAATTTTGAACTAGTGACTTAAAATAATGAAGTTTATTAAGTTAAAATTTGAACTAGTGACTTAAAATAGTGAAGTGTAGTAAGTTAAAATTTTGAACTAGTGACTTAAAATAAGTATAGTGTAGTTAGTTGTTAGTTGAAATTTTGAACTAGTGACTTGAAATTGTGAAGTGTAGTAAGTTAAAATTTTAAACTAGTGACTTAAAATAATTAAAGTGTAGTTAGTTGTTAGTTAAAATTGTGAAATAGTGACTTAAAATAAGTAAAGTGTAGTTAGTAGTTAGTTGAAATTTTGAACTAGTGACTTGAAATTGTGAAGTGTAGTAAGTTAAAATTTTAAACTAGTGACTTAAAATAATTAAAGTGTAGTTTGTATTAAGTTAAAATTGTGAACTAATGACTTAAAATAAGTAAAGTGTAGTTAGTTGTTAGTTGAAATTTTGAACTGGTGACTTAAAATTGTGAAGTGTATTAAATTAAAATTTTGAACTAGTGACTTAAAATAAGTAAAGTGTAGTTAGTTGTTAGTTGAAATTAATGTGTATTAATGTGATTTAGTTATTGGAATTAGTTCAAATGTGATTTAATTAAGCTCTAGTTTGATTTATTGTTTGTGTAGATGGAACCTGATCGTAGTTGGATGTATAATAGAAACAATCCTGGTCGAGCGGGTATGATTCCGGAATTTGCAGAAGGTGTCACTTGTTTTATAAATCATGCAAAGACATTTGAGCCTTTTTTAACTTCAAAGTTGATTAGGTGTCCTTGTATTAACTGTAGCAACGTGAGATATCAAACAACAGAGAATGTTTCTATGCATCTTATGTGCTAGTGATAAACGTCGATGCCTAGTGGATGAGTCTGATATCGAGGGTGAGGAGGGTGAAGAGAATGAGGATGAGGATGCTAATGATGAGTAGTTGTACCTAACTACTAGACATTTTGGACTTAGTATATATAGTTTGTACACTTTTTAGATTGTTTGATCGTATTTTAAGTTTAATTTGAAGTAGTGAAACGTAAATATTGAAAAATATCATCTTGACAGCTATTTGAGCTGGTTTTGGTTGAATATATGCATTATCAAATATGCAGGTGGGCAATTCAAATTGCAGCAATTTACTGCCAATTTTATGGTAAAATATCGACAACAAACCGACCTCCTGAGGTCGGTGTTTTGGGTAAATTTTCCAGAAAACCGACATCAGGTAGTCGGTTTTTTGAATAAAATTTTCCGAAAAACCGACCTCAATAGGTCAGAATCGCGTGAAATAAGAAAATGAAATTTAAATAATACCGACCTCAAGAGGTCGGAATATCAGAAAAATAATAAATTAAAATTTCAGTAATACCGACTTCTGGAGGTCGGAAAACCAAAAAAATAATAAATTAAAATTTCAGTAATACCGACTTTCGGAGGTCGGAAAACAAAAAAAATAATAAATTAAAAATTAAACAATACCGACCACCGGAGGTCAGTATATTATATTTTTAATAATATATTTTTAAAAAGAAACCGACTTCAGGAAGTCGGAAATAAAATAAAATAAAATATATATTAAATTCTTAATTTTTGGATTTAAAATTAAAACCGACATCCGGAGGTCGGTAAATACCGACCTCCGGATGTCGGTATAGAAAACCAACCAAGCCTTTTCCGACTAGGGCTTGTGAGTCGGTTTTGAGTCGGTTTTTCAGGGAAAACCGACCTCCGGATGTCGGTTTTTTGAGGTCGGTTTTCCCTGTTTTTCTAGTAGTGATTGATGCACTAATGATGATAAGACGTTGGTCCAAATCCCATGATTTATGACCTAAGACGTTTTTATATGAGTAAGACATTGGGTCTAAGTCCTAATGCACCATAATAATGATATAATGATGGCTAAGGTAAATCAATGTATTTTGACCAAAAGTCATTAAATCCGTTTCATTGATTTGCTCCATTCCTTGATGCGAATGTGATAGCAGTGCATGATTAGTCTGAAAAAAGATAAGTGATTAAATTTTACGGTACTTCATAATCCCTTTTAAAGCGTGGTATATACTAAAAGAGATGTTAGAGAAAGATTCTCTACATTATATGTATGCCTCGATTTGCTTCTGAAGTAGTAATATCTTGAAAGAGGTTATTAGCTATCATAATTTGATATGCTTAAGGCACGATTATATTATATTCCTGGGGAATGAGAATTTGAATTGTTATAAATATAGATCCATTCGATGAAGTGAATGTGATAATATTTTTACAAACGTGCACTTGGTTGTGACTACATCACAACCCACCTCCGAAAGAGGTAGAATAATTGGAAGATTGAATATCTCCAAAATTACTATGATAAGAAACATGTATGAAAAGTTATTTCGAGCATGATGAGATCACATTGATATAAAATTCATGTCATAGTAAATCGAAAGTTTACTAAAGGAAATAGCACATGTCATGTAACTTGGAGTTACTAATACAAATAATTATATCTATTGACATGAATGATTTTGTCATTTCAGAGATGCGCATATTAAGTATTCAACATATATTGAAGAACTAGAAGATTCTTCAAGAATTGATTAAGTAGTTTGTTCTCATGATAAGTTGATTAGATCAGCTAATGTTGGGATTGAATCCCCTAAAATCTGAAAAGTATAAAAAGTGAATATGGGCCCGTTCACCCGTCATGTGATATGATGCATCTATAAGGTGATCACATGTACGTTTATTGTCAACCTACAGTTTGACATTCATAAAGTTGTTAGCTCAATATAAATTGAGTTAAGAGCATAAATTTCAGATTGTGTAATCAAGACGATTGATTTTGATAATGCTGATTTGGCGTTGAATGCCTTCAATAAAATAGCTAAACCATTGCTTATGAGAACAAAGTTTCATGTGTTGGTCTGAAATATAAAATATTGTATACAATAGCACTTGTATACATTCAGACCAATAAATTATGATTAATCTCTCTCTTAATGGTTCAAGGTCAGGAACCAAAGATTTTTCATCTAATAGCTTTTTATGTGCGGTATATGATTGATAGATATATCATGATGCACAAAGATGGATTCTTCAAAGAAGATAGATGATATATTTTTATCTTTTCTAACATAAGGAGGAGAGAATAAGCATCTATGAAATATGTTATGAATTATCATCAATATGATCCTCATTCAAAAGATAATTCAAGTCAAATGCTAGAAGTATTTGCTGACCTAAATTAATTTCATATTTAGATGCAAATGCTCCTATTGGATGTCCCTGACGGACAAAGTCTATGACATGCATGAAGTATGATGATCAATCGGTTCTAATTATAATAATCCTTGAAAAAAGAAAGGAGCAAATGATCATAATGTGAGACAATATGCTCTTGAAGAGCCTACGACATAACACATCATGAAACCTCATGAGAGGTTTAGGTATCTAAGAAAATAATGAAGTGATGAGATCTCAATAAGTTATGTCGCATTGCGTACCGATACAAATGATATATCATTAACGATATCTTTAATACAATATAGCGCAATATTGTAAAAGATTATGAGGATCTGAATTCTACGTTTATTAAAGCATGTTGACGTAGAAATATTTATCAAGGGACATGGAAGGATGCATCTTGGTAAACGTAAGTTTATTTGACTTGCATTCTAGACACTAGAAGATGTCGTTGTGTCACTTGACAAGATTGAGATAAAAATTCTTAAAGGATTCAAAATGCTTGAAGCATATACAAGTTTTTGAAAAGCTTGTTTCTAATCATCATATGGATTAAATCAGTCAAGGTATGACCTGAATTGGAACTCTTGAAGAGTTTTCAAAAGCAATAGATTATCTATCGAAAGAAGTTGAAATGAGAAATATGTAGAATTAGATTGGTCCTGAAGTACCATATCTTATACAATTGTTGCATTTATACATCTTGCTATAAATATGAGCATGATATAGTTTTACTTTTATGTAGAGATATTGAAATATGATCAATTGCAAGTTTTGATATGAATGTGTTTATCCTAATAAATATTGTCAAGATTTTATTGGTTATGAAATGCAGGACATTTATAGGATATATATAAAGTTTGATCTCAAATAAATCATATGTGTTCATATGTTAATGTCATATCTTAACGAACTACAAAGTAGTCTATTGTAGCTATTTTATGAAATCATGCTGAGATAATATGCAGTATGCATAGCACGATTTAAGGGAGGATTCATAAAAGGAGATATAATGAATCATATTTCACCAAAACTTTTTTTCACACATCTCCAAAAGAATGGTGATATCAATATTCAACAGATTTATTTGATTATGGAAGATTTATTCAACAAGTCTCAATCAACTACAACTTTTGAGAAGATGGTGCATTAGATTGGGATGTGAAGATTCAAGTCTTTGGATTGATGTTCTCATCAGGGGGAGTTAATATGCGTTGTACTCTTTTTTTCCTCACAAGATTTTGTCCCACTGGGTTTTCCTTGTAAGGTTTTTAATGAAGCAGCCAAAATGCGTATTATGAAATATGTGTACTCTTTTCTCTTCACTAGAATTTTTTCACTGGGTTTTATCTAGTAAGGTTTTAATAGGGCACATTATCCATCAAATAGACATTCAAGGAGGAGTGTTATAAAGTATTATTATTATAGTGAATGTCTACCTTTTATATTTCTTTGAAAAAAGTTAGAAACCTAACTTTGGGACCAAGTAAGTTTTTCACTATAAATAAAAGAGTTTTTCTTTATTGTAATTCATCCCTTAATCTCCAAGAAAAATCCCTCAAGAGAAATAAAAAGCTCTCCCTTCTCTCTACTATATTCTTCTCCTTGTTATTAATTTATTATTTCATAACGAAAAGTATATATCTTGTCATTTTTAAAATGGCTTCATGACCAATATTTCATGATTGAGGGGTCGCCGTTTTCAAGTTTGTTACAAAACAGGAAAGTATATGTGAGTGGACCTTTTGCGTCAGGAAAGCAATATTAGATGTTGACAAACAGTAATGCTAGTACTCCTCTCTGTCCATTTTTATTTATCACTATTATATTTATTAAGGTCAAATTATGTGAATTTTGATTAATATTTTAAGATATATTTTTTATCATAGTAATATGAAAAGATTATAATTTATAATATTTTTCATATAATTTTTTATCATTTAAATTTTAAATTTTAAATATTAAATTAATTTACTTTAATTTTATTTTAATATTTAATCAAATTAACTTGCGTAAAGTAAAATGTGACAAGTAAAAATAAAAGAAGAGATTATATATTAAGTCACGCCAAAATCATGATCCTTCTTAACTGTTCTTTTTACAAAAGCCTGATCATCTATAAATAGGTATAACAAACACTGAAACAGTATACAGTTGATTTCTGTTGGAATGACTAAAAGATATATGGCTAAAGAATTTGTTGTAACAACTATTTTAAGCAAAAGAAAAAAGGTTAAAAATACCACTTTATTTTTGTTTATTAATTAAATTTGTCCATGATTATACTATATGACCAAATATATGTTCAGCAAACTTAAGAAAAATATCTCTATTTTTAGCACCTTTTCACATGGCTTAATATTTGGAAGAGGTGTACGCCATGTGGCATGCCACCTAACCATCCGATTTTTTATTTATTAATATATTTTTTTCATTTATTAATTTACTCAATTTTATTCTTTCTCCTTTTCTCTTTATTAATTTACAAAATTCCTAATCCAAAAATAAATCTACCTTCTTCTTCTTTATCTTTCTCTCCTCAAATTTCAAGAAGCTTGGATTCAATATTGTTTGATCCCAAAGGTCTTTCTAATCTGTTTTCAATATTGTTTCGATTAAGTTCCAATAATCACTATTTTTGCAATGGTGTGTTCGACGTAGCTGCAAGGTTGACGGGTTGTAGACGTCCATAACTGTTGAGTCTGTTTGTTAATTTTCTCTAAAGAAGATGTGTTAATGAAATATGCTTAATCGTTGTTTTTTCAATTTTGAAGATTTTACCAAATTCAAGTTAGTTCAGAAATTCATCTTGACTATGTGTCTTTTCCTTGTTTGCTACAATGACAAACTACTTCAAAGATTGTTGTTTTCGCATGTCATATTTTTCTGTTTCCCTATAGTTAGTGTTTTTTTTTTTTTTTCTTTTTCTGTTATTTGTTTTTGGGGTTGTTTGTGATTGTTGAAAACAATGATTTATTTCTCTATTTGAGCTGACTCCTGAGTAATGTGAAGAAGAGGCTATAGAAATACCTTGACAACCATTATTATCAATCCATTAGTTTTGCAAATAGGAACCCAAGCTTTTTGAAATTTGAGGAGAGGGATAAAGGAGAATAAAATGAATTTATTTTTTGTATTAGGGATTTTGTAAAAGGGATAAAGAGAAAGGAAAAAAGAATATTAAGGAATAAAAATTCGGTGATGATCACCACATATTATTCATATGTTTTTTCAAAATTTTCATGTAATATAAAATTATTTTTTACCTCAAATTTTTAAATAAAATAAATTTTAAGCAAATATTATGTAAATTAAATATTAATGGACAATTTAAATAAAAGTAAAAACATAAATAAAATACAATTAAATAAATATTACATCTTAAAAAAATATTCAACTTTCAAGATTATTACGTTGCTCCCATAAATGCTTTACTAATGCATTACGAAGTTTAAAATGAGCATTTCTGTCTTTAATTTTTTTATGTCTAGCTAAAAATTGTTCAAATAGATTTTTTCATCTATTGTCATTTCTACCGTTGGTGTTGGAGCTTCCGAAATATCTTGAATTGGTGCATTAAGAGCACGCTCATCCTCGATTATCATGTTGTGCAATATAATACATGTAGTCATTATATCATGGAGAACTTCTTTTCTACGTACATTTTTATACGTATATAACAATTTCATGTTCCCCTATTCTAATTTAACAATTGCATCAATTTTAGATTTTAAATTATAAATTAATTACTCATTGTATAAGTATATTTTTTTATGTGTTGATATTTTTTTACCACTATAAATTATAATAAAATTAATTAACTTATATCTTAAATAAAAATATTATTTATGAAAATTAAATTAAAAATAACATAAATTAATATAAATTTAAAATTATATTAAAAAATAATTACGAATATTAGAGACATAATTAATGGTCTTATATAATTTTAAAATGTAAAATAAAAATATTGAGTACTAAAAATAATAAAATAATGAATAGTGAAATAGAGAGGATGAATAGTAGCTCTCTATATTTAGAGAGCTACTATTCATCCTCTTTATTTATGGAGAGTAGAGAGTAAAATAGAGAGTGATTGGAGAAATCACTCTCTATTTATAGAGAGTAGAGAGTAATTTAGAGTGCAGTTCAAATTTTAGGAGACCATGCAAAAATATTAGTTTTACTAGTTCAAATCTCAGGTCACTTCTCAAATGTTCGAACCACAATTTTCTGATAAATCATGAAAATGATTACAATAACAATTTTCTCTTCCATAGTAATTTAAGTTTTTACAATATTTTAACTTGATAAGTCAGGTAACTCAAGATATATAGTAATAGCTTATTTGATTAAGCATTTGAGGTCAACAATGCTTTTTTTTTCTATAAAATCACTTTTTAGTGTATGAAAATATCTGCGAAGTACTAGTGAAGATATACTGATTTTGAATAATAGGAAGGGCTTTTTTCAACTTTTAAGAAGAAGCTAAAAGAAGAGCTTCTTCCAAAATAAATACTTTTGTTTTTAAAGAAAAAAATACCCATTAAGAATTTATTTAGCGTCATAATTATTCAATAAATTTGTATATTGTTATTTATATATTTTATAGTATCATTGAAGAAAGTTCATCATCATAGGCCTTATTTTCAGTCTTCTACACTTTTTTTCACACAGCCTGTTCTTTTGTTGAACACTTTGTAATCTTTACTTTGTGAAGAGTACCCTAAGAATTTGCCTTCATCATTTTTGGCATCAAATTTTCCCAGGGCATCCTTCCCATTGTTGTGAACATAGCATTTACACCCAAAAGGTCTTAAGTTAGTCAGATTTGGCTTTCTCCCCTTGAGCAGTTCATAGGTTTATTTTAGTAGGGACCTGATTATGCATCTGTTCAGTAAGTACCAGGCTTTGTTTACTGCCTCAGCCCAGAAACTCTTGGAAAGACCATTGAAAATCAGCATAGTCCTAGCCATATCTTTTAGTGATTTATTTTTTCTTTTAACCACTCCATTTTGCTGTGGAGTTTTTGGTGCAGAGAAGTTGTGATCAATTCCACTCTCAGCACAAAAGGTAAGGAGGTTTGAATTTTCAAACTCAGTGCCATGATATGATCTTATTCCAGCCACCTCAGTGTTTAGCTTCTTTTATACTAACTTAACAAAAAATTGAAATACTTCAAAGGTTTCATCCTTGGAGCTCAAAAAGAGTGTCCAAGTAAACCTTGAGTAGTCATCTACAATTACAAACACATACCTCTTCCCTCCTCTACTGAGGACTCTCATGGGTCCACATAGATCCATGTGCAATAGTTAAAGAGGCTTTGTGGTACTAACCATTCTTTTAGGTTTGAAGGAGGATCTTACATGCTTTCCCTTTGCACAATCATCACACACAATGGATTCATCTAGTTTATTCTTTGGCAATCCCAATACCAACCCTTTTGACACTAGTTTGTTGATTGTTGAGAAGCTTGCATGTCCCAGTCTCTTATGCCATAGTAGTGAGCTACTGGAGATGGAACTGAGACAGGTTAATTCATATTCTAAGGGGTCCATGATATCAGCCTTGTACACATTCTTCTGTCTTCTTCCTTTTAGCACTAAGTTTCCATTTGTCACCTTTGTCACAATGCAGTCAACAACAGTAAACAACACATTGTTCCCTTTGTCACATATTTGAGAAATACTCAGCAGGTTGTATTTCAGTCCATGCACATAGTATACATTCTCAATTGCATGAGAGTCAAATCTTCCCACCTTTCCTATGCCAAAATTTGACCAGTCTTCCCATTACCAAAGGCCACACTTCCACCTTGAAAGCCTGCAAGAGAGAGAGAATTGTCTTTGTTTCAAGTCATGTGTCTAGAGCAAGCACTGTCAAGGTACCAAGGCTTTCTCTTTACTTTCTTTCTTTCCTTGGTCTCAATCTTTTCAAAGTCATTATCAGATTCTGAGCCTGCCATGAGAGCAAGATTTATTTCTGCTGGCTCTTCTTCCTCAGAGATGTTTTCAGTGTCACTCATGGCTAACAAGGCTAGCGTGTTTCCTTCCTTAGATTCAACTATGGCAAATAGTGATTGATTGTGGAGATCCTCTTCATCAGACTCATTCTCTCATAGCAGATAGTGCCTTTTGAATGGCTATGTCAGCTTCCTCTAAGGTTATCTTCCTGTGTGAAGGAAGGGTAGAGATTGTGTTCGACCTTGTGAAATTAGGAGAAATCGTATCTATACCTTCTGAGGGGTTAGAAGAATATGTGTGGAAGACAGATGAGGATTGTTTGCTAACCAGAAAGTTCTCTCAGGGAAAGGAAAGAAAGATGGCTAGGAAAGTGCTAAAGGGGGAAATGTCTCCTGAAACTCCTGTTTGAGATTGTGAATAAGGAGGTGTTGCCCAGAGGAGGAAGGAGTCATGAGGACAGTTTCAGGGACTTGGGGATTATGAATGCCCTAAGCATGGATGAGCGAGTGAACCTCCATGTACTGATGACCAAGCATATGGGAAAGGTGACCTCCCCAAAGACTGGTCCTCATGGATTAGCTTATGGTTTTCTGCTTACTGAGGTCTTTCGGAGTTTTGAAGTGCCTCTTGGAAAGGTAGTTGCAACCACTAAGAATGATATGATTACTCTTTACACCTTGGAAGAGTGTGATTGCTTGACTGCACTAGCTCCAAAGAAGAAGAGCTCTAGTCCCATGACTCAATCCCTGTAGGACTTAGAGGCTACTCATGAGGAAATTGTCCAGCTGGAGAAGGAGAATGCTGATCTGAAGGAGTGCCTGACAGTTTCCCAGGCTCAAGTGGACTCCTTAAGGACTGAGATGATGCTACAACAGACAAAAGACCTTGACAACATCCAGTCTCTCATGAACCTTATCCCCAAACCTGCCTCCTGATCCCTCTCAGCTGATACTACTCTAACCCTTCCAGTTTTCTTTAGTTTATTCTGAATTGGTTTCTCTTGATAGATAATTTTATTTTTGTAATTAATATTGATATGTTTCATTTTGGGCCATTGATTGGCTTAATATGTGCTTACTTTGCTATAACTACCCTATTTTCTTGCTGATGCTACTGTCTTATGTTTGAGGAAGATGCTTAACCTTGGGTTTTGGTAGTAACTGTCTTGATTGTGGCTCTGTTGCCCCAATGTACATGAGTTCCTTATTTGTAGCATGCACTAATTCATTCCTAAATCTCCTGTGTTTTAAATGATGTCAAAAGGGGGAAGATATTTCCTTGTTTGTTTGATGATATTTCCTTGTTTGTTTGTGTGTATACTGTGAAAACTGAGAACAATGAGGCATGAAAACTAAGAACAATGAGGCATGACATGAAAACATGAATGTTGAAATGATGTTGCTGACAGTGAAGTATTTTTTCAAAAATAAGATAGAGTTTGTTATCATCAAAAAGGGAAAAATTGAAGAAACCTTGTCAAACAAGTTTTGATAATGAGGCAAAATCTATTTTTGGTAAAAATATATTTATGGAAATAAATTATAAAAATTATGATTCTAGGATTCTTACCCAAGCAAGTGTTTTACTACGAATTAGAACTCTTGAGGATCCTACATGACTACTATTCTTGTTAGAATGATTTCTACATGAATTCCTGCAATTAGATTTCAAAACCCTAGATTTTAGAAGAAGTGAATTATAGCTTGATTTTACACAACTATGCATATCTTTACAGAACTGGATTCCTCATGATACTATATGTTCTTTGTTTATGTTTAAGTGATATTGCAATAAGTTTTACACATATTTTCTTAAATTCCTGAAATTTTGATCAAACAGACTTAACCTAGATTTACAGCATCTTCATGAATTAGCTTCTTTTTAAGAACTTAACATGAAATTGTAGTATTTTCATATGAACTAACTTTTCTTTAGAATTCAGCCTAGTCTGCTAGTACTCAGTTTTAAAGCATGAATGACCTAGTTATCAACCTACAACTTTCAAAAAAAAAATAGAATGCTTTTAGATTTAGTATTATATTGCATTCTCAGATGATTATCAGTATTTGAGCTATCCAGCATTTCATCTTGCATTCATTATTTATGTATTTAGTTGGGAGTATATTTAACACTGAGTGGACGAAAGGATGAAGGCTCACCCGCCAGTTTAGGCTGAGACCTTTGGTAATAGTCCCTGAGTCCCAGAACTACGACACCACTGTAGGTTCTAAAGGGGTCACCTGTTAGATTAGGCTTGGCATCCTTGTCCCTTGTGGATATCAGTTTAGTGGATCCACGTCAGATTTGTTTGTACCCATGGAAAAATATGAACACCCTCCCAGTCAGGGTTACAGGTTGACCCCATAGTTAGCTCAGCTTGGGGTATATTGGTTAATAGTAGCTCCCCCAGTCCATATTCATTATTGCATGACCTTGTATTCAGTTACATATTTACATACTTGGTCATTGCATTATCTTATATCTTTCAGCTTGAATTCAATACACTATATCAGTATTTTCAGCATGCTCAGTAGAAGAAACTCCCCTAAGGATTTACTTTAAACATGACTTTTAGCATGACTCATGACTTTCAGCTCAGTTGCACTATTTCATGATTTACAGATATACCTTATCTTTTTAGTCCATGGAATCCTAAGTAACAATTTTACTTATCTTAAACATCATGATCTCACAGTTACAGTTCAGATATATGATTTATACCCTCTTTAATAAAAGAGCTCATGTTCTACAGTTTGACTTATGCATTCTCTGATTTTTATTCTTTGTCCAGTATTCAGCCATGCTTTCAGTATATACATGTTCATCATAATTTTTAAGATAGTGCATATCTCACATGCTCAGTAAATTCAAAGTACTGACTACATACCTTCCTTATGCTGCATCATTTTATGATGTAGGTTACAGTGCTAGCTCCCAGGATTATGGTCAGATAGATCACAGCTTTCAGCCAGCAAGGGATGAGTTCTCCTTATTTAGGAACTCCAGTCAGTTAGTAGTCATAGTAGTTTATTTTCAGTTCTTATATATTGATTAGAGATAGTTAGGGGTTATGTCCCGGTTAACTGTAGTCAGTGTTAATAGAGGCTTCATAGACAGTTAGACAGTTAGTCAGTTGATGTATCAGTTTTTAAATGCTATTGTATCTCATTTTATGATAGTTCATTTTGTTATATAATATTTTTAAAGAGCTCAGTACATTTCAGCTTCCGCATTATCTTTCAGTTTACATCTCAGCAGTATGCCAAGCCATGGGTTAGCTTAGAGTAACTTGATACTCTAAGCACCGTGTCGCGTCCAGGATGTAGGCTCGGAGAGTGACAAACTTTATATCAGAGCACAGCGTTCAAGTGTCCTAAGGTGTCTGTGAAGCCGTGTCTAGTAGAGTCTTGCTTATGGGTGTGTTGTGCACTACACTTATAATCAGGAGGCTACGAGTCATTTAGAAAAGTTTCCCTTCTTTCATACTCCAGATTGTGTAGTAGAACTGTTCCTTCAGAAACTTATGCAAATTCATGTGTTGATCCAATTCCTCCAATCATGCCTTATCTTTGATGTAGTGGAGACAGTATTGTTCAAATTCATATCAGTAAGATGCTCTCAGATAGAGTCATTAGAAAAGTTAAGAGACTGCACAGGGATTGAGAGGAGCCCACTAGTGCATTAAAGTCTACCAATCCAAAGGCATGTACCATTTTCCACTCGTGCAGTTGAGCCTACAGTAGAATGTGCTCTTAGAGCCCCCTTCCAATAACTTTACTATGAGTGGCACCTTAGTCAAAATTATGGTTTTCTAAGCACTTGGGTAGAATAGTCACTCAACAGTTAGTGTATATTGAGATGTTATGGGGTAGTAGAGTGACTCCAGAACTAGATGTATGAATTCAGAAGTATAGTAGCTATAAGATGAGGATGGTGATGCTAGTTTTATAGAATTGACCAAGTAGGCTTGACATAATATATGCAGAGAAAAATAAAGTGATTAATTTGCAATGAGTATGGTGGTGTAGGTAAGATGTGTATATGACCTCTAGACGAATTAGTAAATTGTGACTAAGTCATGAGATAAAGAAGAGGGCCTTAAGCATTAGAAAGGTAGATTTGTACCCAGAGTAGTATATTGTGACATGAATCAAGAGATTATAAATAGACGATGTTGAGCCCTTTAGTGTGGTCTGAATTCAGTTGATTTTGGTGGATGTGAACTTAGAGATGTGATGCTAATAGACGAATAAGCAAAGGTCAGGTTGCAAAGTGTTAGAAGAAGTGGTTATCTACACCAGTAAGAGTATGAGTCCTCTAGTGATAGCCGCAAGGGTAAAGAGGAAGCTAAGAGATACCTCATAATAAGACCTAGCAAGGGTTTAGCATCTTCAGTTATAGCCTATCAGGGAGAGTTTAGAATCCAAGAATATAGTAATAGCCCAACCTTACAAGAGTGAGTTGGTTATATCCTAGTTTAGGAGAGAGGTCTGCAAACTTAGAAGGGTGACTCTTGAGCTAAGGGGGGAGATGATAGAATGAAGAACCAAGTTGAGTCTTGCGACTCAACTAGTGTAGAAGTATAGAAAGAGCTATGATGGAATATCGATTCATTCTTATTCTAGCAGATTTCCTAGCACTTCAGTCAAGATGACACTATACTCAGACGTATTTGTGTCATACCCATGGCTACGGTCATGCACTTCATAAAGATTCATATTCATACTCAGCTCCTAGAACAAACATAAATTGCTCCAGACAATGATTCCAGTCTTACTCTACGACTCTATGAATTCCAGCTTTATGCCATGAGACTCGTTATACAAGTAAACTCATGTATCACAGTATGCTCAGTTCTAAGTACTCAAATCAGTCCTCAAGATACGCCTTAATGGCTGATGAAATCATGCTACATCATGTATATGCACATACCAGATTTCTTGAACAGTTCATGCTTATAATTTTTTACTCTAACCATGATTCATATGTCCAGAATGTGAAACACTCAGGCCTTTGTACTTGACTTTTCAGACCTCACCCTGAGTGGCTAGATCACGCTAAGTATAAGTCAAGACCAAACAATATTCCTTTATTTGTGATGCTCATGCTCCCACTCTATTCCTTCAGTGATCTTAGTTTATGTCGTCACAGTTGTTAGTAGAGGAAGCTAAGTAGTAGCCTAGATGGGAAGTACTAGATTTTCCTTTTTTTAGAATGTTCCCTTTTGTAGAAGTTTTTGAAGTTGCAACTTCTAGATATGCTAGGGAAGAGGAGATGATTCTCAGGTAGTATCAGCTACAAAGAATTGATAAGATGATCATAGAAATAGGCTTGAATTTCATGATGAAATACATGTGGGATTTTTCTTTATGGGACTAGTGACCCATTGATTAGAGTTCAAGGATAGTTGATTTTGGTGATACGAAGTAATATCATTCTTGGGAGATAACTCCAGATCTAAGAGATTTAATCGAGATAGGCTTGAACATGGTGAAAGCAGGTAGTTAGACTCAGACCTTAGCATTTATATGTGCACTGGTGAAAATTTTAGTTGCATATGGTAAGTGTGGTATTTAGTAAAGTTGGTGTAGTTAAAAAGGGTGTTCCTAAGCTTAAAAGATGTCAACTGTATTGTTTAAGGCAGGAATAGTCTTGTTCTTACTCCCTGCCCAGGGTGCTCATACATTATGTCCAGTAGCTTCAGATAGCATGATAGTAGACTCCTCATATCAGACCAGTTCAGACCTGCCAGTAATCATTCCCAAGGCCAGAAGTCCCTACGCTCAGTTCAGTCCATGCTATTGAGTTTAGTTTAGAAGAGAATAGTCTTCTCGTATAGTTATTCCTCTCAGTTTTATGTTCCTTTCAGCTAACTATAATTTCTAAGAATGCGTTCATTCTTTATGAGTTTCAGCTAAGTCCCTACTCTCAATCTAGACTAGTTATCATATTGGTCATTCAGTTTCATGTCCTATCAGTGTTCTTATGCTCTGAGTATGCATACATGCCTCATAAACCCAGCTCAGTTCATATTTCAGTCAGATTTCAGTTACCATTTCAGTACTCTAGCTTTTAGAACTTAGTTAGTGGGATTGCAGCTCTTTCCCCACAACCTCAGCCTAGTTAGTCTTCATTCGAGGATGAATTATCCTAGAAGCAAGTTAAGTTGAAAGCACCCCGACCAAAGAAGTCTCATGCAAGACTAAACTAGGATCAACTTCAAATGATCACACCTCCAAAAATATGAAGAGTTAGTTGGTGTAGTACCCACCAAATTAAATATTTTACTAAACTAATAAATAAGGCTCGCGCTAGGCGCTTACCTTTTTTGGCTGTAGGGTTGGGGTGGCTTAATGGGTGAGACTGATAGAAAGAAAGGACGGGGGGTAACCATGCATGGTATTTCTCAACCCTGTCTTCGAGGGATAGTTGAACTAGCAACTCATGAATGCTGCCGGGTTGGACGAGCTTCAACTCATAGATGACTACCCGAGGATCACTCACTATACTATAAGACCACTTCCAATGCCCCTGACCACGCATTAATCCGAGTCCGGAGTAAAAAGTTATGGATATTTTACTGAAGCACTGGCAGTGACTACAGACGGGATAACGAACCGTCATTCTAAACCACGGTCCATAATGTGACTCGTGCAAACAGACCTGCAACTTAGAATTTTCACCTTCAAAATGACGAGTTGGTTCACGACCCATAGACCAAAACCACGGTCCATAGTATGACCCGTGGTTTGTCAACTTTTAGCTTTTCTTCCAGATTTCCACAGGTGATTTCATGGGTCATCATTTCAAATGATGAACCGTCATGTAACTCATGGAATCACCTTCGGAGAATACCCAGAACTCAAGGATAGAACTACGACATAGTTGACGGCCCGTCATTCAGAACCATGGCCCGTTAACCAATTCGTGGTTCGATAGTTTGAGAATTTCAGCAGTTTTCAATTTAATTTCCTAGGGGTATTTTAGCCCAATCCTTCTTCTTTTAGATCCGACTATAATAGTTTTAGGCTTATTTTATTATGTAAAATACTTCCAGACTATTAGTTTTCCCACTCAATCTCTCAAGTCAGTTTAAAAGGAGAAAAAAACATTCTTCTCCAAATATCATACCTAGAGCTTTCTCCATCAAGCTTCAAACTTCAGGTTCTCTTCAAGGATTATCATCCACCAGGTATGTGGAATTCCAACGAGGGTTTCCTTTCACCCTCATGACCAAAGTTCAGTTTTCAGTTGTAATTTCTACAAGTTATGATTCTAGGGTTCTTACCCAAACAAGTGTTTTACTATGAATTTGATCTCTTGAGGATCCTACATGACTACTATTCTTGTTAGAATGATTTCTACATGAATTCTTGCATTTAGATTTCAAAACCCAAGATTTTAGAAGAAGTGAATTATAGCCTGATTTTACACAACTATACATATCTTTACAGAACTGAATTCCTCATGATACTATATATTCCCTGTATATGTATAAGTGATATTGTAAGAAGTTTTACAGATATTTTCTTAAATCCCTGCAATTGTAATGAAATAGACTTAGCCTAGATTTACAACATCTTTTGCAGAATTAGCTTCTTTTCAAAATCTTAGCATGAAATTGTAGTATTTTCACATGAACTAACTTTTCTTCAGAATTCAGTCTAGTCTACTAGTACTCAGTTTTAAAGCATGAATGAACCATTTATCAGCCTACAGATTTCCAAAAAAAAAATAGAATGCTTTCAGATTTAGTACTATATTGCATTCCCAGATGATTATCAGTATTTGAGCTATCCAGCATTTCAGCTTGCATTCATTATTTATTGTAATGACCCTTTCGGTCATTTCCACGTATACGTTTTCCTTGTGCCATTAGAGCTTGTTTGTAGCGGCCCCAAGTCATTTAAGGCTTTTCGGGACCGGTAGTTTGGTTCCGGGTCCATTTGTTTGGTCGTATGATAAGTTTTGAAGACAAGTTAGTCGGCAAAAGTTATCTTAAGTTTCTTTAATAAATTTTCTGAACTTTGGGTCAAATATCTCTGGGTTTTTCTCCCAATATATAAAGAGTTAGAGGTCCCCCAAAATACCAAATCGAAGGTCTACAAGTCTAGTTTCCAACGCACAAAACCTCACATCCAACTGATCTCGGAGTAAAGAGTTATGACTGGTTTACCGCGGACTGTCTGGCAGAAACCGGATCGCGAACCGGGTCGCGAACCGGGTCGGGTCAAAATCGATTTAAGCCTGAACTTCATGTTTTAAAACGCCATTTCAGTTCTGAAACAGTGAGAAAACATAAGGGAGAATTCCAAGAGAGTTCTTGAGTATCAAAATCGTGCGTTGGTGAATTGCGAGCCTAAGTTTGAGAATTTATTAATATCGCGTGTATTTGAAAATATTTTATTTGAAAGTTGAATTTGGTAAAAAGTTATATTATTATTACCTTTTTAAAATATTTTAAAGGTTTATGAAAAATATTTTTGCTACGATATAATTGTATATGCATTTATTTTATAAGGTTTTTATACATGGTAATATTTTAACGGAGATAGTAAATTTAGTTATGTTGAAAATTATTATTATAATATAGTAGGTTTTATTTGAAATAATTTTCTATTAATTATGGTATATTCAAAAAGTTATATTTATTATACCACGAATTTATGCAATACCCGAGTACGTACGTAGCATGGATCCACCTATCATTAATTAGATAAGGGGAGGTGTGGTGTTGACACACACACCCCCACGTGGAAACCAATTGAAAGTGACAGCATGTGTTATTAGATGCTCTAATGTTGCCACCTACATTACTTACCTAACTAGTAATTATTATAGGTAGTATGTATTTAATCCATGCTGAAATTCTAATTCACAGAGGATCAAGATATATAATCTCAATTTGTCCTCTTCTAACATTCTATTAGTGAGTAAGATATTGTATGATATATGCTACAGCTAATTCCTCAAGTCACGTTGACAAGGAATTTTGTGGGAAAATATCTTGATAATTTATTCGCTCATCGAAAGGAAATCAATTATCTACGTCAAGTTATTCAAATCCCGAGTTCGAGTTTGATTTCATGTTGGAGCTTTTTCGGAGAGGTTCAAGCTTTTCATCGGACGACAGGTAGGTTACGGTTTATTTTCCCTAGACTCCGTATATATAGGATAAAATTGTATTAATGGGCATCCTTGGGTTGGTTTATTAGGTTGGTACCACAGACCTCGACCGCTTTATTCATGTCCGCCTACTTTTGTTCCTCCGTTGTTTGTAGTACTTGCCGATATATTTTATTTACCCTTGTGGTCTTGTGAGGCCTTGTTGACTCTGGAACATAGAAGGTGGGATTTTGGGAATGTCCGCGAGTCCCGGGCATAGAATTATCCTTCTAGGCTGGTTATGCTTGCTGAGTAGCTGTGGGCCTGTGCAGGGTCGGTAGGTTGATTGTGAGCTGCTGGACAGCTATTTTGTGTGATCATACCATTTCCATGCATATAAAGAGGTTTTATCCATGTTTTACTACGGTTTTGGCTTCGGGCCTACTGGCACTATTTTCTAACCTTGCATGGCCCCGGGGGCCTATTTTTTTTAATGGAAATGATTTGGAAATGGTTTGATTTAACTTGTGAATATTCCTGGGTAAAAGAAAGTAAAATTATGTTTTAAAACACTAGTTTTACGATTAACGCTAGACTCGGCAGGGCCGGGGTGCTAGTTGAGTTTTCTTGCTACTTGAGATGATTTTTAGCCTCGGTCGGACTGAGCACCTGAGATGGCTTTCTACTGTTTAGACCCGGTTATTCCCGGGCACCCTTGGAGGGGTTTTTGAGATATTTTCCTACTACTTTAGTCCTGGACAGGGTCTGGGCATGCATATTCGAGACTGGGTCTCTATCTTGAACCCGGACTTGCTTTCGGATGACATGTTTGATACTGAGTTTTAGTATGGGGTCTGGGACCTCCATGGACCTTGCCATCCGGGCCAGGGGCTGCGGGCTGCGTGTGCCGAAGGAAAGGTATACGGTGGAGTAGAGGTATACGGGCAGTGTCCTTCCATGGAACCTACCTGCTGGGCCCGATCGGCACCGGATGAGGTACATACAGAGATACCACTTCACTTGAGATCTTCATGCATCATATCATTCATTGTTTGAGGCTCCACCCTTATTTGTTGTTTGTTGATTGTATGCTCCGGTAGTATGGGATGCCGAAGGGTTTGTTTTCACTTGTTTGTGTTCCTCGGTTGTATGGGCGGCCAGGGGACTGTAGGTAGACTCTTCCTATTTTACTTGTAGAACTGTTTCCTGTTACGGTAAATTATGAAATTGGTTAGTGCTAGACTGTTAGTTGCTGGATTTGAGATTGATATGATTAGTTGGGCTTGATTCATGTCTCTAAGCATGCCTATCATTACTCTTTCTCTCTTCTTCTTACACTTGAGGTTACCGGTATACCGTCCATTTCGTAAACTTATTATGTATACACTGTTTTTGCAAGGACCCCAGGTGCGTTGTCTCTTACTTTCACCTGTGCCTATGGTGTATATATTTTGCTTGCTAGCCTCACATGTGGTTCTGTTGATTTCCCTCTGGGCTAGTTCCTGTGTACCTTTCATTGATTTCTGTGACTATTTGCTTCTATTCTGTCTGTTACTACACTTTTATCTTATATGTGCCCAGTCGGCCTATGATACCTACTGGGTACCTTATGCTTCACATTTGGTGCTCACCCTACCCCCCTGCATCTTTGGGTGCAGATCCTAGCATGGGCTATCGCCGTTAGATCGTTGTGATTCGTGCTTGGAGATCTGTTGGGGACTACTTCAGACTGAGGGTGAGCTCTTGGCGATCGGATCTTAGCTTTAGTTTATCTTTTGGTTTATGTACTCTATTACCATTCAGAGACATCTGTATATATTGTTTTGGATCATTTGCACTCCATGTATGTAGTTTTGGCTCTATACTATGATACCAAGTCTTGGGGTTTGGTTTAGTTTCCGTATATGTATATATTTATATCCATTTTATCTATTCTCTTCGTCTTGTTCCCTTATTTGTTAGATAATAGCCCATTACTAACTGTCCTGGGCTACGGGGATTGGTTCACCTACCGGGGGTTGTAGGTGCCATCATGACCGAGAAATCGAGCTGTGACACCTTGGTATCAGATCTTTAGGTTCACCGGTGTAATCGGTATAGGATCCAATGTCTAGTAGAGTCCTGCGGATCGGGGCGGAGACGTCCGTACTCAATCTTTGGGAGGCTACAGTGACATTTTAGGAAATTTGACTCTTTCTTTGCTTCTGTGTCTTGCGTAGAACCCTTGAAGTTTCTGGAGATCTCATTTGTTCTACTTCATTCTTCCGCAGATGGTTCGTACGAGATCATCGGCGTCACGCGGAGATGAGCCTTCCACTCCAGCTAAGGGTCTAGGACGCCCTAGATCAGTGGCACCTGCTAGAGCTGCTAGGGTGGAGATAGAGCCCGAGCAGCATGTGGATCAGGGAGTAGCCCAGGTACCACCAGATCCAGTACCAGCTCCAGTGCCCATTTCTGTGCCAGCTCCAGCCGCAGCTCAGTCTCCAGATATTCAGGGATTACTATTACCGCTTTTAGGTATGATTGGAGAGAGGCCTTCTGAGGTAGCGCAGACATCCACTCAGGGGGAAGACCTGGGTGCACAGAGCTCAGGAGCGCATCCTGCTACTATGTCTCCCCGTGCGGAGGTCATTCCGGTTCCATCTGTTGCACAGCCTCTTGCTCCTCGCCCAGTTATGACAGAGTTAGAGCAAAAGGCGTTGGGTAGGTTTTTGAGGTTAGCACCTCCGAGGTTTGCTGGTACTTCTGGACAGGATCCACATTACTTTATTACTACATGTGAGGAGATGTTGCATCATTTGGGTTTGTTGGAGACTCAGGGGGTTGGTTATACTACCTATCAGTTGGAGGGCCCAACGAAGTTATGGTGGAGGGCCCAGGTTGCTTGTAGACCACCATCGTCACCTCATTTGGCCTGGTCTGAGTTTTATGAGGCCTTTATGGCCAAGTTCCTACCCAGAGTGACCGGGAGCGTCGCAGGAGCAGTTTACTCACCTTGTGCAGGGGTCTACGACTATCTCAGAGTATGAGACCCGCTTTCATCAGCTAGCACCGTTCAGAGCTATGATCATTCCTACCGAGGCAGATAGGATTCGCAGATTTGTATGGGGTTTGAGGCCAGAGATCAGGCAGCCAGCTGAGATATTGATTGCTAGTGGTCGTTCATTCCAGGCTATTGTAGACTATGCCCGCACTGTGGAGGACTTACAGCGACATGATCAGGGGTCCAGAGATAAAAGGCCTCGACATCAGGGTGTTTATAGTGGTTCCAGATATGGTGGTAGAGGTCCTGCCAGTGGAGCCGGAGTTATCAGCCACAGCAGCACCAGGGTCAGTCCAGCTGATCGGTTCAGGCTTCCCTTCAGACTTTCGGTAGTACCCAGTTCGAGCAGGGTCAGAGCAGCCATCAGGGCTATAGCGGCCAGTCTTCGAGGGGTACAGTTTTTGGGGCATCAGGTTGAGTTGGTCATACGGGATCTGCTGGTTCATCTAGACTGAGTAGGCCGTCAGAGGCTTGTTTTACTTATGGTGCGATTGGTCATTTTGCTAGAGATTGCCCTCAGCAGGGTACAGTTCAGCTGGCCGAGCCTTTACGAGGAATTCAGCCTCCGGCTAGAGGGGGTGGTCGTCAGGGTAGAGGTGGTGCTTCATGCGGCAGAGCAGGTGGTAGGGATGGCGGTCGGGCAGGTGGAGGTCATCATCAGTTTTACGCGGTCCCTAGGAGACCAGAGGCAGAGGCCTCAGATGCTGTGATTATAGGTACGATTTCTGTGTGCCATCAGTCTGCTATGGCTTTATTTGATCCTGGATCCACTTGTTCATATGTATCTTCCTACTTTGTGCCTTGTTTGGGGTTGGCTAGTGAGCCATTATCTGTTCATGTTTCTATTTCGACCCCAGTAGGAGATTCTTTAGTAGTGGATCAGATTGTGAGATCTTGTATGATATCTATTGGTGATTCAGAGACTTGGGGTGATTTGATGATCCTTGATATGCTAGATTTTAATATGATACTGGGCATGGACTGGTTATCCCCTCACCGTGTGGTTTTGGATTGTTATGCCAAGACCATTACCATAGTTGTGCCCGGTGTATCCCCGGTTGTGTGGTAGGGTTCTGTTAGCCATGCACCATCTGGGATCATCTCTTGTCTTCGAGCTAGGAAGTTGATTTCCCGTGGGTGTTTAGCTTATCTAGCATATGTCCGAGATGTTAGTGCTAACCCCACTTCTCCTAAGTCTATTCCTGTGGTTAGAGACTTCCTCGATGTGTTTCCTACCGACCTGCCAGGTCTTCCACCTGAGAGAGATATTGATTTCGCTATTGAGCTAGAGCCGGGCACTAGGCCTATTTCTATTTCTCCTTACCGTATCGCTCCTGCTGAGTTGAGGGAGCTTAAGGAGCAGCTCTAGGATCTGTTAGCTAAGGGGTTTATTAGACCTAGTGTGTGACCGTGGGGTGCTCCTGTTCTCTTCGTGAAGAAGAAGGATGGGTCGATGCGCATGTGTATTGATTATCGACAGCTGAATAGGGTGACAGTGAAGAATAGGTATCCGATGCCGAGGATTGATGACTTGTTTGACCAGCTTCAGGGTTCAATCGTGTTTTCGAAGATTGATTTGAGGTCCGGCTACCATCAGTTGAGGATTAGGGCGGAGGACATCCCTAAGACAGCATTCAGGACATGTTATGGCCATTATGAGTTCCTGGTGATGTCTTTTGGGTTGACTAATGCCCCCGCAGCTTTTATGAACTTGATGCACAGGGTTCTTGGCCCGTATTTGGACTCATTTGTGATAGTTTTTATAGACGACATCTTGGTATACTCGCGTAGTAGAGACGAGCATGAGCAGCACTTGAGGGTTATACTCCAGACTTTTTGAGAGGTCATCGGCTTTATGCCAAGTTCTCAAAGTGCGAGTTTTGGCTTGAGTCAGTTGCATTCCTAGGGCACGTGGTGTCTAAGGATGGGATTAGGGTTGACCCGGGAAAGATTTCTGTGGTTTGTGATTGGCCTAGACTTACTACTGCTACTGAGGTCCGCAACTTTATTGGGTTAGCAGTTACTACAGACGATTCGTTAAGGGATTTTCCTCCATAGCAGCACCCTTGACTATGCTGACTAGGAAGGATGTCCCATTTCAGTTGTCGAATCAATGTGAGGATAGCTTCTAGAGGCTTAAGGCCTTATTGACTTCAGCTCCAGTTTTGACTTTGCCGGTTAAGGGTCAGAGCTTCTCCGTGTATTGTGATGCTTCTGGGGTTGGTCTTGGTTGTGTGTTGATGCAGCAAGGTCGAGTAATAGCATATGCGTCGAGGTAGCTGAAGGTTCACGAGCGCAACTACCCTACTCATGACTTAGAGTTGGCAGCGGTAGTTTTCGCGCTCAAGATCTGAGGCATTACCTCTATGGAGTTCACTGTGAGATCTTCACTGATCACCGTAGTCTTCAGTATATCACGAGTCAGCGAGAGTTGAACTCGAGACAGAGGAGATGGGTCGAGTTACTGAAGGACTATGACTTCACTATTCTGTATCATCCGGGAAAGGCAAACGTGGTAGCGGATGCCTTGAGTCGGAAGGCAGTGAGTATGGGTAGCCTAGCTTCTCTTTCAGTTTCAGAGCGACCGTTGGCCTTGGACATCCAGTCCTTGGCTAACCGTTTGGTTAGGCTTGACTTGTCGGATCCTAGGAGAGTTCTCGCCAGTGTTGAGGTTCGTTCTACTTTGATTGATCAGATTCAAAGCCGCCAGTTTGAGGATCAGCAGTTGTGTGACCTTCGTGATCAGGTCATTGAGGGTGAGACCAGTCGGGCTACTCTAGATCCAGATGGGGTTCTGAGGTTTGATAGTCGCCTTTGTGTTCCGAGGATTAGTGATTTGATTCAGTTGATACTTCATGAGGCACATTGTACTAGATACTCCATTCACCCTGGCTCAGCAAAGATGTATAGAGACTTGAGGCAGTTTTACTGGTGGAGTGGTATGAAGGTCGGGATATAGCGGATAGTTCGTATCTCGGTGCTTGAAACTGTCAGCAGGTTATTTTGAGCATATGAGACGCTGGTGGTTTAATGGCAGGCGACTTCCCATTCCCTGAAGTGAAGTGGAAGGGATACTATTGGA